>JBBELK010000133.1:0-553111 GCA_037783545.1 Henricia sp. BOLD:AAB3569
CATCCTGAGATAGCAGGGAATTTCCACTCTGCAAAGCGACGTAACAATACCCTGAGGAAACACACGCAAATCTGTGGAGTGAGCCGGCTGTTGTCTTGAGCCAACTCACGCCCGAGTCATTTTGATGTAATTTAATCAATTCGGTCATGTTATGCCGAAAAGAAACGATTTCTATACTTTCCAGAAATTGTATTGGGTTCCGTTCCTTATGACTGTCCCATTCCTACCAAACTTTCAAACGACGATCTTAATTTACTCCGCAGTTTTTCAAATAAATAACAGGGATGCATGCTGACGAATGTAATGGAACGGATTCCCCAGTATGCTTTAAATAGCAGCCAATCGTCGACGCGGACAACGGCCAGCATTACCGAGTACATGTATCACATGCATGCACGGTGTTTACAATCTGCGCGCGTTACATTTGAATGCCTGCAATCATGCTGCAATGCACTGCCAAGCGTCCTGATTGGTCCAGCAGAGGCGACAAGATTTCTGTCGCTAGTTCCACCGCGAAATGGGGCCTTTTTCAACAGGGCCACTGTACGCAGGAGTTAGGGAGTGCATTAAAGGGGCACTGTTGCAAGAGGATGGCAACAAACATGGACTAATAAATTCGACATAAGGAACGTACTGCAAATTAACCAACCATCATACTAGAATATACAATAAATTATTAGAATAAATTTTAACAAAATTTGTTTGTATTTTCTTTTAATATGAAACTATTTTTTGCGTTTTTTTAAATGTTCAGAAAGAAAGTTCCATGTCTTGGGTTTCTCACATTTGATTGTTTTATGTGTAGATTACCATGCATGGACGCCCAGAATTTTCCTAGTTATGGCATATAAACCATATGAAAATATTAGATAAAAACAAAATAGATAAAACAAAACTTTAAAGTTATGAGGAAAAAATGCCATGATTTTATTAAGAAAATTTTTGAGAGTTGTCCCATAGGTTTAGTGCATGGGTGTCTGTGGATGGTGAGGGTGATGGGATGGGGTGACGAGGTGGGGGTGATGGGATGGCAGTTGGAGGTTGGGGGTGGGATTGAGGTACGAGTGATAGGGTGGGGGTTTTTATTAGTAGGAATTTAATTAATAGGAAGCAGCGAGCCATGGCGGTTTAATAATGCCATTCTAGTTTTTATTTATAAGAAAATTATCATAAAGCAGTTAAGCAAAAAAATTTGCTTAATCCAATTTGTTTGCTTATAAAAATGTGTTAATAATTAAACATTTTCGTCAACTTGTGTTTTTAGCAAGAATAGCAGATATTCTTGTGAAAAACGCAAGTTGACATTGCAATTATCGACTATTGACTCATTTTTATAAAGCAAACAAATTTTGATTAAGCAATTTGTTTTGCTTAATTGCTTTATGAAATTGGCCCCTGCCCCTTTTTAATAACACTGAATCTTGTGACTACAGACAGTATGCCCTTAAACTGTCAAATTGTGCAATGATTTCGCCCAAGATATTTTTTATTTTTTATAAGAAAACGATAATTGAAGAGGAATTTTATTTCAAATTTTGACAAAATCAAGGCCAGTGTGACTACAGACAGTATGCCTTTGACCTTTTTTTCTTTCTTTACTGGTAGTTATTATTACTGTTTAAAGATTGTTTTATGTTGGAAAACACAGACGGGTTATGCCTAGGGGACTACAACATCGGTCAAGACACAAAGATACACCTCGTGATACGAAGACCGGAAGCCACCGAGGATTTGACAAGCTCAGCTAGGATAGGAAAGAGCACCGTTCTGTGGGACCAGCTGCACTGTTTACTGCAGAGACACTTCACATCATCGGATGCAGAGAAGGTCCTAAAGCAATTCAAAAAGGTACTTGCATTGGCGTTATTGAAATGTGGTCCAGTCTGGGAAATTGTGAGACATACATGTGATTCAATAAAATTCTCAAAATGAGTTTTAGATGAGCATGTTTCTACTGCGAGCATTGGCTTTGAATGCTTTTTTGGCAATGCAATATGCAACACCTTTAAAGACAGGTTACATGTACATGATTGGAAAACTTTTAAAAACAAGAACATCAGCATTACATATTAACTAAAGAATAATGTTGATCAACCGGCTTGTAGGAAGTTCAGCCACAGATGCAGTATTATTATATAAAATGAAGCTGCTGCGGACACCGTGCGTTTCTGATACTGTGCAGCACAGAGCCCCAATCTGATGCTCATGCACGCTGGGCGCACCCAAGCACACGCATACGCACGCGTCGTGTATCAAGTGAATGGATTGTGCGTGTGTACTATGAGCGCCAGTGTACAGTAACAAAAAATACTGTACAACAAGAAGAAAAGCACACGCAGTTGTAAACTGAAGTTTAACACCAAACAGACAAAAATCAAACAAAGCTTCATTTTATTTAACATTAATAATATTGGCTGTCTTTTCGGGTGATATAAGAATATACTGCACTCGTCATGAAAATACCGAACTCGCCTTCGGCTCCTTCCGTATTTTCATGACTCGTGCGGTATATTCTCATATCACCCTCAAAGCCATCCAATATTATATAAATACAACAGAAAACCTGAAAAATCCATGCATAGTTTATGCGCTCAACGGCTAATCAAACACATCAACTTTCGCTACCCTGTCACGTACCCATTTTGCTCCTGGGTGGAGAGAAGCAATGTGTGGCAAAGTACCTTGCCCAAGGGTACACGCACCATGGATAGACCTGGCCGGGATTCGAACCCACTACCTTTGGAACTAAACCAGGTTTTGAATACGATCCACTATACCGCTCCGCCACATGCACAGTACACCACAAATATCTTTCACATAAACATTGATATACATATGTATGTGGGTGGATCCATTTGCAGGAGACCGACAAAGACACCGGATAATCTCCTTACTCTTCACAAAAGAGTGCTGTGGAATCTTCTAAATGTGTTACACAACACACTGGACCAATGTTTGTACATTGTGCTTAAATAACTTGCTCAAGGGCACAGTATCGAACCTGCAACACAAACTTTCACCTAAATGTTGTGAGTCAACGACCCAAACCACTCAGCCACTCGTAGAGACCTTTATCACGGTGCGTTCATCTTTGTCTTGTTTCCTATAGTACGTGTCGGGCACGATCAGTGCGTGTGCGTGACTGTGCGTTAGCGCGTGCAGTCCGTCCGCGCTGCGCATTTTCTTGATCGCGCTGCGTGCATGTCATTGTGATGCACACATTTTCAACACGGGACCAAACTATTTTGTCTGCAAGCCTCGCTTTGATTACGTTCATTTTAATAAGGGAAGATGGCCGCACCATGATAAAGGTCTATTTATCATTGTTTAGATACAAAAACTTAAAAAAAACATTTATTCTTTCTTCACATGTCAGGAATTCTCAACAAACATTACAAATCTTAGTCTGGACGATATTGAAAGGATCTCGATGTCCAAGTTAGGACTCAACATTAACAGTGATAGACCCGGACCTTCAACAAGCTAAGAGCCGATTCCACCAGGATTGTTATAACTTCTCCCCCTTAAGTTGGCAGTCTGTGTACAAGCCGAAAGACAGTGTTGTATTTAAGATCAGCACAAGGCCCTGCAAGTCCTCACAAGTCAGTGGGTCTGAATTAAGCCGCAAGTTATTTCCTTTCTATCTTTTTGTTAGCTCTATGCATGCCCTCAGTACAAAGAGCTGACAAAGGCATCAGAGAGACAAGGAATATTGTTGTTTATAACACATTTTGGCACTAAAATAAAATTGTTTTTCTATAAACACTTCTCAAAATGGGCAAAAATAACTTTTAACTTGTTCTTTAAATTGTTTTAAGTAAGCCCAGAAAATAGAAGAGATTGTCTGTCAACATACCTGTACTTTAAAAGGACAGACAGTTGTGGGGGACATGGTCTATTGTGTTGCGTAAGTAACAGGGGAATTTTACTCGGACGTTTTAGAAAGGTATGTTGTCGGACTATCTGTTACCCTTTTGGGGCTTGAGTATATTGTCTTTAAACGAGGTATTTCTTATATTTTGAGAGAAGAAAGCATTTGTTGGAATATATTACCTTGATCGCCAAAATGGCCTTTAGACCGGATCAAGACTATGACATAGAAGGGGTTTGGAGTTAAAGGTATCTGTGGCCCCATTGTGTGGTGTAGAAATGAGTTATCACAAGCCAGTCACAAGTCACAGATCTTAATTTATGTCTTGTTACTTCAACATCTTGTGGTTGAGGCTTAATTTCATGAAGCTGCTTACTGGAAAATATTCCTCAGTACAGAAAAGTTGTGCATAGCAAAAACAAGTTACCAGCTAAAATATCATGTCATCTGTGTTACTTTTTGACCAGTACATTGTGTGTACTCTGCCACTTTCTGCTGAGCACATACATTTTCTTAGCAATATTTTCTGCTAAGAAGCTGCAGGAAATTTGGATCAGGCCATTTTATTCGCGCTGCTTAGATGTTATCTGAAAGACTTTCGATTTATAGCAGACAAATTGTGCTTATGTTTACAGAGCAGTTTGATTGCTAAGATTGCATGAATACATTTGGAAATGGCTGTTATTCCTCGCACTTGAGGCTTTGTCAACCAAAAATTGACTATTACACAGTGCTTGGGCTTGCAGGCAAAGCCAACATTTCTGGAGTTGATTTTGATCATGTGGAGGAATAGCGATTCCAGTTAGATATGTTTTTCGCGGCCAGATTTAACATTAAAATACCTTCACAATTGGAGCAATTCACAATACATGTACATAGTGCCACTGAGAGTTTAACGCGGAAAAGCTCCAAATATTTTAATGCTATCATAGGGTGGGTTCACACTGCACTATTTTCGTCCGTCAGATGTCCGTCCCGTACTCCGTCGCGTAGCCACACGTCAAAACGGAGGAGTTGAATTTGTTCAAGACACTGTTTGTTCTGTAAGTTTTCACCAGCGGTTCACACACACTAGACACATTTGACCGTATGGAGAACTGAACAAAATGCGCGGAAATTAACCCCCCCGCGATGTTTCATCCGTTGATTCAGCCACTTAAGCAAAGCTAGCTTAGTAATTCAGACACCCATTCAGTCACACATTCAAAAACAAATACATCCACCACAGGATTCTTTCCAACACACACCGCTGCAGAAAATCATCCTGTAGTAGATCTATTTGGAAAAATTTGTGAAAAATTGACGGACAAGTAGACCTCGAAACAATTCTTCCGTCATCTGTCAATTTGACTTACGAAACGTTCGGATACGTTGATTTCTTTACGTGACGTATGAAATTGAGTTGATCTTTGAGACGGTTTACGTTGAAAACGCATCAACGGACCAAAAACTGAAGGACCGGAGCTGACGTTTGTTAGTTTTACGTACGTCTGACAGACGAGAATAGTGCAGTGTGAACTCGCCCATATGAAAAAAAAGTTGACACGCACATTACTATGTGTGAATGTGATAAAGCATACATATATATATATATATATACATGGTATATTCCCCAAAAATAAAGGGCATAGAATTAATTATTTCTTTGCCTAACGGCACTTAAATGTTTACATTCCCCTTAACAGCTCTCAAAATATCAAGGCAATTGAGATGAAGTAAGTATATTGAGATGAAGTGTGCCCAGGGACACAGACTTATTGTCCATAGTGGGGCTGGAACCCACAACCTCTCGATTATGAGCATGTATGCCCACTGTCTTGACATTGTTTTTGTGAGCTAATGTTATTGGAAAATGAAAAGGTACATTTTAAAAATTTGGTTGATGCCCTCTGCATTTTGTGTAATATAGACCCCACTAAAATGTGTGTGAAGTAATACACACCGAAATAAATCGCAGTGCAAAACTCAAAAGTTGATTTGGAGTCGAGAAAGTTGGGAATAAGGTTAACTGTGTAATTATTCCAATTAACCTTTTGTGTGTTTCACTTGAAAGGGTCTTATGTACTGACATGCTTACTTTCATATGCACATTAAGTATCCAGGTGAGCAGACTAAATTTTTGTTGCTATGTGATGTGACCAGGTGCTGCACAGTATGCGGAAGTACAAAATCAATATCGTGTTTACTGTGGGAGAAATTGGCATAAAACAACCAGACTTGATTGCTAGGCAGTGGTGTGCACCACGTAGCAATAACAGCATAGTATACAGACTTTTAAACTGCACCTTCATTTGAATGTGAAGAATTCTGGACACCAGCCATTATACAAATTTCTAGGCTAATTCAGTCTTTGTCAGATTTCCCAGAATTACAACAGACACTTGACAAAGGAAGTGTTTAGCTTCCCACATTGTGATCATCTCCCGGCAAAAGGGGGTGGATTTTTCTTTTGCCGATTGTATAACTTAAGTATGACCTATTAAAATTTATTATTGTAATTTTAGCCTCTTTTGTATTAAAGTTCAGTCTTGTTAAGAGTAACAAAGGTGGTGAAGGTGCTTGTGCATGTCATGAAATGGTCACTGGTCACCGGGCTGCGATATTTTTTAACGAACCGCATATTTCTATGGGTATGACTTTTCTGGCTCCTGATTAATTTAGTGTATCTTAATATTCACGTTAACTGTCCCTCGGACCCCCTTAAAAAAAAAGCCAAGGCCAGGCCAAACCAGGGAACCTCAGACAGGTGCAATATTTAGTATATGCTCTTTAATCAAATAACCAAATGTGGAATGAGAAATAAGTGGGCTTCACTGGGATTCGAACCTGAAACTTCTGGCACACCGGGCAGATGCTCTACCAGCTTTGGCTATGAGGCACAGTGGTATTAATACCCTCAGGTGTTGCAAGGTTGGGCAAACGAGCAGAGTTCGAGTCCCGATGATGACCACAACATTTTTCACTCGTCCTGTGTTTGGTCATTTGAGGACGATGTAATGAATGCAGCTCTCGTTATGCACCTATCAATTGTTTCCCCCACCCCTCCCCCCCGGGCTACCCCACCTAAGAGGTGGGGATTGTCACTTTTTGCGTGACAAAATCCCCACCCCTGGGGCAACATTTAGGTGACAAAAATCCCCACCCTCGGGTGCAAAACATGCGCAAAAATGCCCAACCCTGGGGCATGAAAAATGTGACCAAACCCCCACCTATGGGGTGGGGTAGCCCGGGGGGCGAGGGGGGGAAAGTGGGGTGGGGGAAACAATTGATAGGTGCATTACCCGAATAAAATAACTTGTGCACACGAGAAAATTAGAAAGTAGTACTTTATTGAAACGCCGAAAGAAACGTAGGGGATCTGAACAGTTTCAACATATGCGTCCAATGCATATACGAAGTGTCACTAAACAACAAGTTAAAGCGGAAATTAGAGTTTAAAGGTCAATATATCATTTGCAAGACCGTGAAACTTTTATGGATTCCTACGTGGAACAAGGACATAACATATCTAAAGAAGAATGTTGGTAAACTAGCCTGCAGAAATTTCAGCTACATAGATGCATCAATGCCTCAGAAAACCATGCAATTTTGTTAAACCGTGCTTAATGGTAAAAATGTGTGTGCGCACATACTTTTAAAACCATGTTCAGAAAGAACCATCTGTTGCCATTGCTATCAATACTTTGAGTATCTGTTTTGTTGCAAATGATATAATTGTCTTTAAAGCGGGCCTCCTACTGTGCGATTTTTGCCACGAATTTCCAACGATTAGGTACGATTACCAGAGACTGTTCACACAATCCTACCAAATCGTACATAATCGTTAGAATTTCGTGGCAAAAATCGCACATAATCGTTAGAATTTCGTGGCAAAAATCGCACAGTGGGAGGCCCGTACATTTTGGTTTTCTAGGGCCTATCCGGTTCGTAAGTGACTGCATCGTACGCGTGCGCGTGTGACGTAGCACTTACTAATCGGATAGGCTATATATACAAATACCGAAATTTATTCCCGCTTTAACTTGCAATGCATAGTTCCGACCTGTCAATCAACCGAACCCGCCGACCAATCACAACAGAGCTAGCAGAGATCACCCACATAGGTCAAAGTGCAATGTTTGCAACAACAACATTTGTTCTGCCCCGATACAAATTGTACAGTGTTGTATGCGATGTTCCTGGTGAATCTTTGGTTTCAAGGCCGGTCGTTTCGTTGTTCAAAGGTACGAAATCACGTATTTCATGATATTACATCCCTGTATTACTGGCCCTTTACTCGGTGTGTTCTAAGATAACTGTCGACCCTGAAACATTAATACCTTTGAGTTTTATCCAATGAATCTGTGCTTTCCGTTGAAAGTCCCATTGCTTTGTGCGTTGTGTGTCGCCATTTTGACGATAGCGTATGAGCCATAGCAACAATATCCAAGGGGGCGGGGTTAACTGGGCAAAATCGGAACTATGAATTGGGTGTAACTAAATAGTTATATATTCATTCAGGTGCAGATTAATCACGGCGCTCCCTGAGACAATTGCATGTTCATGATTTCGCCTGTAGGATTTGTATTTCATATCAGTTTTTAGTTTACAATGTCATGTTCAACTTAAGATCAGGGGCCAGTTTCATGGTGCTGCTAAGCACAGGATTTATTTGCTTTATAAAATGGATTACAAGCCAAAATTATACACCAACTTGTGTTCTTCGCAAGAGTAGCAGAATACCTTTCACTATACACATCACTTACGATTTTGGCTGGCAATCCATTTTTGCAAAATAAAGCAAACAAATACTGTTTTGCTTAGCAGCGCCATAAAATTTGCCCCTGGTAAGATCTTAGTACTGCAGCCGATTTCACGAAAAATTGCGTAGCTTGCGCAACCTTTGAAAATGGCGTAAGCCCCATATAGGCCTTTGTGTAATTATCACCGGAATGTTGCGCAAGCGGGCTTACGCATGTGCGCAAGGATTTGTGAAATCGGCTGCAGATCCTGTATGTCGTGCTATGTTGGATATTTGGTCTCTCGGAGGACTTTTAGGATATTCAGAGTTTTTGTCAAGCCGGAAGTTGGACATTTCTAGATTCTGGCGACTCCATGTAATTGGTTCTCCGTTCCTCGCGTCTGCTCTGTCTCCATTCCGTAACTTTCGTCATAAGCAACTCCAGAATAACGACAAAGCTGCTACATATGATTGCAATTGATCCGAAAATGTACACCACCGAGTAATTTTGGACGTAGGAGTACACATAACCTGGAACGAAAAGAACAAGTCTTATTCAGGGTTGCTACAATTAGGCGGTAGACCGAAGGTGAAAAAGTGCTCTAGAAATGGGAGAATAATGCTCCTGTCAAAGGATGAAAGCATTATCTGTACACCAAAATGTAGCGTTTAATGCCCTTATTTAGAAAAATTAATGTTCATGTAAAAATACTGGTTCATCATGTAGCTGAAATCCAAGACAGAAGATCGCAGGAGTGCGCCTTCATCGAGTGGGGATGCCAATCTTGACAAGGGGTGGGCGCTATAATAATCCAATATGGACCTAATGTACCTCACATTATAGTAAATAAAAATAAATAAATTATTATTAATGTTATGGGGAAAACTGTCATTTTGAAGTAAATGAACCGTAATATGGCCCAAGTACATAATGGTACCTTGTCATTGTTCTTAAAATGTTCAAAATGTGATATATTAATTATGGTTTGTAACATGGCCACAATCACGGGTACACTCTGACTTTTACAATGCCAAAAAAAGTGTTACATTTAAAAAAGGGCACAAACTATACTTCTAGAGTCTTGACTTTAATATGGCTTTATATGTCATTCAATTTATGTTGTAGAAGCTATATAAACAGCTGTTCCATAAAAATTTCTGTGAAAATAGGCCTATGCAAGAAAATGTGGGTTTGAAATGGTACATGTCGCCATGGGTGATTGAAAATCTTCACTGCATTGAAAATAAACAATAAAATGTGACAATGTTTGCATAAAACGATCACAAGAGGTTGTACCCTTTTTTATAGCATGTTTCACTGTACAACATTAGCATCATAGCAAGATGCGGTTTGCCAGTTGGTCAAAACTCACCAGCAAGAGGAGGGCCAACGAGAAAGCCGAGTCCTTGCATCTCTATCACAAATCCGAAGGAGAAGCACAGAGTATCCAGTCCGACGTACTCCACAAGGAGAGTGGGTACCAGTGGGTCTGTGGAACCAGCCACAAGCGTGTAAAGTGCGGCCGTCATGGCGAGGGTAGGGTAGTTAGAAGCGGTCGACATAACCGCGAGTAGCAGGCCGGAAATGAGGAGTGAAATGATGAAAGCCATCAGCCTGTGGGAGACGCACATGACCCGGTCAAAGACGAAGCCGATCAGGAGTCTTCCAGCCATGTCCGTTATGCCCATCACTGCTAAAATGAATGCTGCCGCGTCTTCGTCTATATCGCGGGAGAGAGCGAACGCCTTGAAGTACATGTACGGAAGGTGATATCCAGAGCACAGCAAGAAACCGGACAGACAAAAGAAAACGAAGAAGCGGTTACGAAACAGACTCGCAATCGTAGCCAACGTACTTGGACACCTGTTGGGGGTTTTAGGAAGGTCGACACTTGCCTCATCTTCCAGCCCGTCTGCGTTATCGGCATGGATTCCGGCTGTTATGGAACTGAGAGAAACTGCACCGGGCTGGTCGATGGGATCGGTGAGCTGTGGATAGAGCCGATTTTCCTCTTGCAACTGGTTTGGCGTATCGATTGTTGACAAATTGTTTTGGGATCCTTTCGTCGAACGCTCCAAAGACACATCCTGGTTTGATGGCACCGACAAACATGACATATTGTCACAAGCAAGGGGCGATGGGACGATTGGAGAGGTGATCGGGGACTGTAGGAAGTTGCTCACGCCTGCTCGAACGCTGACGCTCTGTTGCCAGCTACCAACTAAAAGATCTGCCCCATCTGATGATTGAAAGGCTGCAGCGACAGCTGCAGACGGAGGGGCCGATGCATAGGTGATTTCGATCGTCGGTATGGTACCGATATTTGAGAAGTGACTGCTCGAATTTTCGGCGAAGGAGTCCTTATTGATGGATGATTCCCTAGCGTTACTGACGACTGGCGACGACAAACCAAAGAAGCTGTCCAGCAGGATCGGTGAAGTTGGCTGTGGGGAATTAGGCGGTGTCTGGAGGAGCACGCTCCTGCCCATTCGCACGCCAATGCTCTGCTTCCAGCTTCCAGCACAGACGACATCGGGGTCCATCCCGTTCGTCCGGATAGACCTCAAGCTTTGCATGCTTCTCCCTGTCCCGGGCCGGCTGACAATGACTAAGGATGGGGTTGGGGTTTCTGCTCGTACCGGAGTCATGGCGTTGGCATTGCTTCCATCTTCACCGTCCTGTTTAGACCCATCTAATGCACCCCGTACCGGAATTTTTCTTTCCAAGAAGGTTGTCCCGCACAGCACCAGTATTAATTCAACGGCACCGAGAACAAGAAATGCATTTCGCCAGCCTACGGTGACCAGGAGTTTTTGGTTTAGCGGTGCAAAGACAAAGGTCCCTAGGCCAGAGCCAGATCCAGCGATGCCGGCGGCCAACGCCCGTCGTCGCTCAAAGAATCTACCCAACATGACGATGCACGGTAAGTAGCTCATCCCAAGGCCAAGACCTTAGAAACACGAAAAAAAGTTGGATTTAGTGTAAAAAATACTATCAGAAACTTTTTGGACAACTGAATGAATAAAGCTCATTCGAAATATGATTTATTGGTTTTCTTTTGTTTGCTTTATTTGCATCGAATTTGAGTGAAGTGCAATTGTTTTTAATTTTGTTGTTCAGACTAAAACTAGGAATATGTAAAGTGGTAGGCTTATATTAAAACAATGTATGTAGCACTTGCTGAAATGACCTGGCTCGATGTTAAATCTTCGTTTTACTCCACAGTCTGGTCCGAGCTATCGCGAATTTCAATTGTATTTTTGTTTTATTTTAAAGGGTCTGGAATCGGCCGTTGATATTTTTATATGGTCGCGAAAACTCGGACAAGACTCAGTGCGCGACATCTGAATAATATTGCCCGGTCGGGTCAAATTTTACTTTTTGATCTGGATGAACGACCTACCAGTCAGGACTCCGAATGAGAGGTACAGATGAAGAAGGCTGGTTGCCCGGGCACTGAGAAATAAGCCAGCTGAGGCAAAGAATCCACCAACTACGGCCACTGCGCAGGCACCGAATCTATCGATCAGAATGCTTATAAATGGACCTGTTTATAGTAATGTAGAAAATACATCATCAGGTATAAAACTATTGGTTGACTTAGGATTTGACGTCGTGGACATCCGGGAACTCTAAAAACTGCCTGGATCTGGTTCTCTGGTTCATTATTATAAAGTAAATAGTTCACAAACTATGTTGAGAGCTGGAAAACAACAGGCCGTGTAAGTCGACCTCGAGAGCAGCTTGCGGGACGCCACGAGATTCATAGACTTACTAGAACCTTGTTTTGGAGCTAAATAGTGTGCACATGCTGTGGGAATCACTTTGTTCAAACAGGTCCTCTTGGACCTGGACGAAAACACTGAAGCGGAACAGTCTTGAAAGCGATTCCAAAGTGACTGGCCAATCAGTGCCTTGTTATCCACAAGTACACTGACATCTGTTTTCACCAAGAATTGTTAGTTTAAGAAAATTTCATTTCTTTTTGGAAAAGTATAGACCCTTTGCACGGTGGCTATCTTATTATTATTTTTTATTTTATTTATTCACCACATCCAACAGCGGAAGAACCGCCAATTACAGGAATGGGATCAATTAACATAGATATTCGAATAACTATCAACTTCTAAGTTGCTCTTTACGAAAGAATGCTCTGGGATCTTTAAAGTGCGTTACATGTAACACACTAGACCAACGGCTTTACATCCCTTCCGAAGGATGGGACAAGTGTGATTAAGTGCCTTGCTCAAGAGCACAAGTGTTACGGGCGGGAATCGAACCCACATTCCAGTACTGGCACAAGAACTTGAGTTCGACGCGCTAGACCGCTCGGCCACATCATCTAAACATAATAACCTGCCCACAAAAATGGCCGGCGGGTGCAAAGGGTCTATTGATTACCAGAGCACAGCATGACTCCAAGCATGATAGAACCGGTCCAAGACGTGTCCGCATTGGACTGCTTGAACTCCTTGAGGAACTCCACGTGGAACGCGCCTATTGTGGCGTAGGTCATCCCAAAACAGATAATGTGAGTGAAGAGGGCGGCCACCATGATAACCCACGCCCACCCCTTGTCCAGATTGGCATCCCCACTCGATGAAGGCGCACTCCTGCGAGGCATGTTCTTGATCAACTCTGCAACGTCCGGGGTGTCTGGCTTCTCGGGAGGAGCCGTGGGTTGCAGGGATGGTTGCTCATTGCAGCCCGGTGCGTCCCCGGCCGGCGCGTCCCCGGCCGGCGCGTCGCCGTTGCACCATGGGATGGCCGGGAATGGATCCGGTACGCAGACTTGGCACAGCTCGGCCATCTAGTCTGCATGGCGTGGGAAATTCAGAAATTTGAATTATCAGATGGACGAAATTGGACCTATTTTCATATTTTTGTATTTCGATTTAATAATACTTATATAGTTAGTTGCTAATGTCCTTTTTTATAATGATGTGAATTTTGTGAAATTCAGTGGGCCACTGCACCCGCCCCCCACTACCCCCCACACTCCACCCCCACCCCCCCCCCCCCCCCGCCCCCCCCCCCCCCCCATGATGTGAATTTTGTGAAATTCAGTGGGCCACTGCACCCGCCCCCCCCCCCCCCCCCCCCGCCCCCCTCCCCCCACCCCCCCCCCCCCCCCCCCCCCCCCCCCCCCACCCCCCCCCCCCCCCCACTACCCCCCACTAAAAAGCAATTGCATTTGCCTCTGATTAGTCATGGGTTGGCGTGTTTACATAATCGAAAAGTATAGGCAAATAACCCTAGTAATAAGTATAATTCGTGTGTGAATGAGATTTGCAAAATTTGGCAATATTGCAACAGAGAGTTGGTTGTTAGGGCCCCTGTATCATAAATCGAGCTCAAGGTGTTCTATGTCAAATTATTCAATCCCAACTGGTTTTTAAAATATTTTTCAAAAAGAGATTCTGAAAACAACTAGGCCTAGGCCTAGCTCTACACATAAGCCAGTTCGGAGTCTCGACTGCGCATGCGTCTCCCGACTTTGGTTTGAGATAAACAAAGCGGTAGGCATTGTGTTTATCTCAAATGACCTGTGTTTATCTCAAATGACCTTGACACAATCCCATAGACGTTCATTGCGTGCGCGCGCGAGATTCCGAACTGGCTTATCCGAGCTGGAAAGTCATGGTCCGTGTACGTCCGCCATAGCTGGGGGCCATCCAGTGCCATGAACTGTGGGTTTTGTGTTGATGATATGCTGTTACATTATGTTGTCACTTCGAACAAGTTTGCGCGTTTATTTGCTTGTGTACGCGTACGCGTACGCGTTTTGCGCCCAGCAGTCCATGGCAGTGGATGGCCCCAAGTAATGGCGGACTTGCATGGAAGGAGTCCTTAGCAACCGGATTCGTGTATAGACGAATCCGGTTGCTAAGGAGTCCTTTCCTGCAAGTCCGCCATTACTGGGGGCCATCCACTGCCATAAACTGGGCGCTCTGTGTTGTTGTTAAATCGAATAGCGCACAACGCGTACGTACGTACGCGTACACAGGCTTCGCAAGCAAATAAACGCGCAAAATTGTTCGAAGTGACAACATAATGTAACAGCATATCATCAACACAAAACCCACAGTTCATGGCACTGGATGGCCCCCAGCTATGGCGGACGTACACGGACCATGACTTTGCAGCGCCCGTGTGAACAGCTTATACCTTGTCCTTAGCTTGATGGCCTGTTGTTACACGCCATCCCAAGACACAGGTGGCCACATGTCCACGTCCCGTGCAAGAAGGTTCGCACTCCGACAGTTGAAGGTGTTTTGTGGCTAGGTGGCTTGGCCACACCGCTGTGGGAGCCGAACCTCCGTTACTCCGTAAGGCCAAGGAAAGTTTGTTGCATAAAATCAAACCACGTTCATATACGTACATCGACATCATGTAACTTTAGTTTTTAGTTTCCATAGAAATGGTTCGCGCGTGTTTGGTTCTATGCGTAATGAAGATACCAGCTTTCGCGCATGTGCAGCAATCATGTGCGTCACAGAGGTATTGTTTCACGCCCATGGCGACAGACGCGCCAAATAAAAGTATGTTCTTGCCATCCGATTGGAGGATTGCATATAATTTGCATGGCAATTTAGGGCGCCCGATTGTAACGGCGCTTAGCAAAGTGGAATACCCTGCGATCTCAGGATGGTTTTGATCGTCTAGCTCGGATTCCAATGCCAATCCGATGAACTTTCGGAAAGCCATCTTCCTGTAAGTCGCTTTTCGGGCTTCTGTATCCCACATGTATCCCCCACACTGTTTTAATTCTCACAAGAATATATCTTGCAATAGGGCATTCTGACTCTGTTTCTAAGAACGCACGTCACATACAAAGTTTTGGCTGGTAACTCAGTTTGTAAAGCCAAATAATTATCTGCAAAGCAAAATATTTCTGTGCCTAAAAGCCGTATACAGGATTTTTAATGTCCACAAATTTTAATCAACCATTTGACCGAAAAACAAAAATACTCATAATTTATGGAAGATAATAGTTCCAAATTTCCAATGCAATGATTCCGCCCAAGATGATATAATTTATTTGATAAGAAAACGATATTAAATCGACTACAGTAATTAAAGAAACCAATCAGCATGGTATCATCTTCTAGACATAATAAAAACGATCGCAAAATCACAATAATTATTCTCATAACATCAATCAATAGACTGCCGAAGTGAATACGTCATCTTTTGTTAGTTGCCAAGGCAATGGCTCTACACTATAAAATTCACTTAACCGTGACCATGTACTTTTGCAATGGTACGTTTTCCGACGGCCAAGATGTTTAGAGCCAATAGACAGCCGAAGTGTGATGTGGGTTGCCATGGCGATTGGCTCTAAACTATTATGGCCGTCGGAAACAGTACCATTGCAAAGCACAGGGAGACAGGTTCAGTGATTTTTAGTTTAGAGCCAATTGCCTAGGCAACCAACAAAAGACGACGTATTCACTTCGGCAGTCTATTACCATGGCAACACGTCACACTTCGGCTGTCTATCAACATTTATTCTTACAATGCCACGCAACTGTACACTGATTATACAATAACAAAAAAAGTGTGACATTAAGTGGATAAATTATATAAGAATATGGGTGGCACATTGACATTATGGAGCCATCGGCTGATATGGCGACGCCCTCAGCAAGGAAACAAAGACTTACATAAGACCTAGAAACATCCGGACAGACTTATAATAGGGTTAGATCTATTAATACGAGTAAATTAATAGATGCAATATTATAATGGAATGTATATCAAGTTAGCAAAACAGGCAACACCGTGCAGACTAATCGGGGTTAGTCAAGTTTTCGAAAGAAAAAATTACAAATCCTAAAATAACATTGACAAGTAAATAGAGTAAATAATGAAAAGATTTGGAAGTAATCTTATACAAGCAACAATCATATTATTTGAGCCATGCAGGAAATGATCATTATTACAAAGAAAGGCAACCCGTCCAGCTGCTCCACATTTGCTCCGCCCACCCCACAAAATGCAACGTTATGGTATGGATCGGTTCTAAAGGAAAAAAATGAGGCGGGGCGTTACCTATATACTGCCCAGGTGCACTACTAAATCAGAATATTGTGCAGATCCCTTTTGCTTGGGGGATGGGAATTTATTTTATTTAATTTATTTATTTAATTTATTTGTTTATTCACCACATCCAAAAGTGGAAGGACCGCCAATTACAAGAATGGGATCAATTAACATAGATATTGTAATAACTATCAACTTCTAAGTTGAATGTGTCACCAATGCACTTTTTAACAGTAGCAATGCATTTTTTGACATTTCACTTTACACCCACCCCTGTATTCAGCTATGCTGCACATCTCCCAATTGCTCAATCATAACAAATAACATAATTGTAAAGAAGAATAACAGGGCTTTCTAATGATACCAAATTCAAGGCAAATGAGTTGGCAACAAGAGAGGATTCGTCAGTCAAACTTGACTTTCCGAACTTTTTTTAGGAGTTTAGATGAGAAGGCATTACATACAGCGTAGGCTCCAAATTCTCTGCGGTGCATTCAATTCATTAGAAACTCGGACGAATTATCTCTGGAGTCGATTATAATTTATTTGGAGTTGGGAATCGAAATCGCGATTCTGTTTTTTGGAGGAATCATTCTCCATTATCTTGTCGATTCCAGTAAGTATACCTGCAGCCGATTTCACGAAACTTTACGCAACTGCGCAAGTCCACTTACGCCATAAATTATTGCGCAAGTAATGGCGTAAGTGGACTTGCGCAATTGCGTAAAGTTTCGTGAAATCGGCTGCTGGTGATTTTGAATAATAAGCGGTGCAGAAATTAAAACAATCTAGGATTTATATCAGGTTTGCGAGATATTTTTGTCTGTTGCCAATTTTCGCATGAAAGTCTTCAAGTGCACACCACCAGAGTCTGCTTCTACCGATTTTTCTTACAAGTCCTTTTCATCCAGCCAAACTGATAACCTTGAAACGTGGGACTGAATGGTACGTAGCGACTCCAGGCCCATCGGCGTAGGAACTTGGTAATGTACGGTATGTCATAGCACGGGGGTAACGCGGGATTTCCAGGTTTGTTTACTGCCTCAACATTTAGCTGTGTGTAAATTGCGTCCTCCGTGGTATTTCCATTTTCCGAGCTGAGTTGCTCGATTTGGGTGTCTTTGGCAGCATCGAGGGCGTTGTGACGCCAGGCCAAAAGCCCTCTTTCCTCTTCCGTACCTGGAAACATTTCAAATAATTCGCAGAAGTTACGGTAATCTGGCAGACTGGTAATGCATGAAAGTGCGATACCTAACGAGCACATGATCCGTGGCCAAACAGTGGTTTGGGTCGTTGACTTGCTACAATGGGTTGAACAATTGGTGTTGCGGATTGAGCAAGACAATAACTACAATTGCAGTTCTCTATAAAATCCATCCTAAGATCTTTAATGTACTTGAATGTAAAGGCGTTAATGTGTGCATAGATACTGAGAGAAGATCTTTGACATTTTTTGTCAGTGTCATGCAAAATAAATAATGTCCTTCTTAGGAAGATCACAGGTGATCCTGGCATAGACTGACGTGGTGCCGTTATAGATGATGTGATCTTTGTTTATATCTGTTGAAAATTAGTCGACGTTATGCGCACGCATCTACTTTGCATAAAATTGGTAACGACGCCAAAGGTAGTCTGGTACCCGGACCAAAAATTCTTTGACTAGACTGAATTTAAGGTCCGGCAGCCGCCAATTCCGCCATTTTGAAACAGGAGGAATTCCTTCTTTTTCCGAAGGGTCCCGAAGTTACCCGAATGCACGTCCGGTCGTCCGGGCGTTACCGTTAATCGTCAGGTACAATTTGTCATTGTTTCGAGAATTTGAATTGACGTCGCCGCGTGCACGTACGTACGCGTGCCGCTGCGCTTGTTCTCCGCTATTGGCAAGCGAACGTCCGCGATTCGCTCCTGTACAAAACCAACGAGAGTAAGGAAAAATAGACTATGTCCAAACAAAAGAGGAACAAAGGGACGTCTGCGATTGTCAGTGAGTTCACACCTGGGTGCATGTTTTGGTTTGCTGTGACGTCAGAGGGCACATAATCTATAGAGGACCCACATGTGACTTTGTGCTTATCATACCTGGTATGGTGTTGTCTAGCAGAATGGCAATCAGACCTCCAATAAACATCCCTGTGGTGAGCACGACTGACACAATTTGGTCTATCTCCTCCGATCCTGTCAAAGTGTCAGCAGAGGTATACGTAAAATTACAGCTAATGTGTACGTAGTGTGCTTTTGTTGCGCCAATTAACTAAAGTCAGTTGATTTTTTGACTCGTTGATACGGGTCAAGCACGTTTAAAACCGATTATAGATGGTCCAGAAAAAAATTACACTTTTTGTTTTGTCATAATTTCTACATATTTTACTTTTCCTGCTGGGAGTGGGATATCACCATTATAGAATATTAGTTTTACCTGGAAATGAATTCACCTGAAAAAATATTTCTTTGAAAAATATGGAGGTTTAGATGCACGTAAAGGGCGAACGTGAACGCGACATTCTTTCAGCACCGGTCATATCTTGAAAGTCGGAATCGAATCTTGATCACAGCACCAAAGTTATCTCGCCACGAAAGTCACAGATGTGGGTTTTGGTTTTCATCTGTTCAGAATAGTGACCAAGTGATGAAAGCATTTCACGTTCACGTTCGCGTTTTACGTGCATCCAAACCTGCCTATTATGTACAGGTTTTTAAAATGTGTCGTTTTTGTGGACAACTCTTGTTTTGGCTCGAAAGAAACATTTGAGTTTGGCGGAAACTTGACTGGGTCTGCCGAGCTTCTTATCTGAAGCTGTAAACAATAAAGTTTAATGGTATATAATGATATAATTATTACTTAAATTATCTTTACCATTATCACCATTAGAGAAACCAAAATACATGTAGGAAAGTTGGCATTTGGGACACAAGTGGAAACCAGAGAGACATTTGGGCGTCCCCTTATCTCTCAGGTACCACTTGGAAGTAACAGATTTTTCTAAGAGTGTTTTTAAAAAAGGAAAATAGTTCCCCCACCCCCACCCCCCAAAATCTGTCAATCATTCACGAAGTTATTCACAAAGTTTGAAAGTAATGTTATTACCAGTATTAATGATGCCAGGATTTTGGTCCATGTAGTATGGCACCACCAGCCCCATAAGGGTAGAGAACCCGAGGACGGAGAGATTTCGGGACGAGTTAAGGTCCACAAATTGGAGGTTAGACAATCCTACTGCTGTCACCATGCCTGTAAAATGAACGAAAACGACAAATAAGCTACGCCGGATATTGCCATAATTTAGCCATCAGTTTTGCAAGGCGAGTACTAGCAATGCTATCGATGCTGTGTGGGAAGAAAATATACCCCCTCAAAACCAAACCGAGACAGTATATTTTTAAAGACACAGCGAATAGGGACAAAAAAGATAACCAGTCCGTTTCGAGATAACCAAATGCCTTTCTCCTTATTTAAAGAAACAAAAGACATTGTGCTTATCAAGTGCAACACGTAGGCCTACATTATTGACCAACCGAAAAGCGGTACAACTTTTTCGTGTATTGTCATAGGAATGCACGAAGGACTTGTACGCAGACATTTTTAGACAAAATTGCGGCGCTCATAGTATAAGGCATCGCTGCAATAGACTGCCGAAGTGAATACGTCATCTTTTGTTGGTTGCCTAGGCAATTGGCTCTAAACGACAAATCACTGAACCGTGTCCCGGTACTTTTGCAATGGTATTTTTTTCCAACGGCCATGATGTTTGGATCCAATTGCCATGGCAACCACGTCACTCTTCGGCTGTCTATTGCCATTCTTTGTGAAGTTCGTTTTTCAGTGGGTCTTATTTCTTGTTCTTTGCATGATAATGTATGAACTGCACTTGCTTAATACGATGTATTTTGTTCCTTGGGTATCCTTTTTCTTTAAAGGAGCAAGTGTGACAAAATGGCTTGTTCATGGACACATGTATCACTAGTCATAGCCAGAAAAGCTGTTTGCATCAATTCTGGTTTCGTAAATTGTACTCATAGCTTCACACATTTTTCATCGATTTCGTTTCGAGTTGAAAATGCAGGATAATTGTTTTCCGTTCGGTTTCGAATAGTCGGTTTTCAAATGAGAAATAAGACAGTAAAATTAAAACCGAATACAGTCAAACTTCTATAATAAGAGGTCCTTGAGACTTTGCAGATAATCTTGTCATGACAGGAACCTTGTATTATCAGGAATGAAAACAATGAAGAACAAAGGACTGGACCCGAAATGTTTCTTGTTATAAGCAGATTGTTGTATTAACAGTACTCTTATTATCGAGGTTCGGCTGTATGAGAATTTGGTATTAGGTAACAACACTACGTGTATTCATCAAAGGTACATCATAATGGCTATTTACCGAATGTGATGCAGAGGACGCCTCCTACGACCGGTTCTGGTATGGTTGCAAACAAGGCACCAAATTTGCCGAGAACTCCCGTGATTACCATGATACAGCCAGCAGTCTGGACAACAATTCTACTCCCAACCTAGATTTAAGAAGAGCAAAAAGAGCAATTGGCAATTTTGTGTGCAGTTAATCCTCTGACATACCATGGTGTGTTTTCAGAGGCACTTTGTATGTTTGTTTGTACCTTCGGGCCAGTTTTGCTCAAACGTCAGGTAATTTTCAATCGAACACACTGTTGGACCTAGCTTGTATAGTCACCTTTAATGTCGAGTTCCCTTACTAGTCAGGCCGACCCTGGGAAATCTGGACCTCTAGCCAAGCCCAATTTATGTGTGTATCTTGCATAATGGAACTATAAATCATCAAACCTCTAGCCCAGTGACACGAGTAAACAATAGCCTGACAGAGAAATAACCGAGGGTACAGCCCTCCCGGAGTCTCTCCTTGGAGTCTTCGTGTAATTTTATGCAGGGTGAATCTCCGAGGGTTATACGACTGAACATACTTTTGTGATTCCTATAGCTCCGATGTTTTCACTGTGTGACGTGGTTCCGTTCCCGGATCCCCAGGCGCCTGACAGAACACACCCAATTCCCTCTATTAGAATGCCCCGGTTGATGGCGTGCTGTGGAGGAGGCGGGGCGCCAGACATTCTAGCGCATGCGTAGTAGTCACCAACAGATTCAATAATGGAAGCAAAGACGCCAGCTACGATACCGAGAACACTGGAGAAGGTCACCGTAGGTGTGCCCCACTGCCCTAAAAACAATTGCAAAATGATGCGTTTAAACTCGAGCCCAAAACCTGAGCCGAGTTTTCGCGACCATAAAGTGAAACATGTTTGAAACGTAGTCATGAGTTGAAGCAGTGATCAGCTTAATGGTTGGAGACAACAAAATGGTGATCTTTAGTTCAATCAGTAATGATACCAGACATGCGTCTGGTCATGGTCGCGAAAATGCAACCATAACAGGAATCAGACCGCGTTAATAATAACCTTTTAGAAACTCTTGGTGGCAGCAAACTTGTAAGAATCTAGACTAGACTGGTTGCCGGTCTACATGATCCACATACAAACACATTATGAGGACTGGTATCGGAAGCCCTTTTACGTCATCGCATCGCGTGTTTCACGCTGATTGTTTCCTTTCCTGGTGTCAGGAGTCACGGATAAAGCGAAATGCATGTATGGGTAGGGAGTTTTGTCAGTGACATGGTAAAACAATTTTTAAAATTATATACAAACGATGGTGCGTGTACCCAGGGCGTGTACTGACATGACCGATGTAAACAAACATGACCTTTCGCCTGACCTTAATATATTCATCGCTGTATATCGCTCAGCCATTCGACAACGCTTTCTACTGAACCAATACTAGGTCCTTGGAAAATGTGGATAGATGACCTCTGGCACTAGTCGAGAATGAGCAAGAACCTGTATGCACTTTTATTGAGTGGCGGTCACGTCGGAGATCAGCGATGACTTCATATAGTCAGCTTTTTCAGTAAGTGTGACATACAGTACATGTACCAAGAAAATGATTAAGTTTGCAGGAGGTCGTGGGTTCGAATCCCACCAGAGCACGCTGTGAAGTTTTTCATAGTGTATCGGGAAAGCACTGAGTATACAGTGTTAATAATTACGTCGAGTAAGGGCATCATTCTACTGAAAATATCATTTTAATCAGAATTTAATAACTACAGAAAAATATTTTCCAAAAATTGTTTAAACATTTTTTAAAACGCAAAGCATTTCCGACCGTCTTAATCCAAAATTCTGAAACGCTCGAGGTCACTTGGTTTGTTGATAAACAAGGTTTTAACGTCATCCTGAGAAAAACACAAAACGGCCTGTGCAGTATTGGATGAAAAACATACGGAGTGAATGTTCATCATGCCTGTTTTGTCCTTTTGTCAAAAATACATACGTGAAAAACACTTAATCTACTATTACCTTTTTGTGAAAAAAACCCGGTGAAATTGTGGCTCACAATGAAACTCTTTTGAAGTAAATAGTGGAGCATTGTGACCGGTGGTTTTGTCACAGAACGAATAGACTTGAAATCAATTCGGTAATAACGGTCGTGTTTTGTCCGTCTAACGCCATTTTACCGCACACGATCGACATAATATTTAATGGGCAGTTTATATTTTGGTTTCGACCCGTATTACCGACTTGAGAAACCTGATTGCGGGACAATATTCACAATATATTCATTTGAAATATTCATGCGCTGAATACGGAAGTCATGCGAACAAAAATACTGATAATCATTGGCTGAAAGTTCTTGTTTTGCTGGGGTTGATGCCATTTAGTACGCTCTCAAGGCGTACTTACTGCCTGCACATCAGAGGCGGATCCAGCCTCTGAGTCATTAAAATACAGGAATACAATGGCATTCAGGGGGTCGGACCCCCTGAAATCCATTGTATTCCTATGCTTTAGCAATGGACGTTTCAGATTACCAGTGAATGTTTAGACCCAGTTACCCTGGCACACTTTAGTAGTCTATAGACCGTATCGAATAGCCGCCATTTCGTGGGGCAGTTTATTTGTATCTTGAGGACATGCATGGTTGCACATATTGTGCTTCCATTGTTGAACGGTTTAAGTAACAAAAGGTGCCCCACGAAATGGCGGCTATTCGATACGGTCTATACCTGGTACATACCAGGATAAGGGAAGCGGAACCAGTCTGCTTGTTCAACCACGATGCCTTTGCTATCGGTACGGGCGGCGTATCCGTACGCGCTTGGGTCGTCAGGGAACACACCCGCTGCTGTAAATATGAAGCAAACCAGCCAGGCGACGAGAAGTGCTAACATAATCTGGCAGAACAAATTTTCGATTTAAGTTTGTATTTTTTTGACAACTGAGGCCTAGCTCTCGTGCCCTCGAATACATATAGGGTTAACTTATATATAGATTACAGGATTGGAAAACTGCTACAGATGGCGTTATCTCCAATTGTGATTGAGGATGTGTGTGATAAAAACTAACCTGTGTATAAGTCAGCTCAGTACCTCATCTACGTTCCGAAAAAACAATGACAAAAACTGCCCATCCCTTGTAAAACCACCGTTCTATATAAGGCTGGTTCCCCGGCTCAAGTGCGGAAAACGGAACCACCGGAGGTCCTAGTTTCCGCGTTCGCATGAAGGCGCCCTTGTCTTGTAAAAATGCGTGCACAAACGTCTTTATGTGTAATTCCCAAAATTAGGAGTCCCAAAGTGTGACATACTTTTACAGATTTTAAAGTGTTTTTAGTGAGTGAAAGAAGTTTCCCAGCAGAAAATATTTATTTTTATTTCCACAAGCGCCACTTAAATTGAATGTTTGTGTGTGGATAAGGCACCGAGGTTAATGCAAACTCGTCATACAGCCATATTTTATTGGCGTATGTAACCCAGAATACCAAATTCCTATTCAATATCATGGAACAAATTATAAACCCATGTGGTCTTTTTTTCTCGAATATTTGTCAGTAAGCAGATGACAAAATATTCAAGAAAATGATGCTGTCCGCTATATTAACAGGCCACAGTCTATTACTGGGAATTTATGATCATGAGTGGCGAGTTTTGAAGCTCAGGTTGTCGTACATAACTGAGACACCAAACGTTTTGGACTCCTAATTTTGGGAATAACCCACATATAAATTCATCTTTCATTGGCTTTTTTATTTCATAAGACTATTAACATCTCGTGCGTAACATTGCATTGGACTATTGGAGCCACTTCCATCTTCCATTTTCCTTGTCAAATGGTTGATTAGGATTTTGCAAATTCTGTATATGGGCCCAAACTCGACATCACAAAGAATCTGTACAGTTTTAGAAGTGGGGGGAGGAGGCAGAGGAGGGGATCTTCGAGTTATCGCAGGGAAAACCTTTTCAGTCAAGTAGGGACTGAAAACCCTAACGATCGATCGATGTGTCACTTATGTCATGAACGAATAATTCCTGCGTATTTATAGTATTGGCGGTAACGATAAACCCCAATGCACACTGGGCCCAGTACTTACAGGGAAGACTTTGAAAACTTTAAACCTGGTCATGTGACACTTCTTTTCCGATGAGTAACTTGGTGTTGGTATGCTGATTTCGGGGAGATATTGGGAAAACAGGATGATTAGCGCTGTGGTCCTGATTGAAAAACAGATACGAAAAATATGAAAGCGAAAATAGAAACACGTTAATGGGTCATTCCCAAAATTAGGGGTCCAAAATTGTTGGTGTCCCAGTTACGTACGACACTCTCTGCTTAAAAAATCACCCCTCCTGATCACAAATTCTCAGTAATGGTCTGTGGCCTGTGATCATAGGGGGCAGCATCATTTTCTTCAATATTTTGTTCTCTGATTCCTGAAAAATATTTAAAACAAAAGACCATAAAAGCTTATAATTTGTTCCATGCGTATATTGAATAGGAGTTTGGTGTCCCGGGTTACCTACGCCAATGAAAATTGGCTGTAGAATGAGTTTGCATTAACCTTGGTGCCATATTTACACACAAACATTTGTTGAAATAAAAATAATTATTATCTACTGGGAAACCTCTTTCAATCACTAAAAACACTTGGAAATCTTAAAAAGCATGTCACACTTTTGGACCCCTAATTTTGGGAATGACCCTAATCTTACTGTTGTGCTTTAACGTATGTGTGTATGTGGCTGTAAGATGTTTTAGATAGTTATTTCGGATATAAATAATTGGAAAATGTGATGTATACATTTATCTAACTGTCATATCCCGAACATATCGTCAAAAATTGGCAGCAACATCGCGTAATATTCATTCGGGCCCCCTGAATCATTTTATAAGACTGCATGTGGCCGATTGGAGAAGTGCCAGTTACGTACGCATTCCAAATCGTCGGAAGACAACTATTGGAACGGATAGTCTGGTACTTTTCCCAATCAGCAGTTTGGACTCTAATATAGAACTGATTTAGGAGGCCCGATTGAACCGATCTAAACGCGTGAATAGACCTTTATCACGGTGCGGCCATCTTCCATTTTCTCCTATTAAAATGAACGTTACCAAAGCGGGGCTTGCCGAAAAATAGTTTGGTCCCGTTTTGAAATTGTTCATTGGTGCATCACAATGGCATAGGCGTGGACAGCGATTCTCAACGGTAAATTACACGCGCTATCGCGCCGCTTCGCGCGGTCGCGCGGTCGCGCGGTCGCGCAGACGCACTAATCGTATACCCGACACGTACCATGGGGAACAAGACAAAGATGGACGCACAGTGATAAAGGTCTATGGGGTCTAGTATATGGGAGGCTGGTTTAACGAGTTGAAAACGAAGGGTTTAACAAATAAAGAAGCCTACATAAGCGCTATGCCCCAGTGTTTTCCTGCATTAATGGCGGCTGCCTTGTGCAGAGACAGACCAATCAGCGCGATGGTTGGTGCGATGGACAGAGGACCAATGAAGTTCATCAGAATACCCACAATGCCAGTGGCTCCAATCACGACCTCCACACATGACGCCACCATAATGGCGCCTTGAACCTGCCAACAGCACACAAATGAAACACCAAAATGGTTGGTTTGTGGAATTTACGAGGGCGGGACTAAATGGCTCCAGATTGGTCTATATATTACGTTACTGCGGTTTCAACCTATATGGTCAGCTCAGGGGCCAATTTCATGGCGCTGCTTAAGCGCTAGCTGAAAACGTGTGCTTACTGTAGCATAAAAGGTGTGCTAACTTTAAGGCTATTTCACGGCCGCGGCGTGCTTAAGCATGCGCGTGCTTGGAAACGGGCATTGTTGCGTCACGAGTGTTTAGCAAATTTGCCGCTGAAGCTAGCAAACGTTTGCCAGTGCTTAAGGTTACGGTCTCCATGAAATAGCCGGAGCCTTCGTTAGCACTAAATCGGCTGCTAAACAGCTCCATGGAATTGGCCCCTGGTCGTCAGCAAACAAAGCCGATCATTGGCTGAATCGGTGATTACATAAGAAACATGTTATGGTCGCAAAAACAGTTTTATTGATACCTCTCTCATTCTTGACAACCACTCCTCTCGTGCTTCCTCTATCTCCGCGGACGTAGAGTTCTCTGTGAACAAATATACTTTCTTTATGTGTGGATCCAAAGCAATCTTTTATTCCAAACATTGGGCATTTAGCATTGGTTCCCATGGGCCTGATCTAGTGGGGTGCATCCCTATACATAAATACGCACATCAGGAAAGTGTGACGTCAGGAATACCCCTATTCGTCCACAGATGTAAATTTATCGACTTTGGTTTCCAAGATTATCGATGAGTTTAAAGCCCCAATACATCATTTGCACAAGAAAAAAAAACTGACAGCAATGGCAACAAACACCACATGTTTTTTTACGTGTAAAATGGTACCTTTGTGGGAGAAATTGCCAACTTAAGGTGTTTTTTTTAAAAACGTTATCTGCAGACAACTTTTTTACCATTTATTCATAAACCAAAACATGCATGGACTTTTCCAGGTTTTCTGAAGTATTACTGTATCTTTGTGGCTGGAATTTCTACAAGGCAGTTTATCAACATTATTCTTTAGTTTTATGCCGTTCCTGTTGTTGTTGTTAATTTATGGCATCTTCGGCAACTAAGGCCCTTTATGCCATCAACTATACGGTTTTAGCTTTAACTGTACTTTATTATCAACTTGAGATGACGAAGAAGGAGTTGCAGTTTTAGAAGTGGGAGGAAAACCCCCAGAGAAATGCCCCAGGGGAAAACCCACGCGGTCAAGTAGGGACTGCAAACCCAATCCACATACACGACCCGGATTCGAACCCGGGACGCCAGAGGTGAAAGGCGAGGAAAGAACCACTACGCCAACCCAAACGCCCCGCTGTTCCTGTTTTCCAATCATCTGTCTTGATAAGCTTACCCGTGGGTGCAGGAGGACACTCCCCTCTTAAGGTCAGGATCGAAATGGTTGGCACAAGGAAAGCGAATGTTGTTCCCTGTATAATAGGCAATCTACGAAAAATACATAGGTTTTGGAGGGAAAGTCAAATATCAGGGGCCAATTTCATGGCTTAAGCATGAAAAACTTTGCTTGAAAAAACTAGGTTACCAGCAAAAATTTGATGTGATTGTCATGGTAATGAAACAGTCCTCTTACACTGGTCATACACTATTTCTATCACGTGAAAATTTCACTGGTAACATTCTCTACTGAGCAAGAGTTTTTTGTACTTAAGCAATTTGTTGTGCTTAAACACCTCTATGAAATTGGCCCCTGGTCTTACCGCCGTCGAAAGTAAGGAGCTGAACCCACCAAGGCCGACAGGCCCACGAAATACGACACAGATGATTCACGAAACCCGCGTGTCGTGGACCAGGCTAGATATATTATACTAAATGTTAGTTGTACTGTTGTTCCTGTCAATTTAATTGAAACGTACGACTGTTTTGTGCTGTATTTGTAAAAAAAAATTTTGTACATGGCACTAATAAGACTTTCCATATTATAAGCAAATATGATGTCATCTCACAAACATAAGAGAAATCTCTATAGACTTATAAAAAAAAGTCAATTGCTGAATTAATTTCTTTTAGGTGTAGTCTTTATTCAAATCTATACCCAAATCACTGCTGGAACTTGCTCATTCAACAATAGATCTATAATCCTTACCTGACACCGAACGTTGACTGAAGAAAGGTTACCAGACCACATACAACGAACACCGTACCAGTGATCTCGCCTATAGTGGCTGCGTCGTGTGAAATACACAGGTACGGAGCCAAAATGTACGCCGCAGATATATTGCCGCCAAAGTTCGTCATAAAGTGCTGTATCAGAATTAGATTACAGGATTTGAAAACTGGTTACAAACGGCGTTTGCGTAATAGAGGATGTGTTGATAAAAACCAACCTGTGTAAGTCAGCTCAATCCCTCATCTACGTTATACGAGAAAACAATAAAAAATAAACGGTGCTTGATGCTTTCAAGAAATTGTGCGAAGCCATCATCCTATTTAGGCTGGTTTCCTGCTGCACGGAATCCAGACCTATCACACCACGGCAATTGGGGAGCCTAGCTTTGCTTACATGAGGGCGCCTTTGTTTAAAAAAATATGTGCACACACATTTATATCAATTCAATCGTCGTTTTCTTATGAAAAGATATCATAGGGCGGAATCATTGCATTGGACAGTTGGAACCACCTTATCTGGAAGTTCCATTTGAGTAAGGGTTTTGTTTCTTTCAAACGGTTGATAAAAATTTGTGGACATTGTCAATCATGGGTATGGGCTTTAAGCCAAAATGTTGAAAGTTGGCACCCTAGTTTTCTTTATTTAATTCCGTGGACGAATGACCATCACACGCAATATATAATAAACATGCGCATTATCAACCGGTACCAAATGAATTCGCATTCGGACCCACAAATTGACACGGCAGAAGTTCGACATTTGAAGCCACGTCGTTCTTCTGTGCATGTGCCATGGTTCGAGCACAGAACATGTTGAACGTTTGACACAGAGCAAGCAGTTGCTTCAAACGCCGAATTACTGTCGTGTCAAATTAGGTTTTTGCCTGTAACATTTGGATAATGGTTGGCACCCCGAATTCTTCACTTTCAAATGAAGGTGTAGTTTAGAAAGTGACATACTATGCTATTATTGCTACGTGGTGCACGCCATCGCCTACCAATCAACAGTCTGGTTGCGTTATGCCATTCTTTCCTACACGGTATTGATTTTGTACTTCACACATGCTGCGTGCACCACATAGCAACAAAAATGTAGTCTGGTCAAGTGGATACTAAGTGTGCATGTGAAAGGAAGTACGTCAGTACACCAGACGCTATTCATGCGAAACACGTAAAAGGCCAATTCAAATCTTATGTGTTTGTTCGAAACACGACAGAAATTCGACGTTTGAACTGGGCCTTACCTGAAAACCAAGGAGTAAAGTGGTGCGCCACGGCGGAACATCCTCCAAAGCGTAAACCAAATCAGTCTTTGGCCGATCCTTAGTGCCATCTACAGCCCGGGGAGAATCAGCCGGTCGCGCCACCCTGGGTCGTTCTCCCGACTCATTATCAACAAATGGTGTCAAGACAACACTTTCCGGTGTTCTTTCAGATTGTTTCTGGTCTCCGACCTCGGACATATTCAGGGTTTCCACTTTGGCGTCCATTGCATTCACAGATTATGGAAATTGACGCCAGTCTTGCTGCCGACAGAAGGAAAAGATATGTATAGATAAGTCAAACGATGTTTATTTTTTGATAGCGAAATAAGCACACCATGCACTGTACTTGCTGAGCGTAATCGCAAAAATGGCACTAATATCTCAACACAGATTTTGAGTGGTGCCCAGAGATGGAAAGACCATCGGTTAAATTTGGTATATGTTTGACCCCTGTTGCCTGTAGCATGTTCCATTCCAGAGATATAGTAAAACGTACTGAAAATCCGGCCATTTAAACATTTTTGGAGCAGATAAAAATACATTTGTTACGTCCTCATTGATGAAAATTCACTTTTATTTCAATTGATTATGAAAGTTTAGATATCAACAATGTCAAAATTTACGAATACGGAACATGGACGATTTGAAGATGGAACTGACTATGTAGGTACAAAGGCACAGCGCGACTTGAGGGTCTTTTTTTGCATAGCGGGCCATGTATACAGATTAATCAGCTTAGTTATGACAATGTATGTGATCTAAAATGAAGAAAAATACAACATGGGTGCGCAACTGGTCAATTTAAGTACTAACCAAAACAACTTTTGCCCAGTTGCACTCCCAAAAGCGTGCAACACTGAGAGAAAAATTAGGTCCAGACAGAAAACCTGAGGAAATATAGCAATGTGCCTTACAGCTCAGCTGGTAGAGCATCTTCCCGATGAGTCAGAGGTTTCGGGTTCAAATGATGATGAGGCCCTAACGATTTTTCCCTCATCCCAACTTGAAGATTGGTCGTTTAAAAAAATAAAATAATGTTTACTAAGAAGAAATCTGCAGTTACCGCGCTCATTAAAATACCAAAACACAATACAAATTCTTGGAATTTCCATTGTTTTGGTATTTTAATGAGCGTGGATCTGCTGCAGATTTTTTACTATGGTCGCGAAAACTCGACCTATCCTGTGCGACTTATGTTACCTTTTCTCAGATCGGGTCACAAATAAACATTTGAAGATTTTTGAGCAAAAACACATTTTCAGTCCATCTCCAAGACCTAACTTGCCACCACATACAAGCATTCTTTAAAACTTAAACTACTCTTTTTAAAAATCTCGCTATGCATCTTTATTCGCATCGCCACAACTGATAAGACTGATAAAGTCATTGATCGCTACATTATGTATTGGGAATCTTGAACAATCAGAAATGTTCACACATTAACTCTTAACTTAATTAGGACCCTAAAACAATTATTGTCCGTGTCATGAGACGAATCATTGGCGGTCCGCCAATTATTCAACTCGCGGTTCGGCGTAGCTTGCCCAAGTTTGACTCGCGTGTTTGGTCCGCAACGCGCAGCGCACAGTGCGGCCTGCGGGCCGGCGGCCTGTCTAATCTCCTATCTTCTGTTTCTTCTGTCTCAGAAAGTCTTCCGAGGCATGATAATTATGTGGAATATGTGTAATATGTTGGCCGAAAACCACCAGTCGACCTAGCAGATGGCCGCGCGAAGCGCGGCCATCGGCTAGTCACAATTAAAGAGAGACCTGACTTGCCTGTTCCCTGGTCCACTAAACTGCTAAACCCGTGCTTTCCTACGGCGATTGCACCTTGGGCGCAGGGTTACTAATGCCCAGTGGTTTGAGCCATCTTTGCTTGATAATGGCTGCCACCTGAGTGGCTGGCGTATTAAGACACGTTTTAGCGTTGTATGTGCATTTACATTTCCTCCCAAAATTGTCCAGCTGCCACTGATTGTCGACACCTGTATATTCCGGCTTCTGTTTAGTGTCGATTTTGTACGTAACATTACAAAGTCATATTTTGGTGAAGTTTCTGTTCACCAATAAACGACGCCGTTTAATACAGCGAGTCGGCGACGCCCAGTATGCAGCCTTCAGTAGTTTATGCAAAGTAGTATCACATTATCTCCCGGACAGTGTAAACACGCACATGGGTCATAAATTCAGCACATGTCATCCCTAAATATCGGCCTTGTCAAACTGTTAAAGCCCCAATACACCATTTGTAGTGACCCGAAATTTTACAACTAAAAGTAATGGTCACAGTTCATTCAACACAAAAACCAGGCATGGATGTTTATGGTTTTCTGACGTATGACTACATATAGATCTATCTGTGGCTGAAATTTCTACAAGGCAGTTTATCAAAGCATTCGTTACTTATGTGATGCTGTTGTTCCTGTTTTTAAAGTTTTTAAGTCATGTCTTTAACGTGCAGAATTCTGTGTGTATGTACATGTATACATGGATTTCCTTGCAAGTTTTTTAGCTCACTACTGATTTAAGTACACCGAACCCAGATATTGCGGGTCATAAATAAGCATCTGTCAAGCCCGGGCCTTCGGCAAACTGTACAGCGCATCTGGGAGGGAAGAAATGGCTGAGATAATGCGCATTATGCCTCATTTACATATACACAAACACTACAAATGATGTTGTACCATTTGACTAATGTGATTTTGTATTGATTGTGGCTGTTTAATTTGTATACCGTACAAAACAAATTCCTGGGCAGATGGCAAATTGTGGGCAAATGGCAATAAATTCAGTTCATTTTGATTCAGCGTTTGCAAACAGACCATAAACTCTATTATGTTGTACTTCTGACTAGACTACCTTTATCGAATCTCAATGCAATCCATAACTTCAAAAGGATTACAATGCACAATGGTAATCCTGAGAAGCCGTTTCGTCTAAGGAGACCCCGCCTCCTGAAGTACTGCTCTTATACTGAGTGGTCAGTTGAGGCTGGGTCCGTCTTGGCCTGACGGCCGATCACGTGTGCTTTAAATAACCAGTTGCGTGATAAATTTTTATAAATTCTGGACTCCCACCTCCATGCTATGTAGCTCGCATGCGAGTGAGACGAGCACTAGACTACCCGGCAAGTCGGGTCGTTAATTACCAGGGTGCATCGCTTGCCCATGGCGCTAAAGTATGTGCGGTACCTGGAATACCTCGCACATTACTCTATACATTGTTTAGCTTGATCATCTGAAATTAATGTTGAAATGAACATGTTGAAACATGTAGTCATCGTGATTTTTTTCGTGGTGGCTTGCACGCAGCAGGTAATAAGTACAAAATCAAAACCGATAGAAGAGAATGGCATAAAGCACTTGGACTGTTAGTTGATAAGCATGCACTGACGTGCATCACGTATCAACAACAAAATTTGAAGGTGAATAATTTGGGGCAACAGTCATGGTGCAAAGATTACGTGAACATTAAATTATTTTAGCACTTGGTCAATTTTGTTTTTCGTTTGATGTCTCATTTCAAAGTGAATAACTTTTACGTTTCTAGAAAATTATCAGAGTTCACATTTTTTTGAGGTGCCGCACCCAAAGCGCACGGACTGTATAAAATCATCTTTAAAAATACATGTATATGTGTCTTAAACAAATTTTGGGGGGCCAAAATGACGTACCCCTCTAAACTGGTGGTCCCCCTCCCTCCCTATCCCATCCTGAAATCTCGGAGAATTTCCGCTCTGTTAAGCGCCGTTACAGTCCCCTGAGGAAATACACGCAAATCTGTAAAGTTAGGCGTATAGCGAACGCACACGTTAGTCGTTTTGATGGAATTTAATCAATTTTGTCATGTTTTGCTGAAGGGAAACAGTTCCTATGTTTTCCAAAAATTGGAATTGGTGTCTGTTCTTCATTGACTATCCTCTTCTACCGAAATGTCCGGCGACGTTTTTATTTACGGCGCCAAAATATATACTTTTCACCTCACACGTACGCGCAGACCGTGTACGTTGACCTCGAGAGAGTGCGGGATTCGTCGACTTCGGAGACCTCATACATTTCACACATACAGCGACTGTTTTTTTCGGTACCATTTTTACACACGTCAAAATTAGCAGTTTCACCTATATACCGATTCGTGGTCTACTGTACTCTCTAAATGTAAAACAGTGAAAAACTCACTCTTTATGAGTAAATCCCTTATAAAAGCACTCCAAAAGAGTGAAAACCACTCGACTGAAAAGAGTGAAAATAACAGAAAATCCTCGAAATCACTCTAAATAGAGTGGAAATCACTCCACTGGAAAAAGAGCCATATAAGGGGCAACTTGAAAAAGAGTTTTAAAAAACCCTAAAATCCCATTTATCACCTGTGCGAAATATTAATTGAGCAAAAATTTAACAAAATATTAAATCTGAACCTTTATTTCCGTCTCTGAGATAAACTGGTAACCCTACACGCCATATAAAAAACACACAGCCATGACAGCGCGTCGCTGGTAGTCCGCAAGTGGCGCAAACATTTTGGCGCAGTGTAGTTGGCGCTATGTATTATGGACGTTCATGATTCGGCTTCAGACATATGGCATTTTAATAGAGGTACAAATGGCATTGGTGACCAAAGACGGGTGGCCTGTTTATCAAGGTGGCCTTAATAGCAGGTTTCACTTATGTTGGCTGAAAACCAATCGACCTATAGCAGAATAATAAACACTGCATTGGGAGGGTATAGGTTACACATATTGCAGGTGGTATGACTCGAAGTGAACAACTTTTATCTGACTTTGGGGAGTTCTGCACTTGTACAGATCATTTTGGAGTATAGATGTGAGCTGCATTGTAAAGCGGGCCTCCCACTGTGCCATTTGGTACGATTGTGTGTAGAGTATACAGACAGTTTCTGGTAATCGTACCAATTCGTACCTAATTCGTACCTAAAGCGGGCCTCCCACTGTGCGATTTTGGCACTCCCAATGCGTAAGTTTCAGAGTCGTAATTGCGCATGGTCTTGCATATAAAATGCGAATTTGTTTGCGATAAAATATTTGGCCCATATATTCCAAATTGTCGCAAATAGCTTAAAGGATTGCAATTACAGGACTTTTGAATGTTATAAACCCAAGACGCATGGTGGACGACATGCATTAAGGATGAGTGATTTGTATGGGTTCTCTTACATGACAGATGATTTGAGTTGGAATCGGATACACAAATAGGCATGGTACGGTGTTTTGCTCGTATGAAATTTATTATAATTAAGCGACAGGCCAGATATATTACATGATCGCATGACATATATAAATATATAGGCCTTTATATTCTCCATATTCACATACAAAATTATGCATGACGCCCATTATAATTAAGTTAAAGGCACGGCGTTGTCTTATGTATGCTCGCATGACAGACATATCTTTGAAAGTTGTAATTCTGTATAATCTCCTTAAAACTGTGCATGTAAATGATTAGCCAAAATCCCCAATAGCGGGGGATAGTTTCACAACTTGGATTTAAAAGTTTGGTTGTTTCATTTCAATGGTGATTAGGCACAGTACCAGATGTTGTGTTCGTTAAAATTTAAATACATTAGAGAGGTTTCGCAAGGTGACGAATACGGTTACGAATACGGATATGATAACGGTAACCGTTTACGTCGATGCGCACACTGAACTGGGTTTTGCACTGTGTGAATGTACGTGTACATATCTGCTAAATCTTCTCTGCGCTTGGCTTTGTTTTCAACAGATTTTCCTGGCTTTCACGTGATCTATATTCACTGATAATAGGCCTACATCAAAAAGAAACATAATGCATACAACTTATTAATCCATCACAGATAAAGCGAAAAATCTGCATAACCGGTATCCGTTTTTATGCTACGCGTATGAAGGCCGATAACCGTATGAAAACATGTGTACTTCGGTTACGCGTCACACGAAGCGCATAAAGTCATGACGTATCCGTATCCGTATCGGTATTCGTGACGGTGCGAAACCTCTCTATTGTTCTATAATGAAATTTATAGAATGATCCAGAGAAAGTGAAGAGGGAAGAGGTATTGATAGTGTCCAAAACAATGTACAAATACGTTATACTGCCAGTTTGCTGTAACTCAGACTTTCGAGATAATCTAGCACTTGCAATTAATTTCAGATAGAATGATTAAAAACTAGAGAATCTTGGCCAAGTCAGCAAATGAAAACGAATCCTTTTTATACCTAATAATAATTTGTACACTAAGCCTGGGTGTTATAACACTTTCAGGGGCGGATCCAGGAATTTTTCCAGGAGGGGGTTTTGCCACCAGGGAGGGGTTTTGCCCGTCAGATTTTTATGTCAGCTTGTTTCGGACAGGGGGACACAAAAAAAATGCATTATATTATATTTTTTGGTGTCGGAGCAGGGGGGGGGGGGGGGGGGGGGGGGGGGGGGGGGGGGGGGGGGGGGGGGGGGGGGGGGTCCCCCCCCCCCCCCTATGGATCCGCGCCTGACTTTTCATGTTTTTAAAGCGTTTAGAGCCTTGGGTATGGATGCCCATAAGGAGTGGCATCGGCAGACGGCCACAGTTGTTCGCCTGTATACACATTTCCCACTAAGCTGGAATAGTAGAATCAATTGTTGCCCTTCCCTAATATCCCGTCAAAATTAACTGTCTTTATTTCAAGAAAACACAGACCCTGCAATTCAAGGTAAATTCTATGGAGCCCGGTATAGGCTACAGTGCGAGCTCCCGGCCCACACGGTGTGTATGTTTGTTTTTCTCCACAGCTAGGTTGCGCGGGGTCGGGAATGGGAAGGGGGGACACAATATAAATTTATTTATTTACGGTTAAGCGGGGCGAATTAGGAAATAATTGTATTTTCTATTGTATGTCAGAGTTCTATTTGCATGCTATGCTTGGGGTGTTGAGGTAGTTGAGGGAAGGCCGGAGGTCACTTAACCGTTTTCGACCACACGCATCAGACACGCCAATTTTTCTTGTTGAGCTTTGGAGTCCTTCTTGCTGCAGCTGGAACCCCATTATCCTTTTAGAAGTATGGCGGAACAAAAGGAGAGGGCGCAATTTCATTTGGGTATGAATTTGTTTATCAATTGTATTTCTTTCCAAAAACTTGATTTACATGTTGTAATTATAATACATAGACAGAATTATAAATAAAATTAATAAGTGTAAAGTGAAAAAATGAGTTATTTTGCATTTTAGTCGATTTTATACCCACTGCAAAGTGCGCCCTCCTATTGTGTCCGCCATACTTCAAAAAGGCTAATGCCGACACGAGAATGTAAAGGTCAGACGCCAAAACAGGTATAGTACAAAGGTAAGTCTACGTGCAAGGCTAGCAGCATTCGGCCTTGCGTCCAGGGCCCAATTTCATGAAACCCGCGTTAGCACAACAATTTGTTTAGCACAGAATTTCTTTGCTTTATTTTACAAAACTGGGTTGCCAGCCAAAATCGTATGTGATGTGTATTTGCTGATATTTTGCTCCTGTTCCTAAAAATACAATTTGACATACAATTTTGGCTGGTAACTCATTTTACAGAGCAAAGAAATTCTGTGCTAAACAAATGTTTGTGCTAACAGGTTCCATGAAATTAGGCCCTGGTCGCGTCTGTTGCTCGTCGTTGCAGTATGGTGCTCACCAAACGTGTATATTTTTGTTGTTTCGCTCCACAGGTTGCGCGGGGTCGGAAATGGGAAGAAGGGGTGGGGGGGGGGGGGGGGGGGGAGGGGGCGACACAAATATTTTCCCGTTGGTAGCTTTTACACCTTTCTCCGCGAATGAATAAATTGGATTCATGCACGCTGTTACATGTCACCAACTTCCCGTGTTTGTCCTCCAGAAGGTATAGGCTACCCCAGCACGATATGTGGGAAAGGGACCCCCGCCCCCTAACGCCCCTATACTTTAGCACACTCTTGTTCCCTTTTGTTAACGCACCAACCCCCCTAAAACCTGAAAGGAATTCATTTGAAATCCTTGGATGTTTGAGACACAATGGGTGAACAATGGTAGGGGGTCCCCCTGCCACATCGTGCTGCATATGCCAGAAGATAAAGAGAACAATATTACTACACCTGAAACATTCCTTTAACGCGTTTCTTCTAGAGCTCAATTCGCCAAAAACATTTCCCTCAAAGAAGCAACATCAAAACACATAAAAGTTCAAGTTGGTCCGGTCGTTTTGACATAAATGCAGTGGAATGTTGAAGCAAATGTATTTATGGAATATTCATTACATGAAGCAGTAGCGATTTGGGGTTTTGGATCCTTTGTTTGCTCAAATTATTTGAACTATGAGGGACTTTGCACGCAACCACAAATGTCAACATGTGTATGCCAGAAGTTCATCACAGGACAACAATGGCGGGCCAATGTGTCATCCGTAAATGTAACAATTTCGCAAGCAAATGTAATACTAATCTAACTAAATGTAAAAATAATGTAATAAAAAAGCTAACTGGGTCTTTACCCGTAAATGTAGCAGAAAATATAACAATACAAGCAGTAGTGTCAATGTAATGCAATACAATGTACATGTAATACAATATACTAATCAACTCTCCCAGAAACAGGAAATTTACATTTCATAACTGTGGGAATTACTTTTAGTCCAGTCAATCTAAGCATTTTTTTGGCTCAACCCACCACTAATTGCAACAGAATTTTTTTAACTGTTATGCATTTTAGTAAAGTCTCCTGAACACCATACTAAAAGTCTACCAAAATATATTTGGTGGAAAGGTGTCAAATTTGCCTAATATGCAAATTACATGCTTCCAAATAGGAAAAATTATGTTTCACTATAACTATATATGTAGGTACCCAATCAAAGCACATGAAATGTCTAAACCTATGTTTGCATGGTCAAAGTACACGATAAACATGTTTCTGAATTGATAGTGTGAACACAAATATGCAAATTATGCAAATTATCTGCCGCCATTAGGAAAAATTTCATTTTTCACTGTAACTTTATATGTAGGTACCCAATCAAAGCACATGAAGCGTCTAAACCTATGTTCGCATGGTCACAGTACACGATAAACATGTTTCTGAATTGATAGTGTGAACACAAATATGCAAATTAGCGGCCACCATTAGGGAAAACAAATTTACACTGTATTTTCGTACGCAAGTATCTACTCATGTATTTGTGTAATGTACCCATGATTTTATGGCCAGAGAACATAAACACGTTTCTCAATTCATATGGTTAAGATAAATATGCAAATTATGCAAATTAGGTACCAAAATTGTTAAAAAAGTGTTTTTCACCAAAAAATATCTAAACGCTGCTTTTCCTGGTCAGGAAAATTAAGATAAGCACACTTCTACAATAATCCATTTTATGACTGTTTGGTAAAATACATAATTCACAGTCGTACGCTTTGGTAGCGACGTGAACCATTCCCACAGCGCATGAAAAGGTAACTTTCAACCAATGAAAAGCCAAGAGGGGACAAATGTATCTGTCTGGCGCAACAGTTGTGTCAACCCACCGCCCACCATCACCCCTTCTCCGCCTTTGATAATAATTTATGTAAATATTCTCGTGTGGTTTTTAATTCAATTTGATTGGTAATGTATGGCAGAAATTTGCATAGAAGAGACGGACAGTGCCTAAATTATAAATAGTCTTTGTAAAACGTTCAAGCAGTGGAAATTTAGTTTCGTTCGGTACATAGATCAAATGCTTTACATTCTTCCCTTGCATTCCTTTCCCTCCAGAAATTTACATATCAATTGACTACTTTTGCATTTAAGAAGGCATTCTGGCGTGTTTCGCCACTTCAGGCTTATACACTCTCACTGAATGTCTACTGCTCCATGTCTGTATACACTACGTATACGGTATTCCCAGTATACGCTGCAGTCTCGACTTATCTGCAAGAACTCTGGTTCTCGATTTTCCATTATTGAACTAAAAATAGTCTTCTAGGCGAAGGATTTTGTCCAGACCAGGGCAACTGACAAACCAGTTATAGACAACTCACTGCGGCTTTAACGGAGAGATCGGATCCCTGTGCGGCCCGGCCCCCGACTACGGTTAGCAGGACGCCCCGGAGAGTTACACGAACGGATACGTAAGATCTGCATTGCCGTCGATAGCGAAACGGGCTGGGCAACGGTGTGATATATGGACACGAATTAAAACTGGGGTTTTTTCTTGGGATCAACTTCAAATCAAAGGAAGAGACCTTTTTGTTCACAATGAGATCGAAAACGTAAAAGGCAAGATGGCACCGACACTTCTTCACCGGATCCTGCCTGCCTTCATCATTTTCCAGGTGCACACAATTAATACTTTGTTTTCTTCAACATGTTTCATTGTGTACTGGAGCCGCGATCCCATGCTGTCTCAATAAATAAGTTAAACTTATTTCATGTTCTGTATGTGGTTATTTGAGTCTGTGTATAGAACGAAACTGTTTTTCATGCGTATGAGCGCAGCGAAGGAGCATTGAAAATTTAGTTTCGTTCGGTACATAGATCAAATGCTTTACATTCTTCCCTTGCATTCCTTTCCCTCCAGAAATTTACATATCAATTGACTACTTTTGCATTTAAGAAGGCATTCTGGCGTGTTTCGCCACTTCAGGCTTATACACTCTCACTGAATGTCTATTGCTCCATGTCTGTATACACTACGTATACGGTTTCCCACCCACCCGCCCTTTATGGTCTGTACGGCGTTTTGTTTTCTCGATTTTTTGTACTTTCCCACAGGCTTTTTCAGCTTTATCCGCCTATCTGATGTATGCCAGGACATCACTGGTCGTGAAATTTGCCTCTTTAGCCGGACTCCAAATTGCTGTGCACCCTACAAGTAGTGCCATGGTCGCTAGCAGAATTGCCCCTGCGCCGTGAAGAAACGCAAGTCTTAGCCAAGTCTCGATACCATTCAGATCATTGCAGAGCTTCTATTTTGGTCACATTCCAGCACAAATCATAACGATGCAGTTGTATGACGCTAGCCCGAGGAACCACACTGTAACAAATTGTGTTGAGTCACAGGTGTTTTTCTGTTTAAAAAGTCAAATCGAACAGTAACTTTTACTGTTTTTGGAATTTGTTGTTATTGCACAAACGTTCTTCCGTCGGTGTACAATTTAAAAATATTGTTCTGTATGATTACAGACGGTTTGCCGTTAAATTACAGGTTTGTTCACAAACAAGAAACTTTTTAATCTTCATCTGTTAAAATACAGCCATGTTACTGTTCAGTAACAGAGGACCTTCTGTTATCCCATCGATGTTCCCTGGTATGCGGCAGAAATTACGCGGCGTTGATAGCGAGTACCATGGTACGTTGCATGCTGGGAAATCACTGCAGTAAATTCAAACTGCGCAGTGCGTTTTTTGTAGTTGTGCCGTTCGTATATGAAATGACAGATTTTGGCGGGCGTTATGTCGAAATATATACTGGAGACTGTTCAGTTTATAGTTCCGACTTGAACGAGAAGTAGCTGCTCTACATGTCGTGAAGGGCGAGTCTGTGTTTTCGTACATTTTTTGGTTTTTATTTGCTTTTTATTTGCCGTGCAATACTGCCTGCGGTGGAGATACACGGGAGCATGTAACCCGCCTCAAAGTGCGGGAGTACAGTAGACTCGGGCAGAAATTCCCCCCGAGTTTGTCATATTCCTGTATTTCAGTGAGTCGGGTTACATTTTTGGTAAATTGTACACCCTGTTGAAACTCCACTGCACCCCGGCATGCAAATAAAAAAAAAACAAAAAAAAAAACTAGGAAATTGAGAGAAACATGCCGACTTATTTTACATGAGGTGTGGTGCATCTACAACACAAAAGGTGAATTGTAAAGGTCAACAAGAAACAGTCGTCAATAACCTGGACTGCTTCGTTCAGTTACATAGAATTGTTTCTGCACAGAAGGCTTTGTTAAAGAACAAAACCATGCACAAACGATCACTTTGTCGTCTGTTGAAAAACAGAAGAATCTTCTGTAAATTTACAATTCCAAATAACAGTAGAGTCTACTGTATGCATTGTAATGGCTTTTGCAATATTCTGTTAGAAACTCGTTCAATTTGGAACTCTTATTAATGTTTTGTGTATTTTTTAGAGTAAAATCAGTTAATTGGAATCGAGTTGAAGGGAACCGGACCTTGTCCGAAGGGCCTCAAGGGCCTTAATTGTTGAATCATCAACTCTAGATGCACGTTTTTTCATGCTTCGATTTTCATAGCACATCGGAATCTTTCATGCGTACGATTTTGTTTTTTCGTGTGTAAAGTGAATGGTTATGCAAAACGATTTCTTACGGTTTTAACTTTTCTGAAATCTCGATCTTTGGTGTCATTCACAACTGCTGCCACAATAATATAGTTGATTTTCGTGAATGGCTTTGCAATAATCCGTTAGAAACTCGTTCAAAAAGTTGGAACTCTTATTAATGTTTTTCTGTAATTTTTAGAGTAGAATTAGTAATTGAAGCGAGTTGAAAGGGCCGTAATTTGTTGCATCATCAACTCTAGATGCACGTTTTTTTCATGCTCTGATTTTCATAGCACATCGGAATCTTTCATGCGTACGATTTTGTTTTTTCGTGTGTAGAGTGAATTGTTATTCAAAACGATTTCTTACACAACTGCTGCCGCAATAATATAGTTGATATTCGTGAATGGCTTTTGCAATAATCCGTTAGAAACTCGTTCAACTTGGAACTCTTATTAAAGGGCCCCTTATTTAGGATTTTTATCAATGAAATCTATGCTTTAAAACCACTTTACTCAGTTAAAGTCATAAAAAATCCTATTTGGAGCTTGCTTTGGGGGTTAAAGCAAAGGTTTTTAGTTTTTATGCTAATGAAAATATGCATATTCATGACCAGGGTCACGACGTCACAAGAGACAAACACAGAAAAATCACATTGAACTGTGCACAAAAGTATCCACTTTTTTCTCAATTTTCCTGAAAGTTTTGTAATCCATGGCTGTTTGAGTTTGTTTTACATGTTGCCTGCTGTAAGCCATGACAAAACTGGGGGTAGAAACTGCAGCAATTTGCCACAAGTCCAACTTGAAGTCTTATGTTTTTTCTTAACTTTTCCCTTCTGTCTTCCTTATGTGATGCACTCAAAACAGCGCCCTCTGTCTGTGATTTATTGCAATGAAATATTCAAAGTTGAAAAAAAATGCCATCTTTTATTGATTTTTACATCCAAACGAACAATATAGTATGTCTTGCTGAACAAGTAATCCGGCATTATGAAGCAAAGCTTAGGCACAAAGTTGTTTAGGATGTCACAGGCCCTTTAATGTTTTTATGTATTTCGAGAGTACAATTAGTAATTGGAAGCGAGTTGAAGGGAAACGGACCTTGTCCGGTCTGAAGGGCCTTAAGGGCCATAAATGGTTGAATCATCAACTCTAGATGCACGTTTTTTCATGCTCTGATTTTCACAGCACATCGGAATCTTTCATGCGTACGAGTGTTAATTGTTGTTATACATTAACGAGAGCCGAAAACGGAAAGGACATTACATTGTCTTTAGCTTTTTACTTAATGATCAAGTTCGTCCGATTTTTATTCCCATGTAAAAATATCCAGTCGGACAATTCTGCAGTTAGTCCTTTTACTCATCTCTCATTCACATAGTCGGAATAATGTTAGTCTGGTACCCGGACCAAAAATTGACTAGACTGAATTCAGTCGTTGTATGTGGAGCGGGAACCAGTCTAGAATAATGTACAACTCGGGTATTAGCATTGCAGATAATCGGTTTAATTCGTTCCTTTTACGCACTCGAAGAATCCACCCTAGGGCGCTCATAAGTGTTTCCCTTGAGCTTACCCCTCTTTAACAAATTTCAATTGTTTCAAAAACCCGGGAACAAACCTAGGTAATGTGGCAATGATAAGGGGAGTGCGCCTCTTTTTGATGTCCTAAGATGCACCCACGTTTCCTCCTATAAACAAAGATAAAATAAAGGAGGTTTTTCGTGGCCTCCGAGCGCCAGTAGTTTTTTTTTTACTGCTTGGACTGACGTCAAAAGCATTGCTATGTTCCTGGGCGAGTTCTCGATCCCAGAGATTTCTCTGATTGTCGTAGCACATGGAAATCTTTTATGCTTACGATTTCTGCCTTTTCGTGTTGTGTTCTAACAATCTTGATGAAAATTTTTCACATGATAGACCTTTTCGTTTTGTAAATGTGAGGGTACGGTCCCTTTAACGATGGCCCTGTCCCTTTAACAACAATATTATTTATAGACTGCCTAATATATGCAAAAAGGTCATGCTATAGACAGTACCATAAGGTCAGATCCTTCCGCAGTGGAAATAGTGCGTGTGGCGTACATTGTTTTATAACGCAGTTCAGCAAAACATTTGTCCCGTCGCGCAGTGATCCGTAAGTGACATGATATGCGAACATCTGTAAACAGTTTGGACATGACATGAGAGCGCGGGATGCGAGTTCTTTTCCCGTTTTCTCCGACTGTTTGAGTGAACCTCTGCAGAAAGAGAGGAAGTTTTCCCCTTTATTTTGCATTATTTGCCAGGCTCATAACCATGGTTCATCTTTAGAACTTGGGGAGAACAACTACAGAACATGTGATAAAGCTTTCTGCTCGGAGGCTTATAAGTGCTCCTATCCTACTCCATCCAGGGATTTAAAGGATCTAAGGGATTTAAAGGATCTAAAGGGATCTAGAGGATCTGATCTGATTGTGATAATGGATTATAAATAATTACAATCGTCATCGGGAGTAATTGATTGTTGATTCCTGTGATTGATTTGCTGGATCAGTGAGGAAATAAAATGATTCCTGCATTGTGGTGAAATTAACACAAGCCGTCCCAATTAATTTTGTGACTGGACCTCACCTCACACCGTATTATCGCGGGAGGTTACCACTACAGAAAATGGCGACGAGGATGGGATTGGTATTGTGTTCTTCAATTTTCTTCACCAACTTGACTTCAGTTGAGATCCGCAAGTCATGCCTGGAACTGGAAATGATCCCTGGATGCAGTGACATTTTTCAGCTTGTGTGCCAAGCATAAATGGACCAGCATATCCACAAACATACGCAAGATTGCAAAAAAAGACATTAAAGCTACGAGTGCGAGTGACTTTTTATAAACTGGACTATAAACAGCGGAATGCCTTCAGACTGCGGTGGCTGCTGGACACGCCTGCCATGCTGACAGGATGAGCACAAACAGGAATATAATATCCTTTGGCCATTGACAATTTAAGCTACGATTTTCCGTAGCTATATTCAACTTGTGCATTTTTTGGCAAGTCGTTACTCTGGCCTTTACTTTTGCTCGGCCTGAGGTGTTTTACTTCAAGATGACATTTATTGTTTTATAAACTTTTAACTTAGGCCTATATATTAAGTACTATGTATTAAGTCCTTGAGGTACTAAGTATGTCTTAGCATTTAACATTTAAAGAGATAGGCCTAGTTTAATCGTGACCTTTTCTTAAAGCCCCAATGTTGTGATTTAAAGGGCCATGGTATTTACCTGTGGTTGAGTGTGACCAATTTTGACCATGGCATCTCCTGAAGCTGTGGCTGATTTAATTGCCAAGTCAAATCAGGCACTAGCAGAAACATTGGCCGGCGCTTTATCTAATTTAAGGGTCCAGAGAGCACCAACAGTTAGGCTTAGTAAATTCTCTGGCCCTGCTCGTAAGTCAACTGACCCTACCTTAAAGGATTGGCTTGAAGACTTAGAAAGCTATGCTAGGCAACTGAGTTTATCCGAAGAAGAAAAAGTCAGTGTAGCCTTAGACCACCTCACGGGTGATGCCCGTGAAGAAATTCTCTGTTGTCCTAAAAAAGATAGGGGTGATTTTATCAAATTGAAAAAGTTGCTGCATTCTCGCTTTGGGCCAGTCGAAACAGTGCCAGCCTTAAATTGCATGTTCTATGGCCGGGAGCAGCAGGAGGGTGAAACCTTGGCTGAATTTAGCCGGGCAATAATGCGGCTTTATGACCGTATGGAGGCGGCAGCCAATCAAAAAGACCAAGTTGCCTTGAGTCAACTCCGAGAGGGCGCCCTCAAGGAGCAATTTGTGCGTGGTGTGAAGGACATTGCTGTCCGCAGGGAATTGCGACGGCTCGTCGTGGATCATCCCAAGTCAACATTTTTCGAGTTGAGGGGTCTTGCCCTTGAGCTGCTCCGGGACACGGATCATGCACACAAAGTCACCGGTGAGTCCACACTTAGTGTTGTGGATTCACTAGAGCAAGGCGTTAGAAAAGCCTCTTGTGATGACTCAGTGGTGAAAGAGCTTTTAGGCAGTCAAAAAGCCCTGACGGCTACATTGGACAAACTTGTTGAACAGCAGGCCAAGATGATGCAGCAACAGTGTGAATTTTTACAGCAACAGAAAGTGACCAATGAGAAACTTCTGCAATTGACCGAGGTTGTGCCGAGAGGCAATGCGACTCCGCGTAGGCCCACGATAAAGTGTTCATTTTGCAAAAAGTTGGGACACTCAATAGAAAACTGTTTCAAGCGCAAATTTGTCAATGAAAACAATCGAGGCAATGAGAAGTCGCAACCCACTCATGCTAATGAGTTGGGAAATGCAGTGCCTCCGTCATAAGGGGCACTGTGCCGGAGGCGAAGCATGAGCCCGCAAACCAGCAACAATTTGATTTTTCTAAAAATGTGCATGAACCTGTAAACAGAATAATTTCCGCCGCCGACAAAAATCGGTTACTCGCTAATAGTCCTACGGCAAGCATACTCATTGCGGGGGCCCATGCCCAATGCGTATTAGACACCGGGGCGGTCACGTCACTAATATCCGCAAAATTTTATCGCGAGAATTTGGCGAAAAAGCTAGGTGGACTTGATGATGTCGGCGGGTTTGTAAAACTTGTAGGTGCCAATGGACTTGCAGTGCCAGTAGATGGGTATTTGGAGGCACCAGTTGAGATATATGGGCAGAAATTTATTGCGAGTTTCTTGATATTAAGCGACACAGCAAAAAAAGCCAACAGCGAAAAGTATCCAGTGCTGCTGGGTTGTAATGTGCTACGCGTGTTGTACACGAAGCTCAAGCAATTAGGGTCAGTGCATGAATGCGAAGACTTAAAGCTGGCATTGCAGTGGTTCAGTTCAGTGAGCACGGAAGATACCGATCCTGAACACGAAAGTTCATCCGAAAAATGTGCTACAGTTTATGACGTTGAAGTGCGTGAGCACACAATCGTACCTGCAGAGTCAGTTGGTACCCTGCATGGTCACCTAATTACCAAGTCCGATTCAGAAATCAGGGGTAAATCAGTGGTGGTACAGCCCTGTCCGAATACCTCAAACATTGTTGATGAGAGATCACCAGATAGTTACCAGGTCCTAGACGCTGTTCATGACGTACAAGGAATTGCGGACTGTTTTCCAGTCTTAGTGGCAAACACTAGCACTGAGCCTTTAGTTATACCCGCTTTCGCTAAAATAGCCGAAGCAGTAGAGGTCGAGGTGACAGAACAAGTACTGGTAAATTCCAGTGATGGCAAATTTGAAGTGTCTATTCACCAAATTCTTATTGACGGGCAAGCTGAGGAGCCTGACGAGACACTACGGGAATGCCGTAGTGCAGTTGAAGTTTGTACCAGCGAACCAAGACAGTTGTTCACTTTTTCAGATGGTACAACATATTTGCTCCCTCCAGGGGTCGAAATGGGTGAATTATTAGACACATATGCCGAGTTAGCTGTTCGCCTCATACAGAAACATGAAAAGGCATTTTCCATGAGTCCGTTTGACCTGGGATATTGCGATTTGATCCCTCACGAAATTAAGCTGTCGGACGATAAGCCTGTAAATCTACCATACCGGCGTGTTATCCCTAGCCAGGTCACCGAAGTCAAGAAATTGTTGCAGGACCTATTGGACCGCAACGTCATTCAAAGGTCTACCAGTCCCTACGCTAGTCCGGTAGTGCTAGTGAGGAAGAAAAACGGTCAGTTACGCCTTTGTATAGATTACAGGTGCCTTAATGCAAAGACTCAGAGAGATGCATTTCCCCTCCCGAGAATAGAGGAGACTTTGGAGTCTGTGGGGAGTTCCCAATGGTTCTCCTCATTAGATCTTGCTCATGGCTACTTTCAAGTAGCAGTTCACCCAGATTCCATCCCCCAAACGGCTTTCAGAGTGCCATGGGGTTTGTATGAATTTTTACGACTTCCTCAAGGTTTGACAAACAGCCCCAGTACATTCCAGCGCATAATGGAATCCATCTTTGCGGATATGAATCTTTCCGAACTTGTTCTATATCTGGATGATTTGCTTGTGTTTTCCCCATCTGTGGAAGAACACCTCAACAGACTTGACAAGGTGTTTGACCGGCTAGAGCATCACGGGTTGAAGCTAAATGGCTCTAAGTGCCAGTTATTTAGGAAGTCAGTGTCACACCTAGGTCACATTGTAGGTGCAGAAGGAGTGTCTGTGGACCCTGGGAAAGTCGAACACATCAAGAATTGGCCTGTCCCCACTACTATGGAGAAGCTCAGATCATTCTTAGGTCTGGCATCTTATTACATACGTTATGTCAAGGGGTTTGCCAAGATTTCTGCGCCACTGCATTCGCTGGTCGGCAAAGCTAGATTAAAAGCAGGGAAGTCGAGAGGCCTATTACCATGGACACCTGAGGCAGATCAAGCATTCTCTGAGCTAAAGCAAACACTGTGTAGCACACCAGTGCTAGCATACCCAAATTTCGATCGGGACTTCGTGGTCGAAGTAGACGCTTCCTTAAAAGGCTTAGGAGCATGCCTTTCACAGTACGATGACGAAGGCAACCTGCACCCTGTGGCTTTTGCCAGCCGCGGACTGAGAGGTGCGGAAAGAGGTTACTCTGATTTGTCTAGCTTTAAGCTAGAGTTGTTAGCCTTAAAGTGGGCAGTTGCCGAAAAATTCAGAGAGTATTTACTAGGCCGGCACACTACGGTTTGGACAGACAATAACCCTCTCGCGCATCTTCAGAACGCAAAGCTCGGAGCCACCGAACAGCGCTGGGTTGCCCAGCTTGCAGCCTTTGATCTTACAATAAAATACAGGTCTGGTCGTTCCAACAGGTGTGCGGATGCGCTAAGCCGCAACCCACCTGAGTTGAATGTATCTGAAACAGCAGACATTTTGCTGTCCATTGCGCAGTGTACCCCCTTGACGCCTAACTTACAGTCGTCTGAACCAATGGTAATCATGCCGTTTCAAGAAGTTGGGATGGGGACAGATCAGCCAGTTGTGGCCAGTTCGCTCCTACCCTCATATTCCCATGTCGAGTTGGCAGTCTTACAAAAGGCAGACGATGCCTTGGGGGAGATATGGAGTCTATGGGAGCAGAAGTGGGATTCCAGCCAAGGTGACCCGCATTGCGACCAAAGCATACCAGAGGTCAAGTCGTGGTTGAGAGAGTGGTCAACCTTTAGGGAGCATGATGGAGTCTTGTATAGGGTCCAGGGAGACCCAGATGGTGACCAAACACACCAATTGCTTGTCCCAAAGCAACTCCAAGCCGATATTGTCAGGGCCGCGCATGACCAGTGGGGTCATCAGGGAGTTGGGAGGACGCTTGCTCTTATAAAGCACCGATGTTTTTGGCTAAGCATGAATTCCCAGGTTAGGAAGCATATAAGTCAATGCTTTCAGTGTACGGTGGCCAAGACCCCAACTCCGGCTATTCGAGCACCAATGAGGCACCTTTTGGCCTTCAAGCCATTAGAACGCTTAGCCATTGATTTTTTGAAACTTGACCCTGGTTGCGGTGGCATCGAGGAAGTGTTAGTCATGACCGATGCTTTTACCAAATTCGCCATGGCCGTCCCCTGCAAAAACCAAACGGCAAGGGTAGTGGCTCAGGCGTTACATGACCATTGGTTTGTCCACTATGGTCTGCCTTCCCAGATCCACTCGGATCAAGGAAGAAACTTCGAGAGTCATCTTGTGCGAGAGCTTTGTGAGCTATACGGGGTTAGGAAAACTCGAACATCACCCTATCACCCTCAAGGCAACGGGCAAACAGAGAGGTTTAACAAAACGCTCTGTGGGCTTATCAAATCCATTGAACTCGAGAACCGCAAAAATTGGCCAAAGTTGCTTCCTCACTTAGTTTTTGTGTACAACTCTACCCCCCACAGTGTCACCGGGTATACCCCATATGCACTAATGTTTGGTAGGGAGCCATCTATCCCGATGGACCACTTGATCAGTAACACCCAACATGACTGGAGTGAGGACGCTGTCCAGCAGCAAGCAAAATATCTTCGTAGGGCTCATAGGATTGCTCAAGATCGTATTATCAGGTCTGCTGAAAGAAACAGACGACAATATGACAAGCGTGCGTTTGCCAGTGTATTACCAGTGGGTGCTAGAGTGCTGTTACGGCATTGCCACTTCTCTGAACGGCATAAATTAAGTGACACTTTTGGCACAGAACAGCATGTAGTGGTGAAGCGGAACACTGACGGTGATGTATATGGAGTGAGACTGGCGGTTGGAGGTCCTATAAAGTGGCTTAACCGAAAAATGCTTATCTTGGATCCCCGAGGTGAGCTACCAGGGCAAGTTAATCCTCGACCCACTGTTCCCCCATCGAGTGACTCTGACTCTGAGACAGAAGTGGGATCGGATAGCTCCGAGGACATTATTGTTTCTGTACCGTCCCAGAAGCAAAGCCATCCACTTACCACTGTCCCAGATGGCATTAGTCCGCATGACCCTAAGTCAGTGCATGACAATGATGGATGCGAGGGCCACGCTCAGAAAACGCCAGCGTTGAGGAGGTCTAAGCGACTCCGTAATAAACGCCGTGGCCAGTGGCCTAACGGAATCACCTAGATTAGTCAATATTTGCATCCACTATGGTAGTAGGTTGGTGCATGGTAATAGCTCACAGAATCTACCGTAGGCGTGCATCGTCCAATGAGTGTTTGTGGTTGAGGCCCAGGGCGGAGGCTATCTGTGTCATAATCATGACACAGGCCGTGGTGTATACCTCCTCTGTGACTGGACCAACTCCATTAGCACTATATACCATCTTTTGGTACATGTAATGTAAATAACTAAGCGTTTGAAAGAGCTTTCATAAGCCAGGAGCTAGTTTTATGAACAAAATATGTTGTTGAAATAGTTTTTCAGAAGTTTAAAGCTTTGTCACGTGTTCTAAGAGTTGAATATCCCTTGTTATAAACTGCCTGTATGACAGAATTGCCTCATGTATTTTTGTATGGCCATTCCTTTGTATCACGTCTTTCCAGAGAGGCGCAGACCAACCGTAAGTCTGTGCTCGATTTCGTCGACTTGTCTGGAAAGTGCACTCTGTCTGTGGAGGGCCACCCCGGATTGAGTTATGCTCGCCTGTTTTCAAATTTAGAGTTTTTCCTTCGAAAATTAAAAAGAAAACCTATTGACATTTTGATCTTAGACATAGGAACAAACGATTTGTGTGACGAAGACGTCACACCCGCAGTTTTGGTTGAGAACACCTTACAATTTGTGAGCGAACTTAAGAATGAGGGAATTACTCCTCGTTGTATTATCCTACTCTCAGTGATTGAGCGCTCTAGGTTATCGCGACCAGGACAGGTAGGGTTGGTCACATTCAACCACAGAGTAAGAAGATATAATTCTGCTCTTGGTAAGACTTTAAAGAACCACCCACAAATGTATCTGTATGCTCAGAGAAAGATTAACCACCCAAGATGTCTTTTGGACGGAGTTCATTTGACAAGTGATGGTATGATAAAGTATGGAAAAGGGCTGAAAGAGGCGGTGTTGCAATGTTTGCATGCCTAACAATGACCTTGATTGCAATATATCCTACAGTATAGAACTTTTAAAAAGTATTATGTAAGATGTGCATTGAGGAGGATTTTCCAAATTTTAGAAGTGCTGATTGTTTTTGAGAAACTGTAGCTTGTACATATACAGGTAATAGGATTATCGTTGTGATAACACATACCATTCCATTCCAAGTTGGATATGAGATTGGTGCTAAGACAATTTTGTCTCCATTTGTTCAGAGTAGCAGATTTGCTCTGCCTATGTTTTTGGTACCTGATTATAGAGTACAATAATAGTGACGTAAAGACAAAAACATCACTGATGTGATCCCAGGTAATGTTTTACACTTGTTTTCTCGGCGAGGGATTGAGATCTGGTACTTAGTGTGATATGTACCTATGCGTAATTTTTGATGTTTAACGTTAGTGTGTAAATTTTGTTTGGAAATTAGTAATGTTAATTATTGTTTCCTTGGATGGTGTAGGACCACTCGGGGCGATTGGTCTCAAAGCAGGGAAATTGTGAGGGTACGGTCCCTTTAACGATGGCCCTGTCCCTTTAACAACAATATTATTTATAGACTGCCTAATATATGCAAAAAGGTCATGCTATAGACAGTACCATAAGGTCAGATCCTTCCGCAGTGGAAATAGTGCGTGTGGCGTACATTGTTTTATAACGCAGTTCAGCAAAACATTTGTCCCGTCGCGCAGTGATCCGTAAGTGACATGATATGCGAACATCTGTAAACAGTTTGGACATGACATGAGAGCGCGGGATGCGAGTTCTTTTCCCGTTTTCTCCGACTGTTTGAGTGAACCTCTGCAGAAAGAGAGGAAGTTTTCCCCTTTATTTTGCATTATTTGCCAGGCTCATAACCATGGTTCATCTTTAGAACTTGGGGAGAACAACTACAGAACATGTGATAAAGCTTTCTGCTCGGAGGCTTATAAGTGCTCCTATCCTACTCCATCCAGGGATTTAAAGGATCTAAGGGATTTAAAGGATCTAAAGGGATCTAGAGGATCTGATCTGATTGTGATAATGGATTATAAATAATTACAATCGTCATCGGGAGTAATTGATTGTTGATTCCTGTGATTGATTTGCTGGATCAGTGAGGAAATAAAATGATTCCTGCATTGTGGTGAAATTAACACAAGCCGTCCCAATTAATTTTGTGACTGGACCTCACCTCACACCGTATTATCGCGGGAGGTTACCACTACATAAACACCAACAATGTACTAAACCATGCAGTGTATTACTCTTACTATTACTTGTTTAAATGTAGCCTATGTTGTTTGAGTTGTTGAAAGCCGGACGATGTCCGAAGAGCCCAAAAAGGGCTTGGTTCCAGATGGTTACCACAGGACATAATGTAAGCATTGAAGGCATGCTTATGCCCGAGAGCCACCGAGGTTTCTAAAGTTTTTTAGTCATCGAGACTGGTCTTGTGTTTTCTGTCATATTCGCTGTATAGTGACTTGGTTATATATTGTTTGTATAGATTGGAGACATTCAGTTCATTGTGTACTGGAGCCGCGATCCCATGCTGTCTCAATAAATAAGTTAAACTTATTTCATGTTCTGTGTGTGGTTATTTGAGTCTGTGTATAGAACGAAACTGTTTTTCATGCGTATGAGCGCAGCGAAGGAGCATTGAAAAGGCATACATGTACTGTTGTTGAACGAGAGTTTACTGTAAATGCCTGATTTAAGTAACTGAGGCATTATTCAATGTTAAATTTAATGTTTTGCAAACACAATATGATAAGGGCCAGCATTCCAACCGTATGTGCCAGCGGTGTATAGACTGTATCGAATAGCCGCCATCTTGTAGGGCAGTTTCTTTGTTCATTGAGGACATGCGTGGTTGCACGTATTATGCTTAAATTGTTGAACAGTTTAAATAACAAAAGGTGCCCCACAAGATGGTAGCTATTCGATACGGTCTACACCCAGCACGATATGTGGCAAAGGAACTTCCCCCAACGCCCCTATACCTAAACATTCTTCCCTTTTGTTAACGCACCACCCCCAAACCCACCCCACCCTCATAAAAGTTGAAAGGAATTCTTTTCAAATTCCTTGGATGTTTGAGACACAATGGGGGAACAATGGAAGAGGGAGTGAGGGCACCCAATGCCACATATTGTGCTGCATATACAGCGGTGGACCTGAATAGGGTGGAAAACATCCCCAGCACTGTAGGCAGGCGTGCTGAAAGACAACTTCTGGGGCGTTTTCTTGAGGCCAGCATGTCCTTTTTGTAAAAAATATGCACGCTTGTACCAAGCACTTGAGGCAAGCTACAGTACGATATGTGACAGAGGACAACTCCCCCTTCCATTTTCCCCATTAGGTCTCAAACATCCAAGGGAGTTTAAATACATTTCAGGTTTTAAAGGGGGTGGCGCGGGGTGGTGGTGGGTTTTGGTACGCTAACCAAATGGAAGAGTGTGTTGAGGTATAGGGGCGGAAGGGGGAGTGGTCCCTTTGTCACATATCGTGCTGGGTGTAAAGTTATTTTTTTCTGTGGCAAGGATGACAAGGGCTTTGTTTGTGGCAAGCGTCCAAGTACCTTTTGGGGCAAGCGTGCCCTCTTTTGTGACAAATATGCAAGGACTTTTGTGGCAGGAATACCGAACATTTTTTGACAAGATGCTTCTGTGGTAAATAAGCCAAGGGCTTTGTTTGTGGAAAGAGTACCATTTACTCTTGGGGCAAGCGTGCCCTCAGTGTGGCAAGCGTGCCAAGTACTTTTGAAGCAAGCGTGCATGCCTTCTTTGTGGCAAATATGTCAAGGACTTTGTGGCAAGTGTCCCAATTACTTTGTGCCAAATGTGCAAAGGACTTTGCAGCAAGTGTGCCAGGTACTTTGTGGCAAGTGTGCCATGTACTTTGCGGCATGTGTGCCAGGTACTTTGCGGCAAGTGTGCCATGTACTTTGCGGCAAGTGTGCCAGGTACTTTGCGGCAAGTGAGCCAAGTATTTTGTGGCAAGTGTGCCCTCTCCTTCTGTGGCAAGTGTGCCAACGACACTGCAGGCATGCGTGCCCGTTGAACACTTTGCGGACATGTTTTCTGTTGCCGAAAATTAGTGCGCGCCAAGTATTTTGTGGCAAGTGTGCCCTCTCCTTCTGTGGCAAGTGTGCCAACGACACTGCAGGCATGCGTGCCCGTTTAACACTTTGCGGACATGTTTTCTGTTGCCGAAAATTAGTCCAACAACCAACACATGGTATTTATGCAAGCTTCAGTGCAAGGCCGAGGCTAGAGCTGTCGGCTGACTTCAAGGGGTTGACTGGAGTAAATTTCTATTTAATAGACTTATAAAATGACCTTGTTTAATTTCTTATTTTTCTATTAGCAATTTGTATGTCTTTTATATTCATATTTAAATATTTGTTATTCATGTAAATGTTATACTGTATTTATATTTTAAAAAATATAATTTGACCCTAAAACCACAAAATGAATTTCATAAATTTGGAATCCGACGTATACGAGTCACTCCATGAACATTGGGTTTAATCACTCAATTTTTTTTTAAATTTTTTTTTGTTACAGTGACGGCAGCTAATTTTCATAATTTGCATATTTGTCAGCTAATTTGCATAATTGAAAAAGATGTTACACTTAATTGAAAAAGTTGTTTATCATGTTCTCTGGCCATGGCCATAAAAACGTAATTTACACATGTACATCGCTTTGAACAGATACCTACGTACAAAGTTGTATTGTAAAACGGTTTTCCTAATGGTGGCCGCTAATTTGCATAATTTGCATATTTGTGTTCACACTATTAATTCAGAAACATGTTTATCGTTTACAGTGACCATGCAAACAAAGGTTTAGACACTTTATGGTGCTTTTATTGGGCACCTAGATACAAAGTTACATTGAAAAGTATAATTTTCCTAATGGCGGCAGGTAATTTGCATATTATGCAAATTTGACACCTTTCCACCAAATATATTTAGGTAGACTTTTAGTATGATGTTTAGGAGACTTTACTAAAATGCATAGCACTTACAGAAATTCTGTTGCAATTAGTGGTGGGTGAAACCCTAATTTGACTGGACTATTTGTTCAAACAGGTCCTCTTATTTGCAACTGGATGAAATCACTGAAGTGGAACAGTCTTGAAAGCGATTTCAAAGTGATTGGTCGATCAGTGCCTTGATATCCACAAATTCACTGTATTCAACACGCTTATGTTCTGATCAAGAATTAGAATTGCTATTTTACGAAGATTGCGTTTTTTAGGGGGAGGGGGAGGGCGGGTGGAGGGCGGGGGGGGGGGGGGGGGGGGGGAGGGGGGGGGGGGGAGTAGGCACATAGTTTCAACTTAATTGCGCGAATCTTCGCCGCAAAATGTTTTGGCTCATATATTACGTCACTCTCGCATTCGCTTTATTTAACCGGCTTTTGATGGAAGATGACCAAATGGATAATGTTGACGTTTTGGGTGCACTGACGGGTTGCGACTGATGGTAATATTTGACTTACCAGGTTTCCACTGTTCTGTTGAATCAACCAACCGAATTATTGTATCTAGCTATCTCTCAAAGCGTGCGACTCCTCCGAGCACTAAGTATCCGAATGGCTAGATGCAGGTCGAGATCGACGTCCGGACCATCTGCTCCAAAAAATATGTAGAGCTCGGTTACCACTTTAACCACTTTAAAGGCAGTATACATGATTGGTATCTCGAAAATCAGAAATGTTCATAGATTTATGCCTAATATACACAATATAAACATAATGACCGTAGAAAACTTCCCCTGAAATTGTGTTGTCTAAAGTGCTATAGTCTTTGAGAAATGAGTAAAACAATTAGTTTTCGTCTCATGAGACGAAAATTCAGTTCGCCCCAAAACCATTTCGCCCAAGTGCCATTTCGCCCCCAAACCACTTCGCCCGAGTGCCATTTCGCCCCCAAATCACTTCGTCCAAACACTACATCGCCCAAATGCTACTTCGCCTCAAAACCACTTCGTGCACAGGACGTGGTTCAGGGCGAAATGGGTCAGGGCGAAATGGTTTTGGGCGAAATGACTGCAAACTCTTTTTTGACTGTTTTCTCAAAAGTTAGACGAAGTACGGAGCTGGTTTTTGCTCAAGTTGGTTTTAATCATGCATACCTTCAATCACACAGGGAGTAAAACTATTTGTAACAGTTTACCAATCATGTATACTATCTCTAAGTCAGGTAACAATTTTTAAATGAAAATCAAGCAACCCGTTATACTTGCCACAAAATCGACTAGTGACCAGCCTGTTCATTACCGCATCTCCTGATGTCCCATCACACACAATGCGTAAAAAATGATCTTCGCTCAAGCATAACCAACAAAAATGTATCTGGTGACTTCCATTGTGACATGTACGTACGGATCACTCATCTATATTATACCGACACACAAAGCTCCAGAAGGACGTTGTAAATCGTTACTAGATACGTTTCAATAATATACGATTATTCAATACGATGACTTTTGGTGTATGCTACGTCATTAGTCTGTGCATAGAGCAAGGAACAGTTCCTTGCTCTATGGTCTGTGCGTATTTGTGGCGTTTACACAAATCTAAGTGCGGTTATGATTTCAACTCTGAAGATTTTGGGGTTCAGCTAAACGTATATAGGTGGGATAACTAAACTATATGTGGGGTCAGTACTGGGTTTTAGTGTAGACCCTGTGTTCTTGGCAACACACAAAGGGTGGCGTTTCTCTTTAATAGTTTATTACTCGGTAACTACTGAGCATTTTGAAAAATGGCCACAACTATTCATCACAACACAATGTCCTCTTTCTTATGACACCAATAAATCTAGAATACTTCACAGATGACCGGGCGCAAATGGTTTAAAATAACCCTGTCAGAACTAGATTATGGATAGGTTTTAAAGAGTGAAAGGACAGAGTCAATTTAAAGAAAACTTTAATCAATCATAAATTTTCCTGAGCACTCTTTGAGAGAACCACTATCTCTAAACCTTATGTCCTTCCACATGCGTTTCCTTTCAACACAGCTTTCCGCTCTGATTCTCATTGCTCTACCTACGTTTTGCTTTCATCGGATCTCATTGTCCCGTGGTCATCGTGTGCATTTTGGACGTGTTTACTGATGGAGGTCTGCTCAAAGAGCTTAAAGGGCCCCTAAAATTGTGTTTTTATCAATGAAATATGTGCTATAGTCAAGGAATGTTGCTGAAACCTGGGAACTAAATCATTATCAAATAATTTCGTCACCAATGTGTTAGTGAAGGTGTCTACTAACACCTCTTAAAAAGTTGAAATTCAATTCCCCTAGGAAACCACGTGACAGCTTCTAAAAGTTTTACCTTAAAAATACAGTACAGACAACAGCCGTTGACAAAGCGCCATTTGCTTTGAATTTGTGTTTCATCTGGCGCAAATGCGGGCAGCGCTGTGATTGGATTCGGAGCGCAATTCTCCGGTACTGGGATGGTTAAAATAGTTTTATTGTTAAATCATTTAATTAAGAAAACCTCGTCCCTGACATCACTGCTGGTTGAAAAGACCTATATAAACATAAATACGCCGAAATGGCAGTTTTACCATTCTTGTATGTCCCTTCTTTTTACCACTGAGCATTCTAAATTTCATGCACATAGAAACCACAAAGGGACATTTTCCGTACATTGTGTCTCTTACAACATCGCAAATGACGGACAGGACAGTTATCGCTATGAGAGTGTATTTGCAAACCGTTTTAAAAATAGTTAAATAATATAAAATACACTGTACGCAAACATTTGGATTTACTAGTATGTAAAATAGACCAGGCTGAAAATGAGCTAAGTATCACCTGGAGAGTACCCGTAGTTAATCTCATGTGGTTTTTCTGGACCGGTTTTTCATAAAGAATATGAATATTTTGGGTACAAAGCTTAAATCCTGAACCCAAACCCTATAAAGGGGCGGGCCAGGGGGGTGGGCAGGGGAGTCAGGGCATGGGAATAGTAATGTATTTGCACCGCTGTGGAAGTTCCGGGCATCTGTCTCTACGGGGTTAAGGAATGGGCGAAAGGATTTTCCTTCGAGGCACCGAATTCCGCTGAACTGCACACTATGCATTACCCCCATCCTAACCGTCCCATTCCCACCCCCGCCTTATTTCCCAATCTTATTAAACGGATGAGACTGGTTGAAAATTCAAGGCAAACTTAGGTGAATCTAAAAGGTTAAAAGGCTGTTTTCGCCTGGAAGTTTGAATTCAAAAGCCGATAAAAGTCGCCGGCCAGATCAGCATCAGATGAGTTTCCATGCTTTTCGACAACTGCATCTTTCAGCATCTGAATTGTTCCTTGCTGCCCTGAAACTTTCTCAACTGACGTGTAGTGTCGAAAGGTACGCAGCGTGGCCCACCTGCAGTGGTCCATAACCTGTTGTTCGGTAGCGCCCAACAATCGTAGGGTAGTGGCGACCCCGGCTCTGCTGCCATGAGGCCTCAGGGCGGCATCGCCGGGATCCTCAGAAGTAGAGAAGTACAATCTTAGGCGCTTGGAGGGGGCGTTACCAACGAATGGCTTATTATAGAGATGTTTCCGGTCAGGCGAGGCCGGGCGAAAGAGGTACCCGTTCCTTAATTCATGGCCGTCTCTATCAGCTAGGCAAACCATTCTTTCCGTAGCCCCCGCCGGGTCCAAAATGTGAGACTCTAGCTTGGGAATGATGATTAAAGAAGAATGGCTTTCCCGAACGGTTTTCCCGATTGTGTGGTTAAATAACAAATTCCCGTCGTTAATCTCGGTGATTTCGCATGTTTTCGTGCGTCCCAAGTCTGCAGACCGGTCGCCCGACCACCAAAGACAGAGGAAGAAGGCCAAGTCTCTGTGTAGCAAGAAGTGCTGCAGAGTAGTGTCTCTTGCTGGTGGGCTTGAAGCGAGTATGCGACGGCCTATTTCTTCAGCTAACCATGTGATCTTGTCGGAGAAGATTGGAATGGCTTGTTTTGGGGTGATGCGAGCTTCCGCTTGCTCTAGTCGAATGGCCTTGATGTATCTCCGTATCCGATTTGATATGCAAGGGTTCTGATACATATTACCTTGAATCCATTGTTGAGTTTTCCCTATGGTATTGAAATATGCTCTCAGTTGTCCAATGTAGGAGTCGACCGTTCCCGCTGCAAGACGCCGGTGGCAGCCACAAGGTCGAAATCCCGCCCTTCCAATGTTGGAGCAACCAATAACGTGTACTTGTGTTTTGCCCTTAGAATCTCGGTCAATCAAAAATTTTACAATGTCCTCGGGTGTGGCCGAATTGGCGTCGGTACCCTCCGTAAAGCAACCCGTACCACGGTTCCTCCGAAGAAACTCGTGAAGACTGTCCACAAGCCGATTCTTCTGTTTGTTGTAGGCTAAGCTATCGAGCTTGTTGTCCAGCTCCGCCATTCTAGTCTCCATATGACTGAGCTGAGAGGGAGAGAAAGGGAAAATGTCACTCATGAATGGTAAATCCTTAGAGAGGCATGTCGAAACCCGATTGCAAGCCCAAGTAGGATCTCAGAAACATGTGCATCTTCCTATGGAGTTTCAGATTCCCCCAGATTGTTAGATGCACTTCGTCGGCCAGATCTAACTGAGAAATATGGTCATTGGGTAAAAATTCCCAGCCCTGTTTCCCACACGCAGCCCTTAGAGCCGAATTAGCTGAAGAGATAGCCATATTGATTTCCTGTGATCGCGTCTGACACATGGCTGAAAACACAAAATGGGACTGGGGGTTTGTGCTCTTGAGACTCGTGGCGGCTGTGACAAACAAGTTAACCATCTGTTGAATGTAAGACGACGGTTCGGCTTTGTGGCTAAGGTCATTGACCCCACCATGGAGAATTACGACGCTCGGGTTTTTCTTACGGCATATTGCCGCCGCAGACCGAAAGAGGTCGTCCATTTTAGCCCCGCCTTTCGCGTAGACTTTGACATCTAACCCCGATGACCAGGCAAAGGTGGCCAAACGCTTGCAGATAGAGTCTGATACTATTATTACCATGTGTTGTCGCGGGAGCCGCGGGACAGACAGAATCCGCTGGGTGGCTGGGAAGAAGCATTTGAGCGCCCAAAGCTGGAAAGGAAGACCTCTCTTGTTTGGTATGTATCCTTGCTTGGATGGAATCTCCAGAACACCAGTCTGTCCCATTTCTGATAGCTGCAGGGACTGCACAACGAAGGCTTGAAGACGAGGCCACCAAGACCTAGGATGGTTGTGCTTGGGCACTACCATGATAACTGCAACCTGCCCCCACTCCATAAATAGTCTAATAAGAGCAGGAATTAAAACAAATGGCGGAAAGGCATACAACGCTTCTCCGCGTGGGCATGATTGAGCAAACACATCTACTCCAGAAGCGCCGCATACGGGATATCTCGAAAAGAACTTGAGAGTGCTGCCCCTTATATCCCTGGGCACATTTGACGGCAAAGCCATTAGATCAAATGTAAAGCCGAGAGGGCCTCCGAAAGCTCTTTGGACACGAGCCCACAGAGTGACCGTAAGCCTCGAATCTGCTTGTGAAAGCTCTCTTGATGCATAATCGGCGTGGTTACTTGATGACGGTACCCATTCTAGCTTTAAACAGAAATTCGCCTCTAAAGTCAGAGCGAAGATGAGTTTGAGCACTTTGGCTAAATCCACGGACTTCGTCTTGAGTCGTGTCCAAGCGTGGAATAAACCGCTAGAGTCAATCTGTACATCGATCCAGCGATCCCAAACCACATCTATCACCGACAGCAAGACGAAATACAAGGCAAGGGCTTCTTTATAACATATGTCCGTTATGCTTAAAACTTCCGGTGGCCAGTAGTCGCCGAAACTCACCTCTCCTGCCGGAAGTGATATTACGCCACCCCACTTATACCCAGAGGCGTCTGAACTAAGTCTAAGTTTAAGGTGGCGCTCTTGTCTCCACGAAATTGGTTGGGAAAACGAATCCACGAAACGCCAAAACAGGACCTCGTCATGAACCGGTTGGGTAAGGGGGGTCAGCAAAACGTCGTTGAGGCTGGACAAGAGGTGGCAGCATTCCCTTGTGAAGAGAGACGCGGCTGGAAAAACTAAGGCCAGACTTTGGCATTTACCAACGAATCGCTGCATAGTTTTGAGGGATACACCCTTTGCAGACAAAATATTTTCCCTCACTTCAGCGAAGGATCGTTTCTTCTTTTCTGGGATCCAGAAGGACATCGTCTTGGAACATACTCCCAGCCCTAGGTGAACCATGCTGTTAACTGGCTTGAGGTGACTTTTCTTCAAATTGATGAAATATCCTAACGCGGACTGCATGTATAAAACGACATATAAAGCTCGCGAGGCTCTTGCAAAAGCTTGCCTTGAAGAATCTTCGACTGCCTGAAAGGAAAGAAAACAAATTGAACTCTTCTGTAAAAACCACTCCTTCATTACAACCATTAGCATAATCTAATAGATTGAATTCTTGAGCTGGTGAAAATGTTTGGGTATAATGGTAGGGCCACCCGAAAATTAAATGGTAAAAGGATTTTTTACACGAAACTTATAACTTTCGCTCAGACAGAAGATTCCCCTATGAATCTGTCATCAATCCAAATATCTGTGTAAATGCCTCTATTTCTGAGCCATGTGGAAAGACAAAACCCTATGGAAGAATAAATGAAAGCACTGTTCTTGAGACCGAATGGTAGGGTGGTATCAGCAAAAAGGAACCCGGCCCATTCGAAGCCACAAAAGGTTCTTGATCTCTTCGTCAATAGAACCTGTTTGTAACCTTGAGAATCGTCCGTGCTAGAGAAAAAACCATTCTTGTCGACCGACTTGACAATCTCACCGAGCTGAACCAAGTTAAAGGGCGTGTCTTTGCACCAAAGATTTGGCCCCTTCATAGACAAAACCAGTCTGGGTTTGCTCGGTTCGATCGTCAAGGCGTTGACGCATCTAGGGGGTGGGACTTCGTTCACCTTTCCCAGTAGTTCTATAGAACCTTCCACCAGACGTTTCTCTAAGGTATCGTTAATGAAAGGGACGAACTCTTTACAGACAGGTGCGTTAGGGAAATACATGGGCTGGGGAACGTCAGAATCAAAAGAGCGACCCTTATAAATGCCCTTAAATGGTTGGAAAAACTCATACAAGTCTACTCCGTGCTGTAACCATTGTTTTACCATACCACCCTGATCGGAGCATTCCGAGAGAACATTTTGCCAAATGTCCATGTTACCATGAAGTCCCCCTGCTGTAAAGTAGTTTGGATTTGGGAGCCGAATAGTTGCAAAATCTGGTGATCTTTTCCCTTCGAGTACGTCCAGAGGATCTGGAGCTGCGCCGTGTGGTGGACTCGCCGGTTCCCCGAGGATGTTGACCCAGGACTGGATACCCGGTGGCCGTCTGTGAGCCTTCCCTGCTACGGGGTCGAAATGATGAGAAGCCGACATTTCCCAGGAATGAGTCTTAAGTGTGTCCAAATATCTCCTGTATTCCTGATCCGTTATAGGATTAAGGATCAGGTTGAAAGAAACCGGGTTAATAGAGGATGGGAAACTGAAAACTATGAACTGCTTTCTTTCCTTGACACTTTAATCCACAAATCAAATCTCAATCTAACATTTGGTCAGAAGGTGGAGAACACAGGTAAGTGTGGAAACAACTATTTTGTTCATTCTATTGATTCAAAACGACTTACAAAATTTCTTTACATTCCCTTGCAAAGTGGCCCACCTTCATACATCGATAACATAAGCCATTTGTTTTGGATATTCTGTGTGGGTTAGGTGGAAGGCGAGGCGGACCCCACGACCTTCGGCCGAAACGAAAGCCTTGGTGACCTGTAGGAAAGGCCCCTTGGCGGCCCAAACGAGCTTTCTCGTGAGGCTCGAGTGGTGGTGCCCACAAACCCAGGTGTCTCCGCGCAAAACGTAAACGCTTATCCGAGTCTTCCCCGGTAATAGACTTGTAGATATACATAGCCACTCCTTGGGTTTTAGCCTCGACATGCTTAGTGCATTCGGTCAATAGATTGGTATAAAAGAGTTTCTCTTTCACGTCCTCAGAAGTGATTGGACTGAATTCGTCTGTGTATCTCCGTAGTAACGACATCACGTAAGCTACGTTTCTATCGTATCCAGTTTCCGTACAAGCCCTCAAAAGCGCAACGCGTAGCGGCTTATGTATCTCCATCGCTGACTTGATCTAGGGTGAAAATAAGGAAGGAAGGAAACGTAACAAGTCAAAATATGCACACCATGCTAATGACCGCACTCCAAGCTTGATTGCCAAGCAGATCGAGTGTATCCCGCTGAGGGGCCTCGCCCCATCACTAGCTTGAATCAAATAGTGTAACATTAGGTTTGCTCTTCCAAGGGCTGTACTATCCAGCCAAAGTTATACTCTGTATATTTGGGCCTCGCCCACATATATTGGCTCTACTTCAGGGCACCAATACAAATCACGTCAGGGGACCCGGCCCCAACACTATGCTTAGAACTGAACTGAATGCATCGTTGCGTACCAAACGCTTTGTCATTCAGTCAACATTGTGCTTGCCAATTCGGGGCCCAGCCCCCATGTTGGCTTTACCTGAGGTGGTATACATTACATCAGAGGGGCCCCAGCCCCAACACCATACTTAACTTAACTGATTGTAAGATTTGCGTTTCCAAACGATGTATCCCTCAGCCGGCCTTGTAGTTCGGCCAATTCGGGGCCCAGCCCCACATGGCATGCTATACATCACATGAAGGGGCCCAGCTCCCCAATACCATGGTTAACTGAACTGATTGACACTTTGCGTTTTTAAACGCTTTATCATTCAGTCAACGTTGCACTTTGCCAATTCGGGGCTCAGCCCCACCTGGTGTTCTCTGATATGGTATACATTAGGGGGCCCAGCCCCAACACCATGCTTAACACTGAACTAATGTAACGTTTGCGTTTTCGAACGCCTTATCTCTCAGCTGGCATTGTACTTCAGCCAATCTGGGCCCAGCCCCATGGTGCACATCACATAAAGGGGGGGGGGGGGGGGGGGGGGGGGGGGGGGGCAGCCCCAACACTATGTTTAAAGTACTGATTGCAAGATTTGGATTTCTGAATGTTTTCATTCAGTCAAAATTGTACTTTGGCCGATTCGGGGCCCAGCCCCGCATGGTGTACATCACATTAGAGGGCCCAGCCCCACATGTTATATCTCACATTTGGGGGCCCAGCCCCAACACCATGCTTAAAATGAACTGACTGTAAGGTTGCACGTTCCTAAACGCTTATCACTGTTAACATTGTACTGGCAATTCGGGACTCTAAAAGCAGACTACTTGTTTCTTTTTCTGCCAATGTCTTTCCCGTATCGCACCCAAATACTCCCCATCTGCGCGCTATCTACTTAAAAACGACGGGCGCTAACCACAAACCTGGGCGTATGAAAGTCATCGTCTCATTCGTACGGTGCCCATGAGACGCCTCTACTGGGATGATAAATCACAACGTGCGAACGTTTGCTTTGAACTCATCTAATGCAAAGGCCGTTGAACAGGCGAACAAAATCGGTCGTTTGGTAACATTGGCGAAAATTGGACGGGCGACCATGGAAATTTCCCTGCGCGTTTGTGCTTATTTGTCTCCGTTTCGACTTTACAAATTGCGCTGTGCGGAATAAATGCATTTTGGGCGCGGTGAAAGCCAAGCGAGCGCTACGTCCGTGTACACACAAACCCCTCATGGTATCTGGGATAGTCGGCTAAGGTTATGAAGCCTTATGTCAAAAGGCCGCTATGGCACGTATACATTATTGTATAAGAGATCCGTTTTACGCTTATGATGCTATACCGCCATGTGAAACCAAAGCACAATAAAAGAGAAAGCCAAAGTGTGGTGGCTATCTCCGAAAACGAAAGACATTTCATAGTGACTAATTCCCAAACACCTTCCCATGAAAGGGAACGTACGACGAGTATGGAATTCTTACTCGGCTTAGAATGCCCAACGAGATCTAAGGAGGACGAGAAAAGTACGAGGAAAAGAACCATACCTGAGAGGATTGCGCGACGGGCGCGTTGCTGACAGTTGGAAAGGCCTGACTGGTTCCAGGTTCGGAAGATACCGTATCGGATTTTGAAGGGGCTTTTACAGGGACATCATCCGTCGCTTCGCTATCCCGGGACGCAGTCGCGTCGATCCGCGGTCTTTTGTTGATTGCCTGATCTAAAGGACCGGCGTCCACTCTTTCCAGCATTTCCTGCAGGTTGCGCTTTTGCCCTCCATTGGGAGCCAGAGCAAGGATGTGGTCTTTCCAACCTTGATCCAGGTCTCGTATTTGAAAGACGTCGTCCCAGCCATCGTGGATAAGTGCATCAAAGCACTTCTGTGATATGCGAAAAGTGGAGCACAAACCACGAAAAAGCGGAGCGACTGGATCCTCCGTGGCGCCATACTTGTCGGGATCTACCTGTATTGGGCCGTAATCCTTGGACATCTCGGCACCGCGTACGAAAACTCGCGACGTGGCTAACCCAATTGTAAAAACAACCACAAGACGACGCGATGTGTCATTACCTACAGAATGTATTGACGTAAAAGAGTGAACTAGTGTCGCACGCATATTTGTACAAGAAAAAGTCACGCGTGCTTGAGCAACAATGAGTGGGATTGGGCTAGAGAAATAATATGCATGCAGGGACAATAGCCCTCAACGCGCGGCGTCGAGGGTAGAAAAATTTCTGGAATTTAGGAAATTTCCTTGATATCCGCACTTGAATGTCAGCTATAGCTGAGAAATCCCAAAACTTTTAAACTCCATAACTGTTCGGAAATAAATTTCCCATTCGAGTGGTTGTCAGGTCTCAAGAATAATGCGGTAAATGGAAAATTGCCTTTCTTTAAAAATGCCAAAACAAAATTGATATTCCTAAACACATACCGTGAAGCAATAAATTGCTCTGCCCGAGCAGTACATGAGCCAAACTCTATCAAACCTTGGGTCAAATGCTGGCTGCAATTGACAAAATTCCGCTCTCCCGGACCAGAGCAAGGGGAGTCCTGACAGCAGGACGGTAGAATCGCAAATGACGCTTGTGTAGAGGAAGACGCCCTCCACGTCCACCGCGGTGCAAATAGTCTGGCAGGAGGATTAGGGCCCCAATTTTCACCTGGGTTCCTAAATGCCAAAATTATTCTTAGCACTAGCTCTGGGGGCATCTGTTGCTCAAGGAATTGTTATATTGCCATTGGAATAAAATGCCCATGGGTCCTAATTAGCATATTTCAAAGACGGCCACCATCAGAATACCAAGTTTTAATGGTAGCCACCTAATCAGCCGATTTGAAGGACTCTGGTGCTGCTACTGTTTTGTTTGTGGTTCTGAATCGAATTCTGAGGTTTTTAAAATGATGACAGGTCAGGGTCACGTGATTAAGCTGAGGATCGGGGTCATTTCCAAGATGGCCGCCATTGAAATTAACAGCTGCCAGGTGTAGGCAGTGTCAGGTGTAGGTACCTATAGAGTCGGCCGTTGATATTATGGTTTTCAATGGTGCTGAATCCAATTCCGAGGTTTTTATAACGATGAAAGGTCAGGGTTACGTGATTAGGCTGGGGATCGGGGTCATTTCCAAGAACTTGCCTTTTTACCCAGCGTGCACCACCTGGAAACACCCGATTTGCCAGGTATAGCCTAGCATTGCGCGAGCGCCATATATCGCGATGGCGGGGCCGCGATGGTGGGCCGCGGGACTCTGTAGCATTTATGCAAATATAAGGCACATTTGTCACGCAACTGGTCTATTATTGGCACTGAGTGTCACTAAACGTCCCCAAAATTATGCCGGCCTGCTTTTTTTTTTTTTAACAATGTGGACATGATCACAGGCTAAATATTCTTACAAAAGTTCATGGAGTTTTGCCTTCGGAATTGCTAGGTAATACCTGGAATCGGCAAGCTATCGCTTAGAATATGGGGCCTTATATGACTCCCCCTGAACACCCCTATGACTCAACACCTTTTGTTAACGCACCGATCCCCAACCACTCCACCCCCTCCCCCAAACCACCCCACCCCCTTCCCTTCCCCCGAATTCCTTGGATGTTTGTGACACAATGGGGGAACAATGGTACATGGTAGGGAGTAGGCCTACCCTCGGCCTCATATAGTGCTGCATATGAAAAGCTTTCCATAGACGAGTGCACAAAAGTACTGTAACCAGTGGCGAACGTCGGCAGCATTTGGTTAAGTGGAACGCAGCTATTCAAATTATGTGACACTATTTTTGCAATCCCATGGCCGGAAAACTACACACATGATCTAATCACAGCACTGCGGGCATTTGCGCCAGATGAAACACAAAACAGCCGTCTGACCCAGCGTATACGCTATTCAAAACAAATGGGCACTTTGCCAACGGCTGTTGTCTGTACTGCAATTTCAAGTTTTTACATTTTTAAGTCTGTACTGCATTTTTAAGAAGCTGTCCCGGGCTTTCCGAGGGGAATTGAATTTCAACTTTTTAAGGGGTGTTAGTAGACACCTTCAGTAACAAATTGGTGAAGAAATTATTTGGTAAGGATTTAGTTCCCAGATTTGCCAGATGTCAGATAATTTTCCCTGACTATATGTAACTAATCCATTAATTTACAATCATAAAAACCCTACTTGGAAGTTGTTTGGGTGTTAAAATCAAGGTTTTTGATTTTTATGCTAATGAAAATTTACATATGCATGAGCAAAGTGTGATGTCACAATAGGAAAACACAGGAAAATCTCATTCAACTGTGCACAAAAGTTTCCACAATTTTCTCTAACTTGCTGAATTTTGTGTAACCCATGACGGTTTAGGTTTGTTTTACATGTTGCCTGTTGTAAACCATGAAAAAACTAAGGCTGGAAACTGCAGCATTTTTCCACAATTCCAGTTTGAAGTCTTATGTTTTTTCTTTGCTTTTTTGCTGTGTAAAGTGACATGCCCCAAACAGCGCCCTCTTTCTGTGAGTTTATGTGAAGTTGAAAAATGCCACTTTTTATTTATGGGGCATCCAAATGAACAGTAGTATTGTCTTTCTACACAAGTAATCCTTCATATGCAGCAAAAACTGTGCATAAAGTTATCGAGCATTTCAAGGCCCTTTAATACATTTTGAAAACTGAGCATTTGATCTTTCTAAAAATAGCCTGGGTTTCGGCTGGGTGAAGCCGTTTTTTTTAGGGGCAACGTCCCTTGGTAATACAGCTATCTGCTGAGCAAAAAATCATGGTCAGTTTGCGGTCAGTTTTTGTTGCGTTTTTCGCATGCATATTCTCAAATCTAGATCCTGCTGTAGGCCTTGTGGCAGATAGACCTGGACAAGGATGCAAGCGAGAGGGCTTCCTTACCAGGGAAGGACTTCACCAATTAGCCCTTTTTGAAGTATGGCGGACACATTGGGAGACTTTTAGACACTTGGTGGCAGCAAACACGACGGTCCACGTAACCTTGATGAAGTGAAGTTCACACGCTAAAGCAAAAGTGGACTGATCACGTGGGACCGTTATGTTTGCCGCCGAAGTTAATAGACCAGTTGCGTGATAGATTTGCATAAGTCGTTGAGTCACGCCTTATATTTACATAAATGTTAGAGTCCCGCCTTCGTGCTATATGGCGCTCGCGTACGAGTGACTCAAGAAATATACTATTTATATTTGGCAAATCGGCCCCGTTTCCAGGGGGTGTACGCTGGCACATGTGCGGTACCTGGAATACCTCGCATATTTCTAAGCTGGACCATGTTGATTGAACATGTTGATCAGCAACTTCAAACCAAAAATCGTTTCTCTACTTTGAATTCTTGAAGGCATCATTGCAGTTCGGAAACGTTCCAGCTTTCAAAGTTTCAAGTCAAAAAACACCTATTTCGTTATTTTGACGAAAATTCACGATGACTACATGTTTCAACATGTTCATTTCAACATGTAATTTCGGATGGTCCATTTTAAAAATGCATAGAGTAATGTGCGAGGTATTCCAGGTACCGCACAGACTTTCGCGCCGGTTACTATTGACCAGCGTGCATCTCCTGGAAACGGCCCGATTTGCCAGGTAGTCTGGTGCTCGACTCACTCGCATAATGAGCGCAAAAGCGTGAAGGCGGGAGTCTAGGATTTACGCAAATCTTACACGCAACTGGTCTATTGAAGGTTATGCCATTTATGTTCTCTGCACTGCCTAGTTAATTTGAAAAGATTGATTGGGAAAGTCCTATCACTATATGAGCAAATAACAATGGAAATTGGGCACAAGCCATTGTTATCAATGGTGTGTGCCAAATTTCCATTGTTAGTTGCTCATAGTGTATAGGCTTGCACCGAAGACCGTGTAAACACGCCAAGATTTCCCCATCGGTGTAGCGGAGGATCATGAATAACAAAAACGTTTTGGAGAAACATCGTTTGTTACTGCGTTAGACGTCTACAATTGCAGTAATTTCCGAGAGAAATGGCCAAAACGTTTATAACAAAGCGACATTGTGGAGTACAATGACGGTACATCGACAGGACAACAATACTTCACCGCACATGGTTCACCGCAATGAGTTCAGTTGTTTTCCTATACCTCCATGTTTCAACTAAAAATAAACCCGCGACTATACGGACAGCAATGTTTGAAATAGAGACGTAGTTGGTTTTTCTAATCTCGCCCAAGACTCACAATTCCTAAAAACAGTCTTCAACTACCCATCAAGACTCTATAGGCCTAATAGACAATGTCAGGTAATCTCAACAAAACTTATCCGTAGGAAATTCGCAGCAAAAATCGCACAGATCATGGAGGCACACATTTCTGTGCTCCGGGCGGCGGGCCAAATGTACCCTGTTAAAATAAACATAAAATGAACACATGAATGTTGACGAAACACCATCTTGCGGCCTTTATTACATTATGTATTCCCACCAATGGTATTAGTGTTGATCGGCTGTTTATATCAATCAAATCGAAGTTATCAGTATAATTGTCAAAACATATCGATGACGTATTACAATAACATGTATACATGTATTTACAGTTTCTAATGCACCTATCAATTGTTTCCCCCACCCCTCCCCCCTCGCTGCCCCACCCCCTAGGTGGGGGTTTAGTCACGTTTTTCATGCCCTGTAGGCTATGAAAAAAAAGTGGCGCAAATCCCAAACTAGACCCTTAATTTGCATAACATTGATCACTGCTCAGCTAGTCAACCGCGGAAACATAATGACATGATCAGGGTGTAATTTTGAAGAGGATATGAAATTCCACCCTAACAGAGGATATCTCCCTTCGATTCTTATGTGCCCTACTGTAGTCACAATTAGCGATCTCGGTTTCGTTTTTTTGATCCACCTTGTATAGGTTGTAGGTGATCGATCGCGTTGCGCTCAATCATCCCTTTCCTTTGTGTCTGTTTTGTTCATACACTCTTTACCCCACACACATAATACCCCTCAGAGGCTTTCCGAAAACCATTTCAATAGACTTGTCATTAAACCGTAATAATACTACTGATAGATAATTCGTCTTAATAATGGAAACGTGCACACAAAAACCCTAACATCACGTTAATTTGAAAATACAAATTAATGGAAAAGGCAGCGAACATTAATTTAAAAACACAAATTAGCCGCGTTTCACGAGTTTGAAGCGACTGATAGCTCCACTCACAGTCTCCCAATGCTCATTTTATTCTACACGAGAAGATTAAGTTGAACGCCGAGGCAAAAAATGTGATCTGGTAACACTCCTTAAACAAAATGATCAGTCTATACCACATGAAATTCAATTGGGTCTAGCTGGATCCATTAACACTCACAAGTGAAGAGTCACCCTTTGTGTATTGTCAAGGTTACTGGGTCAACAGTGATCCGCTTCCTTGCGTTTTAGCAATGGGTGGTTTAGATTACCAGCTATTATAATAGCCCTAGACCAAGAATTACCCTGGCAACTAGCACCATGCACACATTAGTTGTCTAAAGCCCGCCGCACACCTTTGCGATTTACCGGCCCATCGGACACCGGGCCATCGGATCCGGAAAAATCAAACAAGTTTGATTTGCTCCGGTCTATGGTGTACGGCCGGCCGGTCAGACCGGCCCGAATTGTTTCAGCGCACACTTTTCCGGTAGGCCTATGTGGTCCGATGAGCCGATGATCCGGTAAATCGCAAAGGTGTGCGGCGGGCTTAAAACAACCACCTTGTGCATAAACCTTTACTATTTTGTCCCATCTTCATTGCATCTGATGAAGTAGTTGTTGCTACGAAAGCTCATGCACCGTTTATTATTCTCTTAGCTTTTAAGTGCTACTATATAGAATACAGAAGGCGCATTGAGAGATCCGATGGATCTGTAGTGCGCTATATAAGAACTGCCCATCATATAGAACAAACACTACAAATCAATTTATTTACAACTATTCGCTTATACATGTATTCAAATGATAACCAAAATATATGATTTCGTTAAACAAAAGTGTCAAATTATGTTATGCTATATTGCCAAAACTATGGATATAGTGAAAAATAGTTGATTTACGTTCATTCCTGATGAATCGGGCATCCACTTCCAAATATCTGCTTCCCTGCGTTAATGTCAGACACAGGGATTTTACCTTCTAGAGCCTCCAGGAATTCATCAGGGTTGTAAAACGCCTCTAACTTACAAATTCGCAGTTTGTCGTCAACCGTTGCTATCAGAAAACCGTGCATTTCTATCAGTTCGCCATTGCCGGCTCGGCCCTTGTATTCCCCGTTGATATGAGCCCAGTGTCGCCAGGAGAATGATACCTTAGGAGGTCCGGAGAAAACTTTGAGGACCTCCCACGGAAACCCATCAGGGAACGCTCCTCGGAAAGCACCGTGCGAACTCTCGAACGTGTGTTCTTCCCTCTCGTAGAGATCTTTAGAAGCTGTAGATAGAAGCCAGTTGTAGTTGCCAATCGCTGAGGACTCCTTCCCGTTGAATTCCATACCCCCGTTGGCCTGTACTCGGTACTTCTCAGGGTCAATGGTCGTCCAGGTTCTGTAATCTGGAAGATGTGATGCCTCCATTTCCCATTTCTTAACTAAATTCTCAACGATCAGTTCCAGGGAGCCGGCTTTGTGGTTCATGGTTTTACCTTTAAAGGAGCGTGTTCAGAAAAATGGATTTCGTTTTAACCTAAAAATCATGTAAAACACCTCTCCAAAAAATATGTTAGAAAACATGAAATTTGCAATCTCCAATTTGGATGTGGAATCGAAAAGGTTGGTGTAATTATGCACTGCTCTATGGAACCGAAAAATAAAAATAAAACCAGTTTACAAAACATCGGTGGTTTTTCGACGATATATTGAGAACGCGAAAGGTAATGAGAAAAATATGACAATTGACACGATATCAAAATCTCAACATCCATGGGATATCATGCCTCTATAAAGCCCGTCGCACACCTACCTTTGCGATTTACCGGCAAATCGGCCCATCGGATCACATATTGTAAAGGTGTGCGCTGAAACAATTTGGGCCGGTCTGCAAAACCTTAATTCTTACCCTTGAAGAACGCCAAGTCGGCTTTGCGGTAATCGGGTCTTCCATCCCGCCATGTAGCTGACGGGTTCTCTAAATCGCCGCGATCTGGGCGCAGAAATCCATGCTTTTCTGACAGTTCTTTGAGCTGACGATCGATGTTATCTGAGGAGCCCATGTCTTCTTTCGTTGTTGTTGTTGTAGTGGGTATAGGTTGGCACGTACGGCAAACTTAGTGCCCTGTGTGCCAATGCGAAATGTACAGTGATAACACTATGAACATCTAACAATGGAAATTGGGCACACACCATTGTGGGGTCACAATGAACATGTACATGTTTTTGCTTATAGTGATAAGGTATGGTATAGCTGACCGGGATGGTGTACTGCGCGCGCAAACAAAAGCTAGTAATGATGAAAGGATTGAATCCATAGGCCTAAGCTCGGACAAGTTGGGCAAAACCATTTGGAAGGCGGGTAGGATCAGGAGGGTTGTACGCCTTCATGCTCGTTCCCTAGTCCCAAACCGCAGTATATGGGGGTATTACGACTGTCCCGCCGGGGGAGTTCAAAGAACTCTCCCGACATCATTGAAGTTTTGATCATTCCGGGGTACAGCCGCCAACTAACCTACCTACACTCTTCTTTCTCCGCACCGCATTAACATGTAACTTTGATTGATGCAGTGTGAAGCCTAGTTTCCATATAGTGCAGGTGTGGAAATGGACCAACGTCCGCGGACACTGTCCACCCCCACGTCGCTGCAAGTTTAGCCAACCTATTTATATTGTTGTTGACCTTTTTGCAAACAGTACACTGCCTTATCATCTTTTGTGATAGGCTCACACTAAAATTCACCACACCGTAACCCTGTGCTTTATACAATTGATGCTTTAGCCATTAGCCTTTTTAAAAGTATGACAGACACAATAGGAGGGCGCACAAGTACAGTGGGTATAAAATCGAATAAAATGCAGTATAACTGCATTTTTACCTTTGCACTTATTTATTTTATTTATAATTCTGTCTCTGTATTATAATTGCAACATAAAAATCATATTTTTGGAAAGAAATAAAATTGTTAACAAAATTTATACCTAAATAAAATTGCGCCCTCTCCTTTTGTTCCGCCATACTTCTAAAGGCCTTTTCCCACTACCCACCTCCGACCCGGGTAACTTTTCTACCCGGGTAGCGGTAAATAACCCGGGTTACATTTAACCCGGAGTTTCTTTTCACACGACAAGCGTTAACCCGGAGAAGCACTTACCCGGGTCTTCACTTACACGGGTACAACAGCGACCCTTTTCCCACGGCATTTCTGCATGCGCACGTAACCCGGGTACACCAATCAGCACAAATACCCAGAAACCATTGTGTGTGGAAAATCGATCGATCGATCAGGCTGCGCGCGCACACACAAACGTGGCGGACGACACAGAAACATCGCTGGCAATTTTGCTGTTAATATTTCGCATGTTTAATAATATTTATATATGTGTGCTTTGTCACTGGCCTCACAGGTATTTTGTTGTAGGCCTACTCTATACCTTCAGAAGAGTATGTACCAGTTTGACAGTGCCATTCAAGCGCGGGCGCACTTGCAACATTTGACCCAATCACAAGAATTTAACTCGCTAAATAGCCTACCCGGGTAGGCTATTGTCGTCGTTTCCCACGACAAACGTTAACCCGGAGAATCGTCTCAAGGTCGCCGTTAACCCCGAGATTGGTGGGTTAACCCACCTCCCGAGCAGGGCTAGAAATTACCCGGGTTAAGTGGCATTTTTGGCCAGATAACCCGGGTAATTCGTAACCCCGAGATTTGCCGTGGGAAACGAACCCTTAACCCGGGTAATCTCGGGGTTAAATTTTTCTGTTACCCGTGTTATCTCGGGGTTAAAGTGCCGTGAGAAAAGGCCTTAGAAGGCTAATTAGCGTCGCAAAGGGGAGTCGGGGTGCCCAAAAAAAAAGATGCGTATGTGACCTTTGCAGTATGCATGGCTGGCGTCCCATGCGATTCAATTTCAAATGAAGGTGCCATTTAAAGGCAAGGCTCGCAATGCGCGCGTGAGGCCAAATTCGTGCCATGAGAGTCTTATAATACCTGCAGCCGATTTCACGAATCCTTGCGCACTGCGTAGGCCTAAGCCCGCTTGCGCAACTTTTTATTGCGTAAGCTGCGCAACATTCCTGTGATAATTACACGCAAGCCTATGTGGCTTATGCCATTTTTAAAAGTTGCGCAAGCTACACGATTTTTCGTGAAATCGGCTGCTGACGTATGACCACATAGGGCCATATATGGGGCGTTCGAGATGCTGACGATCACGTGTTACACGAGTCTGCCCCGGTGGCAGCCACTACTGCCCGAGATCGCGGGCGAGTCTGTGGTGTAAAGCAAGGTGTAATGACGTCACCTAGTAACCGCGAGTAGTAAAACATGGCGGACAGTTTGGAATCGCGACGAGAGTACGAAGAAAAACACAGATTTATGACACCAAACAGGAGGGCCATAGATGTCTGTGGGCATTGACAAAGTTTATTGCGGCCGGTACTTTAGGGCAACTATTTTTGCGTGGCGTCGGCTTCATTTTTCATCCTGAGTCAAACGATAACAGCGTTTATAAAGCCCCGGCCGGCAACAACCTTTGACAACGCACGTGTTTCCAGAATTCAAAGCGAGACCCTGTGTCGTTCGTTTTGCATCTTCTGGGGGCTTCCCAGGTGTAAACCCCCCCTGTTGCCCGGTGTAAGCGTCTCGAACGCCCCTATAGGAAAGCAAAAAGCACGTATAGTGATGTCCCCTAACTTGGCGCACTTCGACAACTCACTGGAAATCCGCTCACCTTATAGCAAAACCCCGTAGCAGAATTAGTTGAAACTTACACACCTTGTAGTATAATTCATAGGCTCCAAGAAAAAGTAATACTTTAATATTTTGACTCATCAACAAGTACAGGATAAAATCAGGATAAAACGATGAACACTTTTTTCCCGAAATCGCCCGGACTGTCCCCTAGCCTAACGTGAAGCGCGTCGCTGATTGGCTGAAACGGTTTGATGCCTTACTACGATGGCCCACAAAGACCACTTGCACGCACACACACTGTGACACTGTACACAACGCCAGTATGCCTGGTTTTATTCACGTGAAATGCTTATTACAGGCTTCCGTGTATGGTGTCATGACAACCTGAAGCGAACGGCGATGCCTTCACATTCCGGTGAATTTCTAGTAACTGAATGATTCTTCTCCGTATTTTAGTTTTGGAATTTATGAAGGTAGGCCTACTTGAGAACTTTATTTCCATTTAATGCCAAGTGCAACAGATTGTTTATTGCGCCAAGAAAGAACGGAAAGTAAAGCCCGCCACGTGACGTCATCCATTTCCGGTGACGAGCGCCGCAAATGTAGAACAAAAGCTCAGTACTTAGTAAAGGGTTTGTTTTTCCTTTTTGGCTTTACGGATTAAACAAAGGTATACTCAGAAAAGGATTTGTTTTTCCTTTTTGCTTTTTTAAGATTGAAAAACGGTAACTGGTAAAGGTTTTGTTTTTCCTTTTTCCTTTTTAAAGATTGAAAAACGGTAATTGGTAAAGGGTTTGTTTTTCCTATTTACAAATTTCAACTGAAAAAACGGAAAGCGATTTGTTCTTTGTTCTTTCGGGATACACATTTTAAAAAGGAATACCGTAACTTAATACGTTTCCCCGTTTTCTTAATACAAATTTCAAAACGGTAACTGGTAAAGGTTTTGTTTTTCCTTTTTCCTTTTTAAAGATTAAAAAACGGCAAACGGTAAAGGGTTTGTTTTTCTTTTTCTTTATAAAGATTCCAAAAACGGTACAACGGTAAAGGGTTTGTTTTTCCTTTTTCTTTATAACGATTCAAAAAACGGAAAAACGGAAAAACGATAAAGGGTTTGTTTTTCCTTTTTTGCTTTTACGAATTCAAAAAAGGTACTTAGTAAAGGGTTTGTTTTTCCTTTTTGGCTTTACGGATTAAACAAAGGTATACTCAGAAAAGGATTTGTTTTTCCTTTTTGCTTTTTTAAGATTGAAAAACGGTAACTGGTAAAGGTTTTGTTTTTCCTTTTTCCTTTTTAAAGATTGAAAAACGGTAATTGGTAAAGGGTTTGTTTTTCCTTTTTTTTAATAAAGATTACAAATCGGTAAACGGTAAAGGGTTAGTTTTTCCTTTTTCTTTATACTATTTTAAAACGGTAATTGATTGGACGGTATGTACACGGATCGAGAACCCTGGCCAACAAAACCAATCGGAATATTTTCCGTTCAAAATAAACGTGCTATAGAGGGCGCACTGTTCGGTAACCACGCGATCGACGCGACCTTTCGGTTTGCTTGAGTTGAACTTTGCTTAGCTTTTCTAGGCTAAATGGCTGGAATTCGAGTTTTGAAAACAGTAGTTTTAACTGGCCTTTCCCGACAAAACAGAATATTAAGTACTTCACATGTACGGAAGTGCTGTTGGAGTGACAATGTGAGTTTAGTTGTTGCAGCGACCGACTTTTAGACTAGCTAAGATAATCTCAGCTCTTTTTTTATCATTTTTCATTGGGATGTGGTCTCCCAATGAAAAATGATAAAAAAAGAGCTGAGATTATCTTAGCTACTTTTAGACCTACTTTTCTGAGTTGTAACGCTGCACGCCATTTCGCCAACCATGCCAACTCGTCCGTTCGCCAAGCAAATCGACCGTCTTAACCAACTCGACCGGGCCGGGTTGGATGTAAGACAAGTCGACCGTTGAGACAACTCGACTTGAGACAAGTCGACCGTTGAGACAACTCGACCGTTGAGACATCTCGACCGTTGAGACAACTCGACTCGAGACAAGTCGACCGCTGAGACAACTCAGCGGACACACTTAAATTTAAAAATTAAAATAACATATTTTATTTTCAAACAATAAAAACATGTCGACCAGAACGGCCGTGTCACTGAATGGGTAAGCACCATCACCTCCCCCCTTGGCCTTTTACTTGTCTCAACGGTCGACTTGTCTCAACGGTCGACTTGTCTTTCCATTAATCGCACATACGGTCGAGTTGTCTCAACGGTCGAGTTGTCTCAACGGTCGACTTGTCTCGAGTCGAGTTGTCTCAACGGTCGACTTGTCTGACCCCCGTTGGAAAGACATTGATCAGCATTTGGGAAAGTATTAAAGGCACAGGCTCGTCAGCAATGCGCGCGGGCGCCAAATAAACCTTTAATATCGACGTTCGTTCTCAAGGCATCATGCCGGGATTGGATGACAGATGAAGCAGGGAATTTTCACACAAACCTATCAGTATCACAGTATCAATCATGGATGGGGCTCTGGGGACATGACAACGTTCATCGATTTCATTCTCATTTCTGTGAAGCGATTAACATGTGATCTTCTCACAGCTTTTGATCATGAAAGATGCAATTTTTGACAAATATAATTGATTATTATTTGAATTGAGCTTAGAATAAACCAAGAAAACTCGACTTTTTGAACGGTGTCAGTTTGTACCATTATTATAAAATAAGGGCTGTCACGATTGGTTGAGCCAGGGTTGAGCTACAGTACCGGTACCACGTTAGAGCCAATCAGGTGCGTTCTTTTGTAAAGTACAAACTGGTGCTGTGCATTATTTTAATTTTTCTCATTTTATTTAATTTTACTACAGTTAGAATAAAAATGATATTTGTCAAAAATTGCATTTTTCCTTGATGAAGAACGTGTGGAAACGAAAATAAAATCGATGAACATTGTCATGTCCCAGAGCCCCATAGGTTTGTGTGAAAATTGCAAGCTTCACTTGTCATCCAATCCCATGTTGCTTTGAGAACGTCGATAAGGTTTATTCGTGCCACAAAATACGCAGCTCCATAGCACATGTAGCAAAGGCACGGAGCTGCGTATTTCATGCCACGAATTTGGCGCGTGCGCATTGCTAACGAGCATGTGCCTTTAAGAAGTCGATCATGGCTTCAGACCTTGTGCACAAAACTGGCGACTTGGAAATCCGTGATGTCACCAGCCGCGCAGTCGTGACACTATTATTGGTCAAATCCGTAACCGAAGTTTGCAAACTTGATCGACCGCTGCGTGAAATTGCACTGTAAATCATGCCGCCTTTTGTTTCTGTCATTTAATCTGTCAGGCTGATTTATTTTTGGTGCAGGTCTATTGGGCTGGTTTTCTTTACATTTGGGTAGACCTGCGATGGACTGGCATCCCATCCAGGAGGAGTAGCAATAATGCTCCTATAGTCACTCCATGCCACAGAAACCGGGGATGAGTACCCGCCGTATGATCAAGCGTGGGCTCGTAAACGACTTGCCTACCAGGGCAAGAATGGATGTTTATGTTAAATATTTCTCCATTGTATTTCAGGCAGCTTTGAAGAAGACGCCCCTCCATGATTTCCACATTGCAGCAGGAGGCCAGATGGTGCCCTTTGCTGGATGGTCGATGCCTGTCAATTATAAAGATGGGCTAGTCAGTGAGCATGCCCACTGTCGCAATGCTGCTGTAATTTTCGACGTCTCACACATGCTGCAGAGCAAAATCCATGGCAAAGATCGGATGAAGTTTATTGAAAGCCTCACAGTTGGTAAGTTTAGTTAGTTTAACTAAAGTTAATTTGCTGTTAAATAGTTATGAATCAAATAGGGTCTAGTCCTAGTATAGTAGCACATGCTGAATGACCCAAAATTAACGTTACCCAAAAATGTAGGCCTACAGCCGATTTCAAGAAAAAGTGTGTAGCTTGTGCAACTTTTGAAAATGGCACATTAGGCCCCATAGGCTTGTGTATAATTATCACAGGAATGTTGCGCAGCTTACGCAATAAAAAGTTGCGCAAGCGGGCTTTCGCAGTGCGTAAGGATTCTTGAAATCCGCTGCTGTTTCACAGTGTGCCTTTCTTTAAGGGCATTGTGACTTGTCATTTTTTAAAACCTATTTTCTGGTAAAGCACTCACTGAGCCAAATCATAAGAGCTTGCTTTTAAATTACACTTAGGAAGCACAACTTTATCTAATCGCCCAGTAGCCACTGGTTTTTCAATAGGGCATTATGCAAGATGTCTTCTTACCTGGCCCCACCAGCTCAATTAACACCTTTAGGGATTACCTGGGTGTCTCTAAGAGGATTACAGAGTATAGCACCCTGTTTACACTTCATCCCGAGCTGGGGGTCGAATACCGAGCTCGGGATCACAAACTGAGTGTAGACGCTCTCGGGACCAAATTGGCCCCGGATCAGACCCCGGGATTTTGGTCTTGCGTTGGCGGAGGGTTCGATCCCGAGCTCAGGATCAGTTTGCGGTTAGGTAAGCAATTAATCTTGACCACATCCGCTCCACAGCCATAGCGGGGAAAAGCCTGCGAAATACACTGTACATGCACAACCCATTCAGTCATTGATCAGTACATACACACATAGAGCATGACCTTTGACTGCAACTGCTGGCACCGCACTCGAGATCAACTACAGAATGTAAACGCGGCACTTGGGATCATTGCGGTTAACACTGACGCATTTCTATCAGGGGATCAATCTTGAACCCAAGCTCAGGATCAGTGTAAACATGGTGTAGTAAACTTTGTGCCAGACCTCTTATTGTGTTGCAAGTGCCAGCACCAGACCTGATTATGGGGGATTATTGGCACCCCTAATTGGTTTCTTTGTTCAGCATCTTAATGCCAGGGCCTCACAAAAACCACCAGACAGCCTAGTGATGCACCGCGTTTACACTCGAATCGGCAAAGGTGGATACAGATCCAGCATTTTTATTGCGACCACAAAATTGAATATTTGCCGCGTTTACACTATCCCCAAATCACTTCAACTCGCTTCAGAAACCGCAAAAGTCACCACTAAATGTAACTGCAGCGCATGCGTGAGCTGTTGGGTGTTGCTGCACTAGTGCCAGATTGGTCACTTAAATCTACTACACTGCGGGCACCGCCCCAAGGACACTCAAATTGCCAAATCTGTATTCGGGTAGCGTTTACACTACAAGCGACCTTGACGATTGCAGGGTTCAACCCCGCAATTGCGGGGTTCAACCCTACCCCAAAGGTGACTTGAAAAAGGCGAATCAGACCCGGGTCTGATCCGCCTTTTTCAATTCACCTTTTGCGTTTACACTTAGTGCCTACCCGGCTTCAACCCCCCTTTTTGGAAATTGCGGAGTTCGATTCGGCAAAGGCGAATCGAGTGTAAACGGGGTGATGGGAGCAGTGACCCTTACAGTTAATGAGCTTATTATAGACATTGGTGGTTCCCTGGATGTTACCTGGAGGTTGGATAATGTGCTTCCTTACTCAACGCCATCTTTTTTGTTTACCATACTCGAAAAACAATAAATTGTTTAAAAGAAACCATATTTAGGGGGTTATATATGTACTACTACTAAGGGAACAATGTGGATATTGGACATTTTTAAAAAGATGTTATGCAAAAAAAATAAAAAAAAAAAAATAAATAAATAAATAAATTGACTTTTAGAAAGATCTCAACTACATCCCGTCCTCATTTTGAAATGTTTTTCCCCTCCATTGTCCACATCTAGCTGATATTGAAGGACTAAAAGACAACACAGGGACTCTTAGCCTTCTACTCAACGACAGAGGAGGAATTATCGATGATTTGGTTACGAGTAAGACAGACCAGGGCTACATCTACATGGTCACTAATGCAGGTTGTGCTGACAAGGATTTGCCACATATACAGGTTAGACCAAATACTGCAGCGGATTCCAATAAAATGATCTTAGCCATGGGTCTAAATACAGTTGTTTATAGTCGGCTATCCAACAGCTGGTCTTAGCTGAAGCTCGCTGGACACGGGAGCTATCTGCTAAGCAAAATGTCATTTGTGGCTGTTTTTGCAGCACATAGCTCGTCGTATGTGGTCAATTTCTTTTTGCTGCGTCTTCTGCCTCCAAGACCATAAGACAAATATTTAACCTGTTTGATTTTTTTTTTCCTGCTTCGTGAGACGAAAATCTTGCCATGTGTGGCAAACCTGAGCTACGTGCTGAGCCAAATAAATGTAACTAGCCAATAACTTCAGGAAGACAGCCCCATTATAATACAGATCACTAGCTAGGTGGCTCCACTAAAAGTGTCTTTTACTTCTGCAGGGGCCGCATTCTTGATGTTACATGAATAGGGGATGTGTTTTCATTGGCTAGTTACATTCATTTTGGCTCGGCATGTATCTCAAGTTTGATGCACACGGTGAGATTTTCATCTCGCGAGGCAGAACAAAATCTAACAGGATGGGTATATGTCTCATGGCCGTGTGAGGCGAAAAAGGCAGCAAAATATGACCGCACATGGCAAGCTACGTGCTGAGCAAATGGTCACAAATACATTTTTGCTCAGAAGATAGTTCTCATGTGTGGCAGGCTTTAGTCATTGGCTTAGCCTTTTGCAATAAACCAGTCTAAGGCTGCATCCGAATTACTGGCTGTGGATTTGGCTGTTGCTATGCTGTTGCTATGGACGTCTATTGTCCGCTCGTAGCAACAGCATAGCAACAGCCAAATCCACAGCCAACGCCAGTATTTTGGATGCAGCCTAACTGAAGATTGGCAGTGCTAGCCAGAAAAATAAACGCCTTAATGCAAAATGATTTTCTCAGATTGTGTAATCTGTCTTTAATTCCAGAGCAAGTTGGCAGACTTCAAGGCAGCTGGTCATGATGTCAACTTTGAGCCTCTTTATGGCATGGGTCTCCTAGCTCTACAGGGTAAGAAGTAGGCGCTTTGTTTCCAAGATGGTGGCTTATTAAAAAGCCATATCCACACTGGATTGTTTTGGGGTACAACTCAATGACCCAGTGGAGTACATTGTACATGGACAACCAAGGAATTTTTATAGATTTTAATAATTTACAGATATAATTTGTATTTATTTTATTTACTTATTTATTCACCACATCCAACAGCGGAAGGACCGCCAATTACAGGAATGGGATCAATTAACATAGATATTCGAATAACTATCAATTTCTAAGTTGAATTAGAAATGGCCAGAGACACCGGGGAATCCCTCCCCTTGCTCTTCACGAAAGAATGCTCTGGGATCTTTAAAGTGCGTTACCGACACACTGGACCACTGGCTTTACATCCCTTCCGAAGGATGGAACAAGTATGATTAAGTGCCTTGCTCAAGAGCACAAGTGCCATAACCCGTCACGGCCTGGAATCGAACCCACATTCTAGTACTGGCACAGGAACTTGAGTTCGACGCACTAGACTGCTCGGCCATAACACCCCACATAAATATGGCTAGTTCTTTGTTAACCCTTCAACACGGGGACTCACAGGGGAGACTCCGGAAGTGCTGTACCCAGGGGATATTTCTCTGTCGGGCCATTGTTTGCAAATAGCTGTTTACATTGTGTCACTAGTCCAGATGTAGGATGGTTGATGGCTTCTATTATGCAGGGTACACAAATGAAGGGAGCTTGACTAGAGGCCCAGATTTCCCAGGGTCTGCCTGACTGGTGAGTAAACTCGACTGGCACAAGGCCAGTTTATACATCCTATTCTTGTTTTTAACAAAGAACAAGCTTTTTTCCCCCATTTCTTCTGGATGATTATTGTCCAACAGCTTCACAATGTCTTATTTGTACAGGCCCTCTATCAGCCCAAGTCCTTCAGGAAGGGATGTCACATGACCTTAAGCAGCTGACCTTCATGACAACCACTCTTGCTGATCTCTTTAGCATTCCGTGCCGAGTTACGAGGTGTGGCTACACGGGCGAGGATGGAGTCGAGGTATAAGCATTTGGACCAATTTTGTTCCCAATCACTTGTGATGACAAAAGTAGGCATTTATTCCTCAACATTTAAAGAAATTACAGGCTATTTTTGAAGAAGTCACATTAATAAAGGGGACGGACACTTCCATCTGAAAAGTTCCGCTGGGTTTGATTATATTACAAAATGATGCTAAAAAATAAGCCTTTTTTAGACATTTCAATACCAAATACGTCACATACATAACTATGACCCCGTTCTCACTAGGAAATCGCTTCGTTCGACGATGATTAGTTAATCATCGTTAGTTAATGAAGCGTACGTTCTCATCTCATTCAACGAAGATCGAACGAAGATCGAATGAAGAGCGGTACCGTACACATTAAGCGACTGCTAAACGAAGATCGAATGAAGCTGTGCGATGCCCTCTGTTGATTGATTTTACACTTCCGGTGGGGTCACGTCACCGCACGGGCAACTAAATTGTAGACTGGTCCCCTGTCCATGTGCGCTATACGACGAAGTGGAAGTAAATATGAGGACAGGGAACCAGTCTACTAAAATTGTGACCTCATGACCGACGTGACTCCGTGTATACCGGAAATACGTATTAAGGAGGTCACTCATAATGTGTCAAATTGCTCCGTCGAACGAAGGGAGCGTTCGCATTAGAAATTTGCTTCGTCGAATGAAGCGATGTCTTCGTCGAATGAAGCGACCTCTTTGTCGAATGAAGCTAATTTGCTTTTTGTGTTGTCTTTTAGTCCTTCAATATCAGCTAGATGTGGACAATGAAGGGGAAAAAAAAATTTCAAAATGAGTACAGGATAGTGAGAACGGGGTCATTGTGACAACTGCCCGTCATGAAAATGATTTCCCCCAACTTTTCTCAGTCTTACATGGTCATGGATGCTTGAGTGAGCAAAGTAATGAACGCAATATAGTATGGTGCCTAATCACTATGAAACTACCAGACATGGGTAGAGAGAAAAATCTTATAAGTCCTCAATGATATTTGAACCTGAGACTCTTGACACTCTGGACACTCTACCAGCTGAGCTGTGAGGCACATTTAATGTATTGAGGGGGTATATACCACTGTGCCTCATAACTCAGCTGGTGGAGCATCTGCTCGAACTGTCGGAGGTCTTGGGTTCGAATCACGATGAGGACCATTTGATTTTTCTCTCATCCCATGTTTTATTGGAATTACAAAAAGGCTTATTCATGTTGACGTCATTTATTTTATACTTTAGATTTCAGTACCAGCAGAAAGAACTCTGGAACTAACAGAGAGGCTCCTAGGCTCCAAAACAGCCGAAGTGAAAATGTGCGGACTTGGAGCGCGTGACTCGCTGAGGTTAGAGTCAGGGATGTGTCTGTATGGCAATGATATTGATGAGGACACAACACCGGTTGAAGCCACGTTGGCTTGGACGATCGGTGAGACGGGGTTTTGATTTTTCTGGGGTTTTCCTCAAATTAGTTTTCAGCAATAAACTCCAAAGTAGTGGATTCCCCTAACAAGGTGGTATTCAACAACCCACTGGAAATCCGTTCACATTTATACCTTAAAGGGCCCCTTATTTAGGATTTTTATCAATGAAATCTATGCTTTAAAACCACTCTACTCAGTTACAAAATCATATTTGAAGCTTGCTTTGGGGGTTAAAACAAAGGTTTTTAGTTTTTATGCTAATGAAATATGCATATTCGTGACCAAGGTTACGATGTCACAAGAGGCAAACACAGGAAAATCACATTCAACTGTGCACAAAAGATTCCACTTTTTTCTCAATTTTCCTGAAACTTTTGTAATCCATGGCTGTTTAAGTTCGTTTTACATGTTACCTGCTGGAAGCCATGACAAAACTGGGGGTAGAAACTGCAGCAATTTGCCACAAGTCTAACTTAAAGTCTTATGTTTTTTCTTAACTTTTCCCTTCCGTCTTCCTTATGTGATTCATTCATTCATTTTATTTGCTACACATATGGGTCTGTCCACAGTAATGGGGTACATTTCTGTAACATTCAAGATCTTAGGTCCCAGTTCACTTCAAATGTCTTAATTTTATCTTTAAATTATCAAGCTAAACTGAGGAAATAACTTTTTCACCAAGGAGTAAGAAAAATAGTCCTACAACATACATTTTTGAATACCTCGTGCACAAATTTTCCTATTACGCATGTAACAAAGACGGAAAAAAATGTCACAAAATTGTCTGTCCACGTTACCTACGTAATAGGAAAATTTGTACACTTGCTTTTCAAAAATGTATGTTGTGGCAGCAATTTCTTACCTTTTTGGGCAAAAGTTATCTCCTGAGAACAAAACAAGGACATTTCTTTAATTCTGAGATAAACTAAAGACATCTGAAAGGAATTATTGACTTGTTTTTCAAATGTACCCCATTACTGTGGACAGACCCATATGCGTACACATACAGTAGAATTCTTGTGGCCATCGTGCTTAGTAAACATACAAACAGTACAAAATATTACACATTAAATTACACCATAAGAACATTGAATAATTCATATAATTCATACAAAACAGTTACAAGTTACGACTACAAAGGATTTACACGCTCACTGGGCCAGGTCGCTAGAGATTGCTTGCACAGCTGCAGGAAAAAAACTTTTCCTATGACGTTCAGAATGCACAGCTAGGGATCTATAGCGTCTACCAGACGGTAACAGTTGAAATAGGTGGTACCCAGGGTGAGACTCATCTGAAATAATACTATGAGCTCGCTTAAGAACCCTTGTCTCATAAATGGACTGAATAGCCGGCAAATCGAGACCAATAATTTTAGATGCTGTCTTAACAACCCGATTCATAAGGCGACCATTGTCAACTGTAGTGTTACCAAACCAGACTGTGATCGAGAGCACTAATGTACTCTCAATCACTGCCAGGTAAAACTTAGTCAGTAATCCTGTACTCAATCCGAAGCTTCTCAGGCGACGGAGAAAAAACATCCGCTGCTGGGCCTTCTTGACACAGGAATGAACATGTGCTTTCCAAGACAGGTCATTGGAAATATGGATACCAAGAAACTTGAAGGTGTCAACCCTTTGTACTTCACTGCCGTCAATAAACAAGGGCATAATGACAGTCTTATTTCTTCGAAAATCAACAATCATCTCCCTTGTTTTGGCGACATTCAACTTCAAGTTATTCTCGGCACACCATGCAACCAGATCACCCACCTGGTGACGATAATCAGCCTCATTATTGTCAATCAACCTAACAACAGTGGTATCATCTGCAAACTTAATGATATGACAATTATCATAAGATGATACACAATCATGAGTCATCAGCGTATAGAGTAAAGGAGAAAGGACACAGCCCTGAGGAGCACCTGTGTTTAGGACAAGGGCTTTCGAGATGTTACCACCAATCCTTACTCTCTGTGTGCGATCTGACAAAAAATCAAACAGCCAATTACATAAATTTACACCAAGTCCCAAAGCATTTAGTTTAACATACAGTTTTGAGGGCAGAATGGTATTAAATGCCGAACTGAAATCAAGAAACAGTAATCTAGCATAGGAAGACTTCCTCTTATCTAGATGTGGATACAAATACTGCAGTACTAATGACACGGCGTCATCCACTGACCTCTTAGATCTGTAAGCGAATTGTTGCACATCAAATGAACGTGGTAATGACATTTTAATAAGATCAGCGACTAACCGCTCCATTACCTTCATACAAACAGAGGTCAATGCCACAGTGCGGTAATCATTTAAACAAGTTACTGGGTAGCATTTCGGAACCGGAATAATGATCGAAGACTTAAACAAAGATGGAATGGTACATGTGCGTAGTGACCAATTATATAACTCAGTAAAAATGCCTGCAAGTTCTGATGCACACATTCTAAGCAGTCGAGAAGAAATATTGTCCGGACATGCTGCCTTCTGAATGTTCAGTTTGGAGAATTCACGCTGGGTCTCCATTGGATAAATAATAGGGAGAGGCTCATCTAGGTTACATTCTGGTCGAATAAACGCAGACTGAACATCAAACCGGCTGTAGAATATATTCAATTCGTCTGGGAGCTTTGGGTCGTTAGAAGCTTTACCTGTCAATTTGAACTTATAGTCTGCGATCTTTTGAACACCTTTCCACAAATCCCTTGAGTTAGTAGTATCAATAGATTGTTCTAGCTTCCGCTGATATTCCCGCTTCGCTGCCCGGATTGCTGATCTGAGACCGTATTTAGCCGATTTTAAAAGGTTGGGATCACCCGATTGGAACGCCTCCTCCCTAGCTTTAAATTTAGACCGCAGGGAGCTGCTAAACCACGGCTTCTGATTGGGATAAACAGTGATCTCCTTTGCAGGCACGCACAAGTCCTCACAAAATGTAATGTAACTCAAAATGGCTTCCGTACTCTCATGAACAAAACAGCGCCCTCTGTCTGTGATTTATTGCAATGAAATCTTCAAAGTTTAAAAAGGCCACCTTTTATTGATTTTACATCCAAACGAACAATAGTATGTTTTGCTGAACAAGTAATCCGTCATTATGAAGCAAAGCTTAGGCACAAAGTTGTTTAGCATGTCACAGGCCCTTTAAAAGCTTATTGTATCACTTGCAAAGACCCAAAAATGTTCTTCATGACTTGACAAGAAAACAATTTACTCGGTGTTGACAAGTAACAAACACCACATGAATTTATTTCTGTCTTATATGGTACTTTTTGTAAGAAGTTTGTTTTAAAAAAAATGTGTGTGTGCACACTAATTTTTCAACAATGCGTGGATTTCATGCATCTATGTAGCAGAATTTTGTTGCAAGCTACAATCCTGGACAAAATAGTTGGGACAGTTGAAGTGTGTTTCCCCCACTCCCCCGTTCAATGTTGATGCCGACTGCTGCATATTTTGGTGGCGTGCACCCCAGCGACCCAACATTGCGCAGGGGTTGCACAGGGTTTAGCCGGGGTGTCCCAAGCTATTTTGTCCAGGATGGTAGCTTACCAATTTTCTTCTTTAGATTTTATGCCCATACTCCAAGAATTTGTAAAATCAAATGCAAGTGATAGGTTGGGCTGATTGGTTGAAAGGATTCATTACATCACTATGGTGGCCTGTACACATGGTGATGAAACTGAACACAATTCCACTAAGCCTGGTTTTGTTAATGTGAAATGCTTATTACAACCTATCGTGAATAATGTGAAACTTTTACTTGATCTATTGATTTTTTAATTTGGGCCTTTAACTTCTTTCCCCTCTTGTTTGGGATACTCGCTTAACAGCCAAGAGAAGAAGGGAATTAAGAGACTTTCCTGGAGCAGATATAGTCTTGACGCAACTCAAGGAGAAGCCAAAACGGAAGCGAGTAGGCTTTGTGTCTAAAGGAGCCCCACCTAGAGGTATGGATAGTCGAGCCTTGTTAATAATCCTTGGGACTTAACAGGAATCTCGTAAAATTTAAACCCACTGTATCACCAGAATAGACCTTTATCACGGTGCGTCCATCTTTGTCTTGTTCCCCACTGCATAGTACGTTTATGTGTCGGGCATGATCAGTGCGTGTGCGTGTCTGCGCGATAGCGCGTGCACTCCGCGCTGCGCATTTTTTTGATCGCACTATGCGCATGTCATTGTAATGCACACAATGAACATTTTCAACACGTGGCCAAACTATTTTATTTCGGCAAGCCTCGGTTTGGTTACGTTCATTTTAATAGGGGAAAAGGGAAGATGGCCGCACCGTGATAAAGATCTATATTGTATTAGCAGGGGTAGATTTCACAGACTTGCGACGTGTCCTAAGTGCTCAAACCCATTGCAGCTCGCCGAACCCTTTGTACGTTTACGGTTGGTTTTATAGTGTCATTTCACAAAACGGGTACACGTCACAATTTGTGGGTAGGTACGCGGCGCTATGGCAGAACCCTTCGCAAAGTTGCGATTACCTATTTGATAGTCGTAACTTTGCGAAGGGTTAATCAGTTGTTACGACGCGCCGCAAATTATTTCTTTGTGAAATCAAAGAAACTGTAACTACTAAAGTGTGACGTCAGTTGCCATTTTAATTTGATTTAAACATTGGCTGCATTGCTAAAGCAAAGTGAAACAGTTCAGTGGTTTTAGTGTAGACCCAAATAGAAACCTTGGCAACACAGAGAGTGACGTTTTCACTACGTGTACTACGTGTAAAAACAAAAGTCCTACTTTTGATTTTAAATAACTTTGTCATTTTCCAATGGATTTTAACCAAAATTTCACATCATGCAAACAATTAGGCTTGACAAATTTTATTGACTGAGTTTCATCAGTTTTGACTGAGAGGGCACGATTTTATAGCCATACAAAAAAATGTCAATTTCAGAATTCGTTACTTTCGACTCGGCCTCCTCCAATGTCGATACAACGCTGGAGACTGGTGGAATGTGTCTGCAAGATCCAAAAGCTTCTGAAGAAATGCAGGATCACCCCCAATGATATTGCAAAGGGACCTTAAACATAGACAATTTCTTTGACAATGGAAGATGCAGTTGAAAATGGCAAATTCTGAAATTTAAGGTTTTTTCTTTTCCGTGTTGCATTTAAATATCACCCTCTTGTCCAAAACTGACAATAAAACTTGTCAGGCCTTATTTACATGTGAAAATTTGGTTTAAATCCATTGGAAAATGAAATGACATGTTTTTTTCACTCGTATTATTATCGAGATTCGACTTGTTTCCTTCCATGTTTTTTTTACACGTATTATTATCGAGATTCGACCGTGTGTTGGCCGAATGTCCATTGCTGTGGTCCTAGCCTGTGAGCTTTTGCATGTACTCATCTTGTGTTCACTGGCTTTCTATTGCAATACACCAATTGATCACGTTCACAGACGCCATCTTCGTAGGAAAAATGCTACTGTGTATTAAACGCACAGATAGAACGCCATTAGCCCATGTTCCAAACACGCGCGCGTGTTGCTCAAAATTTGTTCGAAATACGGCGTTATCGATGCGCGTCACAGAAAAATACGCTTAAAATCATAATGCACGTGGCAATTTGTAGGAAGTGACGTCATGTGAACGTGATCAAAAAATCCTTTTTATTCTTCAGCCGGTGCTAGCATACACAACGAAACGGGTCAACAAATTGGTCATGTGACCAGCGGCTGTCCCTCGCCAACCCTGAAGGTCAACGTCGCTATGGGTTATGTGGAGACCAAATACTCAAAGGTCGCAACCAAGGTAAAAATCCAGGTCCGCAAACGGAGCATTGATGCAGTCGTGACGAAGATGCCGTTTGTCCCATCCAATTACTACACGGGCAAATGAAGGAGTTTATTGTTTCCAAATTGAAATTTAATTTGAATATACATATACTGCTCAAAATTTGCTGAGGATGGTCACCTTAAATTTTGATGTAATTTTATGAACGATGGAAATTATGCAAAGTGTTAATGTTTTTTTTTAATAAGGGATCAGTAAACATATACATGTATATTGTATTTGCCTTCAACATTCCTATTACTTTTAATAAAATTATATGTGAAAATATCATTGATCCTTAGGCCAAACAAAATAAATGGTGTGTTTACGGTAACCCGACCTACCTGTAATTTTTTAGGCCAAATTACCGACCTCAAACTTTTTATTGCCAATTTTCAAGTTGATAATTTTAAATGAGCACTATTTGCAATAATTTCCAACGAACATAACAATTTCTACACTTGTACATGAACATGGTTAATAGTGTTAATAGTGAGTTTCAAACATTGCAAAACAACACGCAAATGCATGAACTGAAATGTAAAAAAATAAAATTTATATATAATTATTTTCCTACCTACCTACCTGGATTTTATTTAGGCCGTTACCGTAAACGCACCATTTGTTTTGTTTGGCCTTAGCAAACTTTTGACTGGTATATTTCAAATAATCCATTTTGCCTTTCAAAAATTCTGCTAGGGTCAGAACACAAGCTACTAATTTTACAAATATCACATAATTTACCGCAGGTGTATTATTGATTTTATGAATATAATGTTAGAAGAAAGTGTTTTAAAAATAGAAATGATGTATAAGATGAATACCCAGTGCGATATGTGACAAAGGGACACCTGCCACCCTAACCCTTATAGACAGCCGAAGTGTGACGTGTGCCATGGTAATTGGCTCTAAACATCATGGCCGTCAGGGGAAAAGTACCATTGCTGAGTAAAGCACAGGGACACGGTTAAGTGATTTTTAGTGTAGGCTACAGTCATTGCCTAGGCAACTAACAAAAGATGACGTATTCACTTCGGCAGTCTATACCCCAAAACACTCTTCTCCTTTGTTAATGCACCAACCTCACCTCCACCTCCCTAAAACTTGAAAGGAATTCCTTAAAATTCTTTGGATATTTGAGACGCAATAGGGGAACAATGGAAGGCGGTACCCTCTGTCACTATCGTGTTATCGTGCTACATATGGAAATAATACATGTATAACAAAATGTGTAAAATCTTTTGCCCTTGTCAAACCTCATTATATAGATGTCAAACCTGAAATTCAAAACCAAGGGCCATCAAAGATGGCAGGACATTTTATAAGAGCCTGAGACTTTTATTTTTACATCCTTATGCTGGGCATACGACGATTAATTATAGAGCAAGTTCGGGCGGGCGACCAAAATTTGTATATACGTCCGTGCGGGCGACATGAGAGCAAGTCGACTGTAGTTAACTAGACTAACCTACCCCTGAGGCTTGGTTCCTCTAGTAAGACTAGCTAGTCAAACCACGCAGCGTTCGAGTGACATCTAGATCGACTATGGTTAGTCTAGTTAACTATAGTCGCCCGCCCGAACTTGCTCATATATGTACTTTTAATAATGTTAATGTTGTTGCCTTTGAACAAATCCAAAATGCTTCCTTTCCACCATACAAATTGTTGCAGCTGCGAAAGTTCAGTAAATACAAAAATAAAGATGACTATATATAAAGTTGGTTACCAAATACTTTGATGATTTATGTTGTTGTGGTTCTTTTCTTGCTCTGCCCTGGGTTCGATTCCTTTCAGTGATTTGTTTGATATCTGTAAGGTGTTTTCTGTTAAAAATAAACAACTGAAGGTGGTTCTTAAAGGAATGTGACCAGATTTCTCGACAAATGGATTTAGTTATAACCCAACAATCATATAAAATACCTCCCCAAAATACTATGGATAGGAAGAAAACGGGAACTTTGCAACCCCCAATATTGATGTAGAAGCAAAATGAACCGGTTCCTCTCCCTTTAACCATGGGAAGAAAACACATAAGTTAACGCCAGGATTATTTCAAACATTATATACATTTTATATTGCTGTCCGTAGGGCGCGGGTTTTTTTTAGGGATTAAAAGTTGGTTTAAATGGTCCTAATTTACATACAAGTGCATGAAAGTCATGACTAATAGCAATTAATAAGGCAGAGCTCAACATACCCATCCCGGGTTTTGAGGCCAGTGACCATGTATATAGGTATTGCCAACATCATTAATGAACATTTTGTTGGAGTTTCATCCCATATTGAGCCTTTAGATCTAGCAAAATTTCTGCTTACCTATACGTGCGCAAGCCGCGGTCGGGCCGTCAGCGGCCCGCTAGCGCGGCACCGCTAGCGGGCCGCTGGTGGCAGCCACCCGCGGACCGCATGTTAGCTCATGCAGCCCATTGTGTCGTCATTTGCCCATATAGTTTTCCAAATCACGATTTTCAATGCAAGATAGTTGATCTATGGGTTTATATATCTGTGACTACTACGCACCAGTATCGCTCAGGTCGAGAACCCGCCAAAAAGCACGTCTTGCCAAACGACTAGTGTATGTGGAAAATTGATACGTCTGGGATTCAGACGTAGCCTAGCGCCGAAAATCGCTATTTCACCACATAATTCAAAACCATTTTAACTCTTTATTAGTATCATTAACTAGCCAAAAATTGTTGATATTAATGTTCTTGATATTTATTCTCCAACCAAAAGTAAATGTTGTTGGTTGTAATTTAGAGCAGCAGATTTAGACAGGTGCTCCAAATTTGGCAAAGGAATCGATGGCCGGCGCGGCATGCAGGTTTCTAAAAAGGGAAATATGTGAAGATCATAGCTGAAGATAAATGTAATACATGTACTGGTACGAATCCTGTACCATGGTGTAATCACTACATACATTTATCATAACTTTACGATAACAAATTATTGATTATATTACTACAAATCACCCATACTAAGTAACTGTCAGGATGGCCGAGCGGTCTAAGGCGCCAGACTCAAGGTTAAACCTTCCGCTTAGTGAGCGGGCAATGGGTGTTCTGGTCCCCGAATGGGGGCGTGGGTTCGAATCCCACTTCTGACAATGTTTTTTTTTTAACAGCTTTTTTTGCAAATGTATTGAATAAGTTGTGGAAATACATTTTAATTTCCTTTACAAATTGTAAAAGGTTTTCTATTTCATCTCATTAATTTTTTTTGAAACACAAAAAACATCCCACAGGACTAATTTCTTCCTGTATGGTTTTACATTGCTATCAATTGCTCTCCCAATAATTTTAATTTCGATAAAGTGTCTATTTATAAAAATTTCGAAAATCTGGTTATTTTGGAATGTTTGTCAGTCACAGTAAAAGATATTTTAGAATTTGTTCAATCAATTGATTTAAAGACAGTATACATGATTGGTAAACTGTTACAAACAGTTTGATGCTGACGAGCCTATGCCTTTATTAATTATATTATTACAAACATGACAAAGCAACTGTCAGGATGGCCGAGCGGTCTAAGGCGCCAGACTCAAGGTTAAACCTTCCGCTCAGTGAGCGGCGAAATGGGTGTTCTGGTCCCCGAATGGGGTCGTGGGTTCGAATCCCACTTCTGACAATGTTATTTTTTTACAGCTTTTTTTGAAAATGTATGGAATAAATTAAAGTTGTGGAAATACACTTTAATTTCCTTTAAGAATTGTAAAAGGTTTTCTATTTTATCTCATGGAATTTTTCGAAACACAAAAAACATCCCACAGGACTAGTTTCATTCCTGTATGGTTTTACAGTGCTATCAATTGATCTAGTCCCAATAATGTTCATTTTGATGAAGTGTCTATTTTTAAATATTTCCAAAATCTGGTTATTTTGGAACGTTTGTCAGTCACAGTAAAATATATTAGAATTTGTTTAATCAATTGATTTAAAGGCACAGGCTCGTCAGCAATGCGCGTGCGCCAAATTCGTGCCACGAAATACGCAACTCCATATAGCAAAGGCATGGAGATGCGTATTTCGTGGCACGAATTTGGCGCGCGCGCATTGCTGACGAGCGTGTGCCTTTAAAGAGTGTATACGTGATTGGTAAACTGTTACAAACAGTTTTATGCTGACGACCCTATGCCTTTAATGATTATATCACTACAAAGCAACTGTCAGGATGGCCGAGCGGTCTAAGGCGCCAGACTCAAGGTTAAACCTTCCGCTCAGTGAGCGGCGAATGGGTGTTCTGGTCCCCGAATGGGGTCGTGGGTTCGAATCCCACTTCTGACAATGTTATTTTTTTACAGCTTTTTTTGAAAATGTATGGAATAAATTAAAGTTGTGAAAATACACTTTAATTTCCTTTAAAAATTGTAAAAGGTTTTCTATTTTATCTCATGAAATTTTTCGAAACACAAAAAACATCCCACAGGACTAGTTTCATTCCTGTATGGTTTTACATTGCTATCAATTGCTCTCCCAATAATTTTCATTTTGATGAAGTGTCTATTTTTAAATATTTCCAAAATCTGGTTATTTTGGAACGTTTGTCAGTCACAGTAAAATATATTAGAATTTGTTTAATCAATTGATTTAAAGGCACAGGCTCGTCAGCAATGCGCGTGCGCCAAATTCGTGCCACGAAATACGCAACTCCATATAGCAAAGGCATGGAGCTGCGTATTTCGTGGCACGAATTTGGCGCGCGCGCATTGCTGACGAGCGTGTGCCTTTAAAGACAGTATACGTGATTGGTAAACTGTTACAAACAGTTTTATGCTGACGACCCTATGCCTTTAATGATTATATCACTACAAAGCAACTGTCAGGATGGCCGAGCGGTCTAAGGCGCCAGACTCAAGGTTAAACCTTCCGCTCAGTGAGCGGCGAATGGGTGTTCTGGTCCCCGAATGGGGTCGTGGGTTCGAATCCCACTTCTGACAATGTTTTTTTTTTTTACAGCTTTTTTTGAAAATGTATGGAATAAGTTGTGGAAATACACTTTAATTTCCTTTAAAAATTGTAAAAGGTTTTCTATTTTATCTCATGACATTTTTCGAAACACAAAAAACATCCCACAGGACTAGTTTCATTCCTGTATGGTTTTACATTGCTATCAATTGCTCTCCCAATAATTTTCATTTTGATGAAGTGTCTATTTTTAAATATTTCCAAAATCTGGTTATTTTGGAACGTTTGTCAGTCACAGTAAAATATATTAGAATTTGTTTAATCAATTGATTTAAAGGCACAGACTCGTCAGCAATGCGCGTGCGCCAAATTCGTGCCACGAAATACGCAACTCCATATAGCAAAGGCATGGAGCTGCGTATTTCGTGGCACGAATTTGGCGCGTGCGCATAATTGCTGACGAGCCTGTGCCTTTAAAGACAATGGGGGCGTTCGAGATGCTTACCTCGTGTAACACGGGGTTTACACCGGGGGAAGCCCCCAGAAGATGCAAAACGAACGACACAGGGTCTCGCTTTGAATTCTGGGAACACGTGGTCAAAGGTTGTACGGGTGGAGCTTTATAAACGCCGTTATCGTTTGACTTAGGATGAAAAATGAAGCCGGCGCCACGCACAAATAGTTGCCCTAAAGTACCAAAAAAAACTTCTTCAATGCCCAGAGACATCTACTGATTCAGCAAAATGTATTTACAGCCCAATTCCCTCCTATTTTGTGTCATAAATAAGTGTTTTTCTTCGTACTCACGTCGCGATTCCAAACTGTCCGCCATGTTTTACTACTCGCGGTTACTAGGTGACGTCATTACACCTTGCTTTACACCACAGACCCAGCCGCGAGCTCGGGCAGTGGTGGCTGCCACCGGGGCAGACTCGTGTATCACGTGATGGCTAAAAGAACGCTCCGGTGTAAGTCGGTGTTACCCGGTGTGAGCATCTCGAACGCCCCTAGTATACGTGATTGGTAAACTGTTACAGTTTTATGCTGACGACCCTATGCCTTTAATGATTATATTACTATAAAGCAACTGTCAGGATGGCCGAGCGGTCTAAGGCGCCAGACTCAAGGTTAAACCTTCCGCTCAGTGAGCGAGCGGGCAATGGGTGTTCTGGTCCCCGAATGGGGTCGTGGGTTCGAATCCCACTTCTGACAATGTTTTTTTACAGCTTTTTTTGCAAATGTATGGAATAAGTTGTGGAAATAAACTTTAATTTCTTTTAAAAATTGTAAAAGGTTTTCTATTTTATCTCATGAAATTTTCCGAAACATAAAAAGCACCCCACAGGACTAGTTTCCTTCCTATATGTATGGTTTTACATTGCTATCAATTGCTCTCCCAATAATTTTCATTTTAATAAAGTGTCTATTGATAAAAAATTTCAAAATCTGGTTATTTAGGAACGTTTGTCAGTCACAGTAAAATATATTATTGGAATTTGTTAAAAGAAATTTTTTTTAGCCCCATTTTTTCCATGGGTGTTAAGATTTTATACCATCATGTGTCATATTTTTGTCATTGCCAATCTAAAATTTTACACTCTCAACCCATATATTTTTTTTAAAGATATCGCCAAAAAACCACCGATGTTTAGAAACTAATTTATCTGCATGGTTACATAAAGGAGTGCAGTGATAACACCAACTCCAATTTGGAGATTACAAATCTCGTTTTCTTCCGGCCCATAGTATTTTGTGGAGATGTTATTACACGATTTTTAGGTTAGAACGAAATCCATTTTAATTTCGTCTCTTGGGCTGAAATGCGAGCCCGGGGGTGGGGGTGGGGAGGGGGAGGGGGAGGGGGAGGGGGAGGGGGAGGGGGAGGGGGAGGGGGAGGGGGGGGCGGGCTGGGGTAATTCAGGGGCGGATCCAGGGGAGGGTGGGCGTGGGGGCTCACCCCCCAACCCCCTTTTCAAAAAAATAAATAATAATATTGCCCCAGATCGCACCACAGAGCATCTAGAATCCATCTAGAAGCCGTTAGGGCTTCGCGCTACGCGCTCGCTATTTCATTGTCATCAGCATTTCATTCTTAAAAATTTCACGACCAACCCCCTTTTCAAAATCCTGGATCCGCCCCTGCCAATTACATGTACATATCATATAGAGGTAAACAAAAATATGATAAATGTATTCACATCTACATACAGTTGTAAATAATATCCTTTTAATTTTTACATGCATAAAAATACTATTTCCAGATAAAACAAATTCAGACTTACATATTTGTATAATAATAATACTCTTTTCTAATAGAGTACTAAAGTAAAAATGTTATGCTTCGTACGTGTTGCTAAGGTTACTAGGTCTACACTAAAACTAGTGAACTGATCCCTGTGCTTCAGCAATGGATGTTTCAGATTACCAGTGAATGTTTAGACCCAGTAACCCTGGAAACTGACGTCACACTTTAATACTAGTCTACGATGTTTATGCATAAAAATGCTATTTCCTCCAATTCTCACTACATGTATTCAGAAACGATGCCGGTAACAAATGAGCATTGTTCAGTTAGCCTTTTGCGTGTGATAGTATACACCAATACATGTTTTTGCACTGCGGCTGGCGCTCCAAATTCTTCACTTTCAAATGGGTCTTTCCACAGTAAAAGGGGGATTTTGGCAACACAGACCATATTTTCAAGGAAATACCTTTGTCTGGTCTCAAAATAAAAGAAATGAGTTAAAGTTGTTCTGAAGAGATAACTTAGGCCCCAAAAGGGTTACAAATAGTGTGACAACATGCCTTTCTAAAAATCCTGTGTACTACGCTCGTAACCGGGACGGACACTTGTGTTACATTTTAGGCCGTCCCGGTTACGAGCGTATATTAGAAATTTGTACACAAAGCAATGTCACTTCATGGTAGGCATGCACGCACCCTTGTTGAACTAAATATCAGTATAAAATTTTATAAAAAATAATAAGATTGACTACATTTACATGTAAGTTGTGATTTTGCAACATCTTGAAAGATAAATGATTACATGTATACGTACAATCCCTTTATTTGCTAAAAAAGCTAGTGCTTTACATTTATATGTACTCGTTTCCAAACTAGTACACCAAATAAATCATTTTAAAGATAGAACAAATGATTAGTAAACTGTTAAAAGAGGCGTTATTTCCACTCGTAGAAGACCATGTTGATAAAACTGCTGTGTAGAAATTTCTGCCTCATACATGTAGGTGCAGTAATACTTCTAAAAAACTGAAAAATCCATGCATGGTTTTTGTGTTGAGTTGAATAAAATAGTCTTTCGCAAAATATTTTTTTAGAAAACCACCTTTAGTTGTTAATTTATAATTTCTCATACAAAATGTAATTTTGGACTGAAATAAAATCATGCAGAGTTTGGTACCATTGTTATTAACACTTTTAACTTGTAAAAAAAAAATGGGGTCACTGCAAATGATGTGCTCTACCTTTAAACCTTCTTCTCCAAATAAAATATTACACATGTACCAACTGTATGCCGGCCAATTGCTTCTTCGAGACATTATGATATAAACTTCAATGCAAAGTTCGGATTGGATTCGAACCAACGACTTATCAATTCAAACTGTTAAACCATAAGATTTTTAAACCTTTTTCTCCAAATAAAATATTGCACATGTACCAACTGTATGCTGGCCAATTGCTTCTTCGAGACATTATGATATAAACTTCAATGCAAAGTTCGGATTGGATTTGAACCAACGACTCATCAATTCAAACTGTTAAACCATAAGATTTTTAAACCTTCTTTTTCTCCAAATAAAATATTGCACATGTATCAACTGTATGCCGGCCAATTGCTTCTTCGAGACATTATGATATAAACTTCAATGCAAGCTCGGATTGGATTTGAACCAACGACTCACCAATTCAAATTGTTAAACAATAAGATTTTTAAACCTTCTCCAAATAAAATATTACACATGTACCAACTGTATGCCGGCCAATTGACTCTTCGAGACATTATGATATAAACTTCAATGCAAGCTCGGATTGGATTTGAACCAACGACTCACCAATTCAAACTGTTAAACCGTAAGATTTTTAAACTTTCTTCTTCACCAAATAAAATATTACACATGTACCAACTGTATGCCGGCCAATTGCTTCTTCGAGACATTATGATATAGACTTCTATGCAAGCTCGGATTGGATTCGAACCAACGACTCACCAATTCAAACTGTTAAACCATAAGATTTTTAAACCTTTTTCTCCAAATAAAATATTGCACATGTACCAACTGTATGCTGGCCAATTGCTTCTTCGAGACATTATGATATAAACTTCAATGCAAAGTTCGGATTGGATTTGAACCAACGACTCATCAATTCAAACTGTTAAACCATAAGATTTTTAAACCTTCTTTTTCTCCAAATAAAATATTGCACATGTATCAACTGTATGCCGGCCAATTGCTTCTTCGAGACATTATGATATAAACTTCAATGCAAGCTCGGATTGGATTTGAACCAACGACTCACCAATTCAAATTGTTAAACAATAAGATTTTTAAACCTTCTCCAAATAAAATATTACACATGTACCAACTGTATGCCGGCCAATTGACTCTTCGAGACATTATGATATAAACTTCAATGCAAGCTCGGATTGGATTTGAACCAACGACTCACCAATTCAAACTGTTAAACCGTAAGATTTTTAAACTTTCTTCTTCACCAAATAAAATATTACACATGTACCAACTGTATGCCGGCCAATTGCTTCTTCGAGACATTATGATATAGACTTCTATGCAAGCTCGGATTGGATTCGAACCAACGACTCACCAATTCAAACTGTTAAACCATAAGATTTTTAATAAACCAAAGCCCCACTCAGTAAAATTTTGTATGCACAATTCCAGCGCCATGTTCTTTATACTCCTGCGCAGTAACTGACGTTTTCAGGAAAGATGACAGCGAACTTACAATGGAGCCTCCGATCCATGCCGAATGTTTCCTCTCTGGAGGCGCAATAACCTTGATTTTCGTGTATGGTGAAAGGATATCGGTTAATTCCCTCTTTAGACGGTCAGCCATTCCAGACATCATGGAAGCTCCCCCGGATAAAATGATATTACAATGGAGGTCTTTGCGCATGTCCATGCCGCATTGTTGAAGACAGTTGGAAACAGCTTCGTGAATGCCGAGCGAATCAACTCCTGCAAGGGAGGGTTGAAACATGGCCTCCCCACACCAAAACCGTTCATCACCCACAGATATGGATTCACCATCAGGCAATGTGTAGCGCTCATTCGTCAAAGTCCAGCTGTACTGGGAATTATACTGCTCCCATTTGAAGTCTTGGGCAGTGTAGCAGAGTTTTTCCTTTATGTCTTGGACAGTTTCTGTATCCGCTGGAAAAGAGAAAGAGAATGAATCGAAAATTGAGATTGAAGACGTACTAAAAATCTGTCCATATTTGTTTTGAAGACGTGGTAGCCTAGTAGAGAGTGCATCAGTGACTTTACACCTAATAGTTAAATTACTCATCAACCTTACTTATAGAAAATAGATTATAGTTCTGAGTGACAAATGTTTTTTGTCTGGTCGGAAAATATTTGTAGGGGTGCGAACAGCACCTCTGGTGATTTTTGTCCAGCTGGCCTTACGTGCACTTCCGAAGTGTTTCGATAGGGAAAATGGATCTTTTTTAAAAATCCAGGTGGCCAATTTTTTGTCTGGGCAGCAGATTTTCATGCGGGTACTCAGGGCAACTGATTTTTTTTAACCGGGATTATTTTTGGGAAAAAACCCCTATTTTTTTAAGACGGTAAGTGTGATTAGACAAAAGTTAAGACCTGGGGTGGATTGCAATAAAACGCACTTACCAGTTAGTGCACTAAAATTACGTCACGCGACTTCAAACGCGTCACCCCAAGTACGTTTTGATTAGTGCACTTAGTTTGACGGTTTCAATAAAGAAAAGTACACTAAAACATAGCGCACTAACACCACTTTCTCTTAGTCTACTACAAACCTGTCTAACCAATGCTTTCCTATTACGTTTTGTGGTGGGAGGCGGGGGAACGACCGTGTCGTATGCTTCGCAGAATTCCGAGTCGTCTGTTGCACTTGAAAAATGCACGGACAACTACGCTATGTTTGTATTTTTTTCTAGAGCATGTGTAGGCCACCCGTTTCACGAAAACATGGATGTGTCATGGAAAAGAAATGATTTTCTTTTCGAATGTATGATAGACAAAGCAAGGCATATAATGCAACAAACTTTATTGGAAAAAAATATGCCTATCATTATCGCACATCCGCCAAAATGTTTTCAAGACGACTTTCAACTTTCGTCTGAACGCACCTACCTATACCTACTGAAAGTTTATTTATTTATTTATTTGCATGACGGCTTGCGCTTATATAACTCTATGGCATGAAGGTATTTTTGTGTAATGTATTACTTTACTTCGCTCATTCCCAGCGTGCCTTGTGACATTCCCTGTAAGGCGCGCTGTTAAAGGTACACACCGGCCTATACTGTTTACTTAATTTAGTGATACAGCATCCTTGACAATAATTTGTTGATGGTCCTTGTGAAAAAAAGATCGTCAAAATTCCCGTAATTAACCACAAAAGCTTACAATTAATATAAACGGTCAATGGTCGAATTACACGCTTTACCAGCCGTTCACAACTTTGTCGGAAACGATTCGCTCTTTACTTGGCAGCTTTTTGCTTTGGATATCTCTCATTTTCTGCTGAACATTTCACTGGACAGCCTATGGACGACCGAATGGATTTTTCCGTTTTCTGTAGAGGAGCTGACATTCATGGTTTGTCTTTACGAAAGTACAATTGTAGTTCCGCTTTTGGGCGCCGGACAACGTGTGTGTGCCGTGGGGCTAAATGTCACATTGTCCGGTAGACTCTCCACCGTGGAACTCGCTTCAGTTCCTCGGACTTTGTGTCAAAATTGTATGTTCGATTTTTCAGAGTTATGTTTGTTTCATAACCTGAATAAGTAGTCAAATACTCATAAACATTTTGAAAATAAATTCAGACCTGAATATGATGCAGTACTGCAGTAATATAATGTAAACTTCAGGAATAAACTCTGTATATCACAAGGACACTCCAAGGACACGTGATTTATCGAAACCAAAATCTGGTTCCGATAAATCAGGTGACCTCGATTTTTTTTTAAATGCTAAAAGACTGCAACATTTGGTGGTTTCTTTTCAGGTTCTCTTCAGTCTATTTCGGAAAGACTTTCAAAATCATTTATAGGTCTATTTCGAGCTCAAAATAGCCTAACAAAGCCGGTGTTCCCTTTAATGAGCGAATTACTTTACTCGCGCGCGCGTAAAAAATTAAATTGATACATTTTGTGGCATAGCTGGCTTCGTGGCCGGTGTGTGTACCGTATACTACGTACACTGTATGTACTGTATCGATATAGGCAGCAGTAAGCAGTTGCCCTACGTAATTTTGCGTTTTTTAGACACACTTTTTGCAACTTACGTGTAACGTACGTACGTGTACATTATATTTCAAGAATTAGAAACTGACAGTAAACATCGATAGTGTGCCAGTGTTTGAAGAAGGTTGAGGTAGGATGACACATTTTGTCTGCGCAAGCTTTTTTTTCTGTGCCTTGCACTTAATTTTCATTCATTATTTTTTTTTTACAATCATGACAATGGCATACGCGCGCACGCTCTCGTTTGCTCCGGTTTGGGACCGAAATCGGAAGCCATTTAACACATCCACACTGGATTAACTTTAAACTGCACGTCAAAATAGGGACGTATTCGACCTAATACACATCTTACAAACCTGAATCGCCAGGGAAATCTTCAAATTTCCGCTAATTTTGCGATTCGAAACGATTTTATCGCCGTTAATGACCGCCATTTTGACAGCAGCAAAAAGTACACTTACGTTAGTGAACTTAAAAATTTGTATTGAAACTGGCTAGTGACTTTTCGTAAGTGGACTAATGCTAGTTCACTTTCTTAGTTAGTGCACTTTGGCCATAGTGCACTAACTGGTAAGTGCGTTTTATTGCAATCCACCCCAGGGGCGGGTTGCAATAAAATCGACTTAGCCACTGGTCTAAGACCGGTCTTTTATAGCCAGCTATCCAACTTAGCCAGTCTCGGCTTAGTCGCTGGTTTAGCCCATTGCAATAAACCAGTCTAACTGAAGTACGGCTGTGCCAGCCGAAAAACACGCACATCCCAACGGAAAGTGACGCAGCCGGCTATCCAAAAATTATAGCCTGCTCGCCGCGGGCTTAAATTTTAAGACTGGTCTAACTTTAAGATATTGCAAGCGGGCTATAATTATAGACCGGTCTTAGTAGACCCCGCGTTAGCCGGCTAAGCCTATAGACTGGTCTTAGACAGCATATTGCAATCCGCCCCAGGCCAAGAACCACAAGTACTGACTCTTTAGAGTAATTTCTACAATGAATCTTCTCAACGAAAGATCATACTTTGCAACACTCGAGGCGCCCGCCCAAGAGTGAGATTTGCTACACCGACAGGCTGTCCACAGTCGATAAGTTCAAAACACGGTGTGTACAAATGAATGGTGGAAAATGGACATGTGTTCACATCAACCAGCGGCAAAGCTGATGTTTTAACTCGTCAACAGCCCCTGTAACTACCGGGTATACATTGCCAGAATGTGTTTACAGCCCTTCGATGTCAAGTGGGTAATTAAGGCGACATGCCTGAACAATACAGCTAGTGGAGAACTCTGGGTGGAGGTGGGTGGGTGTTAAAGAAATTGGTTGAATATATACCGGAAGTAAAACGATGTCTGCAACATGGACGTTCCAACAACATCGCCATGAGGTACGTTGTGAGGTCTTTGCCAGCAATCTTGAGCACCTGAGACGAAGTGGGCAGTACGTAACTCTCATACGAGGCTACAACTTGAGTCAGACCCTCACCACACTCCACTACAACACCAGATGAACGTCCCGATGCTACGAGCGATAACCTGGGTTGGACACCAATGTACAGTGTCGGCACGTTAAGCGTCTCGAACATGATCTGTTAATAAACAAAGTACACAAAATTAGGTTTATTGTTGAAGAATTTCATTGCGTTTCACAGATTCATACAGAAAGATATTTGTGATTTAGAATAAAGGCGTGGGTGGCTGGACCTAATTTACATGTTAAGGTCAGTAAGGTACCTAGACTTAATAAACATGGTCTTCGGCTTAATCCATAGGTCCCTAGCCAGTCCTAAACATACAGTTTAAGACCAGCCAGTCGGCCACCAACACCCTTAGTTCCTTCTTTATTGACCACGAGGTGACGTGTTTTTATCCAATGGGAATGCATAAACTGTCTTTGGTATTTACATACCTGTATATGCTCGGAAAAATAAGGGAAAAAATAACATACACATTCACCCCATTGATGAGACTCCATGCACTAAAGTCTATGGGCCATGATGCCAGTGTTTTCAATGAAAAATTTGAACTTTTCTCATGTTTCTTCACTAAATTAAAACTTTTTTGGGCATTATCACGTCATATCAGGAAGAATTAGTGAAGAACATGTATGGTATTTATACCAAAATAAGGTTAATTGACAATGCTGTAGGACTCGAGTCCCGATTGTCAAGGACTCGGACTCGACTCGGCTAGTCATGACTCGGACTTGACTCGGACGGTAAGGACTCGGAGATTTGGGCCGAGTCCATCGAAAAAAATATTTTACAAAAACTACATTAGGCTCCATAAAAAATATTGCTTGATTCTCATCAGCGGCCGGGTCAAATTTGCGGCGCCGGATCGATTTTTTAAATATTTTGTATACAAATTATAAAACCTCCGGATGCCACATATGCCTGCAGAAATGTCAAATTTATATTTTATAATGTTATCCCAACTTTGAAAAACAGTGAGGACTATACTAGTATTCTCCGAATGATGATGGTGATGGGTTCTTTTTCAAACATATCTGCTATTCCGTAATTCCCTGCCGGCCATGCATGGCCCAAGGTACGCAGCAGTTCCGAGGTACATAGGCCTACATAGGATTTGCCAGCGGGATCGTGGTTCCGTTTCATCAGTCGCGCTAGGCCGGCCGAATTGTGAATCACCCGTGACAAGTAATTTTCTCTTTCGGGGAAGTAAAACTTCAGAACTGCCCGAGGTAACTTTACAGGTATATTTTCCCTTTTAAAAAGTGCTGTTTTTCACGGCCTACAATGGCAGTCGGAAAATTTACCTGAGATTTTTGTGCCTTTTCAAACGATTAAATATGTTTTATTTCGTCGCACATTTTCACCGGCGCGGTGCATGCAGTCTGCAGACCCAGTACCTCCAGCGCCAAGGCGCCGCACAGTGCATGTCATGAACAACGTGTATGTCATGTCGAGCATACATGTAAATAAAAATCACACGGAGCACTGCGTTTGCCGTATGTGCCAACACACATCAACAACATGTGAATAGCATAACGCCAACTACACGTTGCACACACAATGATCTGTTTATCGTATGACGTAGTAAGAATTTATAAGGGAGTTTACGAAAAGGAGCTAGAGGCTCAGGCTATGTATGCTCCTTGCTCTATGGTTTGGCTACGACAGGATTTTATCAAAAAATTATTTGTCACTGCTAAATTTGACTTTTTAGGATGTGTTATTGCTTTCTGAAGGCCAATAAAAGCCCTGCTGGGGAAAATTAGCGACATTCGTGTATGGAACTCTTACCCATAAATAGTGCTGTGCTCAGAGTATGAGATGAATTTTTTAAAATAGTTTTCTTGCTGTAAAGTTCTGCAGGAGTGGTGTCCAATTTACATGTTCATCTCTGAATGTATTGGGTCCACATGACTCTCAAAATATAAAATATAAAATGGCCTGGTCATCGGAATTCATCGGATTGTGCTGCGAGAATCCGCTTTTATACCCAAAAAATATATATAAATTATAAAATATAAATTGCCCTGGTCGTACAAATTTTTACCCATGTTCTGATGAGAATCAAGCAATATTTTTTATGGAGCCTTATACAGGCGCCGAAAATTATTTGAAGTGTCTATTTAAATTTATTTTGGGACCGAAAGTATTTTGAACATGTGAAATAAAATTCTGAGAATGTAAAATAATTTTGAACATTCTAAATGTATTTCACCTCCCAAAGAAACATTTATCTTTGCCTAAAGCAAACTTACGAGCTGCTAAAGATCACAGGCACGATCAATGACACTTGCACTTGAAATTGAAATAAGGACTCGGGACTCGGCCTGCCGAGGACTCGGATGTTTGCTGGACTCGGACTCAAAGACTAGGACACCAAGGACTCGGACTCGGGCAGTGGGGACTCTACTACAGCCATGTTACTGGAACTAAATGTACCTGTGTCATCTTCTCTCTGCTAACTTTTGGGTTGAAGGCTGGCTCTGTTAATAGCACAGGTGACTCTTCTGGTGCCGCGCGTATCTCATTGTAGAAGCCGTTTTCCCAGACTGCCTGCATGTCATCCCAGTTAGTAATGATGCCACATTCGATGGGATACTTCAATGCAAGTATTCCCCGCTTGCCCTGGACTTCACTGCCAACATATTTCTCCCGAAAACCGCTTCCTTTGATAAGCTCTGGTAACTACGGAAATGGTGGAATGTAAATTGAATAATTTAAGGACAGATTAAATGATTGGAAAACTTTTAAAAACAGGAACAGCAGCATTAAATAACAACAGAATAATGTTGATATGCTGCTTTGTAGTAATTTCAGCCACATAGATGCAGTAATACTTTAGAAAACCTGATAAAAACCTTTTTTGTTGTTTTGAATTAATAGTATTAACCCAAAAATGTTTTGCAAACAATTAAACAAAAAGCAACCTTAGTTGGTAATTTCTCTTACAAAGGTGCATGTACCATTTTGCACAGGGAAAAATCATGTGACGTCACGCCTTCCATCCACCATTTTAGGTGTCATTCTTCATGACCAACGTGGCTCGAGTGATTACCGGCCAAAAAAGCAAGAAAAGCACACCTCTGTTGCTTAACCTTGCTTTATGTTGTTGCGGCATGGCTGTTGTATCGATGAAGATAAAATGTATTTCTTCAGGCTAAAAATCGCGATCAAGTAAAAACACTTTCGTCTTTACAAGCTGACTACATGCTCAATAATTTGAACGTATCGCAACGCGCACGTGCGTCATTTTAAAATGAAAATTCGCTGGTGAGTATTTTTCACGCGTGTTTATGTGCATCTATTGGCACTTGTGTGTACATGCGTGACCAGTGATACCCAAACATTCCCGGATGTTTTACGTAATAATAATAATAATAGCAAGTTCTTATATAGCGCATTCCATGTCTGTCGACATCTCAATGCGCTTTACAAGTATACCTAGAAACTGCCTAAACATCGAGATACATAGGCGTGTGGCGCCTTCGGCTGCCAAGCCAGAAACACCGGGGAGAATCCCCTTCTCTTTACGAATGAATGCTCTGGGATCTTTTAAGTGCGTTACACAACACACTGGACCAACGGCTTTACATCCCTTCCGAAGGATGGAGCAAGTGTGTTTAAGTGCCTTGCTCAAGGGCACAGGCACCGCAGCCGGGGATCGAACCCGCAACCCCAGGTTTTCACCCGAGTAATGCGAGTCAGTGGCCTAAACCGCTCGGCCACGGTACCCCACGTAACGGAAAGCAGTCAATTGCTATCAACACTTTTAGTCAGGTTTTTCTTGTCAACTCATGAAGTAAAATTTTGAGTCACTGCAAATTAGGCTGTGCATTTTCGAATAATTTACTATTCGAAAAATCGGTTTAATTTTCGATCGAATATTCGACATTCAATGCGTGAATTTTTCCCAAGATTTTGACGAAAAATGTTTCTGTGAAATTAATTGATTTTGGCACATCCAAAGTCACAGCTCACAGGAATACAGCAGCCTTTTTATTAGCGAATTTGCCGTCTCAAAAAATAATCTGTGCTCAAACTATAGACTTCGTGTTGTAACTTGCATAGCAGTCTCTCGCCCGAAGAGGTTTTTGCAGAAATTATCGTCCGTCCTTGTACATTGGACTCGTGGTTTGACGCAAATACGACATCAAAGCAGCCGTTTTGGCAAAGGAAAAAGGTTTTTACTTTTTCCTAGCTGAAAGACATCTTTGGTTTGAAGTGGTAAAAGCACATACCAAATATTCGATTTAGTAAAATGCTATTTGAATATTTGATGGACGTTTGAATATTTGATTCGTTAGGCACAGCCTTACTGCAAATGATGTAACGGAGCTTTGTAAGATATTATTTTTGGTTTTCAACTATCCTTTCCAACTTTCTTTCAATTACTTTGCCACTTGAATTATGGCCACAAACCCACTAAAAGTACAAGATTACAGGGAGGCACTTCACATGCTTCAGGCAGAGTGGTGCACCCTGCCTCAGCGGCTCTTACAGAGAGTGGTGCAGTCATCCTTGCCACAAGAGGTGTTCATACATGTTACTGACCGATTACTTTTAGAAGGCTAAAAGTGTTTTTTTTAACGTTTATATTGGGAAGTTATTATTTTCTAGTAACACTTTTAGCCCCTTACCAATTTAACCCCATTCGCTATCTTACATTTTGCTGCACGTGGCAAGATGGCCGCCGTAACGGTATAGTGATGTCCCCTAACTTGGCGCACTTCGACAACTCACTGGAAATCCGCTCACCTTATAGCAAAACCCATCCTCTTGCAACAGTGCCCCTTTAACGCACTCCCTCACTCCTAGCGTACATGGCCCTGTTGAAAAAGGCCCCATTTGGCGGTGGGACTAGCGACAGAAATCCTGTCGCCTCGGCTGGACCAATCAGGACGCTTGCAGTGCATTGTGCAGCACGATTGCAGGCATTCAAATGTCACGCGCGCAGTTGTAAACACCGTGCACGCATGTGATACATGTACTCGGTAATGCTGGCCGTTGTCCGCGTCGGCGATTGGCTGCTATTTAAAGCATACTGGGGAATCCGTTCCATTACATTCATCAGCATGCATCCCTGTTATTAATTTGGAAAACTGCGGAGTAAATAAGGTTCGTCGTTTGAAAGTTTGGTAGGAATGGGACAGTCATAAGGAACAGAACCCAATAGAATTTCTGGAAAGTATAGAAATTGTTTCTTTTCGGCATAACATGACCGAATTGATTAAATTACATCAAAATTACTCGGGCGTGAGTTGGCTCAAGACAACAGCCGGCTCGCTCCACAGATTTGCGTGTATTTCCTCAGGGTATTGTCACGTCGCTTTGCAGAGTAGAAATTCCCTGAAATCTCAGGATGAGCAAAACCCCGTAGCAGAATTAGTTGAAACTTACACACCTTGTAGTATAATTCATAGGCTCCAAGAATAAGTAATACTTTTAATATTTTGACTCATCAACAAGTACAGAATAAAACAAACAATCAGGACAAAACGATGAACACTTTTTTCCCGAAATCGCCCGGACTGTCCCCTAACGTGGAGTGCGTCGCTGATTGGCTGAAACGGTTTGATGCCTTACTACGATGGCCCACAAAGACCATTGCACGCACACACTGTGACACTGTACACAACGCCAGTATGCCTGGTTTTATTCACGTGAAATGCCTATTACAGGCTTCCGTGTATGGTGTCATGACAACCTGAAGCGAACGGCGATGCCTTCACATTCCGGTGAATTTCTAGTAACTGAATGATTCTTCTCCGTATTTTAGTTTTGGAATTTATGAAGGTACTTGAGAACTTTATTTCCATTTAATGCCAAGTGCAATAGATTGTTTATTGCGCCAAGAGAGAACGGAAAGTAAAGCCCACCACGTTAGGGGCCGCGCCACGTTGGGGGACATCAACAATACCCCAAACTATAGTTCACCAATACAGTCAAAATTAAACATTTAAAAACTTATCATGGAATTACCTGGAATCTTCAGAATGTTGTACCGTGGTCCGTTTTACCCGATGATTCTTCTAAACAGAAAAAAACTAGTCCAACGAAATTTTTCTTGACATTTTCAAGCACACTCGGGAGAAGAGCGACATTTACAGACGAGCAAATCATGGTCCAGATCATTGTACTGCTAGTGACGTCATACAATGAGATGACCACAAGAGGGCGGGCTATCTGGGCCCTGACTGATCATCTCTACACACGTGGTAAATGTGTTACTAGAAAATGATAACGTCCCAATATAAACGTAAAAAAGCCTTCTAAAAGTACTGACCGATAACAAATGCTATTCTTGATCTTCTTGATCTTTCAGCAAGAATATAATAATTTCTTACATCTTTACGATGTCTGCCCACAACTGTTGGGAAGGCACTACGTGGCCCATCATCCCCAGCAAAGCCGATCTTGCACGTGCTGGACCCATTGTCTATCACAATCGCATTTACGTCCTCATCGTATCCGTCATACATTATCTTCAGGTAGTCTACTCGGATACTTCTTTCTGAAATAAAAATTAAAACAAATTATTTTGGGTTTTTTTTCCTTCAGATGCTGCAATAATAAGGGATTTCTTCGCGGTCGATGTTATTCTTGAAACGCTGCAGTACATGTATTAATACAGTCACCGACAGTTACATACATGCCAGGTACATATGTATGATATAGTACAGGGCCCTTTGGCTTTTTCAAATCTCGACTTCGTCTCCGTCCCTGTCTCCGGCTTCAACTTAGACCTTTCGCAAATACTACGGGTAGTACTAGGCCTACTTGAAAGTTGAAAAAAGACAGAGCTGCAATGTGGGAAGGTTGTTGGACAGATCGGATCCCTTTCCACATTGCAGTTCTGTCTTTTTTCATGTTTGTGCAGGAGTATTTGCGAAAAGGTGTATGGCCACATGGAGCCGGAGACGGAGACGGAGACGAAGCCGAGATTTGGAAAAGGCCCCAGACATGCCAGATCTACCCTTCAAAAATATTTGTAGCCTATCAATATCATGCTATACCATGGATGATGGAGGAAGGCTCCAACATGATTGGTATCTCGAAGAAACAGAAATGTTCACAGATTTACAGGCTTTATTATAGGCTTTAGGGCTAGTGTTTAGGTTCACTTTTGCTTACCCTGGCCTGGCCGACTTGGACTGTTTTGTCCCTAGGTAAATTTCCCTGCTATTTATCTCTGCATTATTCAGTATTTTCCTGAATGCGTGAGGGCGCTAGTCAAGTGCTCCGCTAGACTGGTTCCCGCTCCACATATTCCACATACAACGACTGAATATGAGGACCGGCTACTGTCGTGTTTAAAATAGCACTTTAAGCATTACGTCATGCATTTATTTTTAGGAGCACATAACCGTTAATTTTCAAAGCGCGCTGCGCGCTATATGGCATGAGTGTACAGCAATTTGAAAGGGGTTATTCCTTATTTGACCAATACACATTTAATATATTAACCTTAAAATATTAAATATACCCATTTAATATGCATGTAGGCTAGCATCAAAAAGAAAATTCAAACCTTGTCTGCATCAACCAGTGAGCTCCTACGGTTACCGTAACTATAGCCACTGCGTAGTTTTAAATCCGTGGCATCACCATAAATACACACGCAGCGGCACGCGTACGTGAACGCGACGTCAATTCAAATTCAATGACGAATTGTACCCGACGATTAACGGTAACGTTCGGACGACCGGACGTGCATTCGGGTAACTTCGGGAACCTTCGGAAAAAGGAGGAATTCCTCCTGTTTCAAAATGGCGGAATTGGCGGGCGCCGGACGCGCATTTTTTTTTACACCACTGCGAGGGGAATTTGGCAGAAAACGCACCATTTCACTGCTGGTGAAGAGACGTCCTGTTTCTACGGACCTTAAATTCAGTCTAGTCAATAAATTGTTGGTCCGGGTACCAGACTAGTGCTCCGCTAGACTGGTTCCTGTCCACATATTCCACACAGGAGAATATAAGGACAGGTAACGAGCGCTTCATCTTAATGTAATGGTCGGCAGCTGGTCTGTTCGGCATCAGTCTATTCGTCTTTTAAAAAGTGTTTTACTGTGAAGCGCATTGGGGGATCATTGATCTGTAATGCGCTATATAAATGTTGGTTTATTATTATTATTATTATTATCTGTGATTGGTCGTCTTTGCGCGTACGCATTGTGTTTATTATATTTAAAAATTGGCCAAGCCCTTGCTTTAGGCAATGTACTCTATTTACATAATTGGATATGTTCGACACGCACGGCCGGGTTACAAATGTCACTGCAAAATATGCGCACTTACTAAACAAATAAAATAATAATAACCACGTGACGGGCAGAATTCTGCCCGTCATGGCTGCCCTTTACCGATCCCTATATTTTCGCAATAAGCGAACCAATCTACAGGGATCGGGAACCAATCTATCGTGCGTTATGTTCGAACAAAAAACGCGCTACGTCTTCCAAACGTTTATTTTAAATGAGCCATGTTTAACAACGACGCGCAAGCATATGCGCACGGCCCATATACCCATTGATTTACATACAAATATACATGTTATCTATATCAATGCATATACCAATGGTGCGCGCTCGTAAGGAGAGCGCGCTACTATACTCATAAGATTAGTGCGTCCACACGGTCACTACTTAAGGCCCTGTCACAAGAAACCGAATCGCAAGAACGTTCGTAAACCTTATTGAAAAATTAATATTTTTCTAGTACGGTGGAGAACGGACATAAAATGCAATTCATGAACTTTCTCATACCGCCCCAGTACCGTTCTGTTTCCGTACCAGTACCGTATACAGCATAAAATGGTCAATTTGATCCAGAATCTAGCAATTTTGTCCGAGCCGAGACAGTACTGTTGACGAATTCACCGTTGCTAAACCTAACCATTACCGTTCTAAGACCGTTCTAAGACCGTTCTAAGACCGAACACACGAATCAATACCGTTCTATAAACTGTTGCGCACCGCACATAACTTACCAAAACCTTACCAACACCTTACCAATACCGAACGCATACCGACCGGCAACCGTCGGAAACGGGTGGCTAGCGAGTGTATAAATAAGCGTCTCCGTTCAAATTAAAATCATTACAGTTCCGGATATCGACGAGAACACTACGAGAACACTACTAAATCATTCTCCAGATTCAAGATGGGCAAAAGAGGACGCCGTGCTGGTGTAGTTGTAGTACACAGATCCGCTGTTGTTGGGGCAGATGATGCGGACATGCTTCCCGTCAACGGATCTCAATGTGTTTGGGAAATTCCAACGCTGGTAGTATAGATCAGCAACCTGGCGCCATTCATCTGGAGTAGTTGGGCATCTCAGCATCTCATCAAGGTACTCATCTTGTATGGCTTGGCACACCTCACGGACGACAAGGGATATTGTGTTTTGAGGCACACGCCAGGCGAACTTCATGGCAGAGTAGGTGTGGCCATAGGCAAAGTGGCGGAGGGTGAGGGCCAACTTCAAGCCTGGTGATAGTGTTTGCCTACTGGTGTGGTGCTTCTCCAGTCTCGGGGTCAGCCTTTCAAGGAGCTCATCAAACATTTCAGGAGGCATACGTAGGAAATTGTTGAAGGAAGTCGGATCCTCAGCTCTCAACTCTACCATCAGCCGATCGTACACCCCAAGGTCTGGTCTTCTGGCTATCCATGGCCGAACCCACTCCACTCTTCTCTGTCTTCTCCTTCTTCTTCTTCTATTGCGGCGCAGCACTCCAATGTACATGTTCATTAGGTCAATGTGGTGGTTCAGGGCAGCAATGGCTTGGATTCTCGCGGCATCTTCTGCAGGGTTCATCTTGGAATTCTAGTGGGATCTGGATCTGAACTGAGCTTCTCATCACAATTTAGTCATATTTATACTACATACTGCACGGATTGTTCGGAGAACGGTCGTGATTAGTGCGTGATAGGCGGTATATACACGGTAGTAATAAGTTTACGACGTTGTAAGGAACGGAGCGAACGGGGAAGGTAAGGTGAAGTGCGGTATCGGCTCTGTATCAGAACGCTATCCAATCGTTCGTGATCCGGTACTGGTACGCTGATATCAAACCTTGCCGTATCAGTAACGGCTTATAAACGGCAAAACAGATCCAATACCGAGCTGATAGCGTGCAAGTAACGACCCGTTAACGTGCTCCAGTTCGGTGGCAATTTTTGAACATGTTTAAAACTTGTTTTCAGCAATTCCGTGCTGTCCTTATAACCCCGAGACAGCCAGTGTCAATAACTTATCAGTAACGATAGAGAAACGACCACTTACCGATCACTCCTTATCAATACCGATTCCACATAAATCAGTACGGTACATGAACGGTAATGCAATTCGGTTTCTTGTGACAGGGCCTTTACGAGTGCCCACTACCAACAACTTAAAGGCACAGGCTCGTCAGCAATGCGCGCGCGCCAAATTCGTGCCACGAAATACGCAGCTCCATGCCTTTGCTATGGAGCTGCGTATTTCGTGGCACGAATTTGGCGCGCGCGCATTGCTGACGAGCTTGCCTTTAACTTTAAGTGAAAGGCCCTGTAGATGATCTGTTTTTAAGCGATTCTGCGAATAAAACCATTATAAATCAAAAGAAAGACATCAACAAACTCATCCGAAGAAATTTCAGCTTTGTCAAATGTACCACGTTTAAAAAAACAATGAAAATCCATATGCATTTTCCTGGTCTTGGCGGGGTGTTTCAAATATTCGTTCTCAGTTGATCGGGTACTATGTGGCTTGCGTCATGCACTCTGTGGCGCACATACTGCGTGTATTATTTTCTGGTAAAATTATATCATTTTGAGTGAAAACCTTTCATTGGATAGTTGCTATTAATTCAATCTTTACTTTCAGAACTTTTCCCCTGTAAACTCGTCGATTACTTTTTGGGGTCATTGCAAATGATCCACTGTGCCTTTAACAATGATCGTCTGGGAAATCTGTGCGCGCGCCACGGGCCTGCGCGCTCTGCGTACGCGACGTTTCCCCACATACGTACGTATACACGTAGACTGGTTCCCGTCCACATATTCTACACAGGAGAATATATTTTCGCATTAAGCGAACCAATCTATAGGGATCGGGATCTAGTATGCACGTATACCCCCACTTTTCTACTGTCGTCTATGGACATTTCCCCTCAAATCACCTTGTTCGAGCGCCCTCACGCGTTCAGGAATACGGTCTTGCGCTTTCTTATGTAACTTTTGTTAATTGTTCACTGCATGTAATTTGTTTGTGCTTGTTTTTTCATGTATTGGCCGAATAAATAATAATAATAATAATAACTTAACTTTTATACACGATATAAACACGATAACTGTAGAAAACTTCCCCTGAAATGATTTTGTCTTAAGTGCTATAGTCTTTGAGAAATGAGCAAAACAATTATTTTTCGTCTCGCGCGAGACGTAAATCAATTTGCCCTAAACCATTTCGCCCTAGACCACTTTGTCCTGAACTAGCTAATGTACCTTAGCCTTATTACTTTATCATGTGGTTATTTCATATAGTACCCCTAGAACTATGGGGGATACTTATCCCATAGCTGATTTCGTTTTTTACCAATATGGCGGCGCCTGAAGTTTAAGATCGGACAGAAACGTTTTTGGCTAGCGCAATAATCCGCTGCCCAATCGCCACCAAACTCCGTCTGATAGTTCCTGAGACACTCACCTTGCGTGTATCTACGGAATTTTGGTACTATTTGTCCATTAAATTCTCCTAAAATTAGGTTTTTCCGGAACTGCTGGGACCAAGAGTAAGTCCCGGAAGTTCCGGCAACTCCGCGTTTAGTGGTAGCGTCCACTTTTACTAGGGGGTGGGGTCTAATGTTTAAATAAATAGTCACTGTAAGGACGTTTTTTAATAGGCCTATCTTTATTCAGATGAACTGCGTTTAGCTTTTAGCGAAATATAGTAGTCTTCCTTCAGTTACGAACATTTATACGGCGTGCAAGATAAAATAATATACCTGTACATAAAAAAATCCCCCCCACACAAATTGTGGTAATTGCGGCTACGATGTCGCGAGATAAACAACACGCGAGATGATTGTTCGAAACGGCTTAATTAAAAGGTCAAAAGTTCTAAGTCAAAAGATATCTTGTCTCTCATTAGTCGAACAGCCCAAGGCCCTAAAATACAGCCTAGCTCAACTCGTTTCAGCAAGGGTCTTGGCAAACTAGGTACGTGTGCAGCAAAGACCCTTGCGAAAGGAAGATGCATTAGCTAGTGCTAAACCACTTCGCCCACCCAAGTGCCGTTTCACCTCCAAACCATTTCGTCCAAACACTAGGCCTACTTCGCCCAAAAGCCACTCCACTCCAAAACAACTTCGTGCACAGGCCGTGATTCAGGGCGAAGTGGTTTTCGGGCGAAATGACTGTAAACTCCTTTTTGACTGTTTTCTCAAAAGTTAGACGAAGTACGGAGCTGGATTTTGCTCGGGTTGGGTTTTAACATGAGTGTCTTTAATCACAGAGGGGGATAAAACTTATCAAGATCGCCCGTGTACTGTACCGATGTGAAGTTGGTTACTAATTAGGCCTATTCGACGTTCGACGTTCAATATTCAATATACATGTATAAGGACCTGTTACTTATTCAACATTCAATAAGGAGCCGTTACTTATTCAACATTCAATAAGGAGCAGTAACTTATTCAACATTCAATAAGGAGCCGTTACGTATTCGACATTCAATAAGGAGCCGTTACTTATTCGACATTCAATAAGGAGCTGTTACTTATTCGACATTCAATAAGAAGCTGTTACTTATTCGACATTCAATAAGGAGCTGTTACTTATTCGACATTCGATGTGCAGTGCATGTACTTCGTACCGACGTACGTGCGCCAACAGTAACTGCGTACGATTGTCTACGAATTCCGTACGCACTGTATATCCGCATCAGCTAGTAGACTGGTTTCTTGTCCACCCAGCCCATGCCAAAGCCCTCCGATCCCAGCCCAAAGCCCTCCGATCCCAGCCATAAGCTCTCCCAGCCCAAAGCCCCTCCCAGCCCAGCTTAAAGTTCCGAAAGCCCAGACCGAAGCCTTCCCAGCGCAGCCTGAAGCCCACCCAGTGCAGTCCGAAGCCTTCCAAGCCCAGTCTGAAGGTCACCTAGCCAAGCCCAAAGCCCTACCAGCCCGGTCCGAAGCCTTCACGGCCCAGCCCGAAGCCATCCCAGCCCAGCTTGAAGCCCGAAGCCCAGCCCAAAGCCTTCCCAGTGCAGTACGAAGCCATCCCGGCCCAGCCCGAAGCCATCCCAGCCCAGCCAGAAGCCCTCCTGACCCAGCCCGAGGCCATCCTCTCCCATCCCATCCTGGACCAGCCCAGACCAGCCCAGACCAGCCCACCCCACCCCACCCCACCCCACCCCACCCCAGCCTAGCCCATCCCACCGATAGTGAGATCGTTGATAAAATACTACACTTCCGGCGGAGCGCTCGTGTTTTATGAAGCAGACTACGGTATCCTCAGAGCCTTGTCGCAGAGAGAACGCAGCAGTCTGCCGGGGAGGGAGGGGGGGGGGGGGGGGGGGGGGGGGTTGATCGTGTGTAATTTATCTTGTGTATCCTAAATATATATTGTAAGTCTAATTAATTGGTTTGGTCCTAATACTTGTTGTTATTTAATGTATATTTCATGTTAATAAATTTTTTTGTAATGTGACAGTTTGTTAGATCATGTGCAATTCCATTACATTAATCTGGAAAAATCCAAGATATGAATTTGTGTAGCCAATTTTAAATGTGAAAAATTACAAGGCGTTGCATTTTATAAAAATCAAAATTTTGAAACATATACCTTGCCGTGAAATCTATATTTTCGAGAATACGTATAGCACGTGCGCGCGCAGGTGTCATGTGAAATGAAGACGTGATAAGTTGATTAACCAATCACATTCAAGAGGCGAGAGAAGCAATGCGAGTTTGTCGAAACCATGCGTGAAAACTTCGACTTACTTCAACCCTAGCGATCTTCATTTGTGTAGATTTTTCTCCGCACAAACATCCACTGGTTACTTTGGTCAGATGTTCATTTTCCTTCCTGCTCTCAAGATGTTGATGTTTCGAGTCTTAGCCTTGTTCCTTCTCATGACTCCCCGCATATGGTTAGTCGTGGCATCGGTGCCGTGGCAAGTCCAGATCAGTTACTCCAAACCGGGTGATTTTATACTCGGCGGCTTATTCGGCATGACTCTATCCTCGTCAGGTTTCAGATGCGACATTACTCTCTCTGCTCAAACTCGCGTGGAACTTATGCCGTTTGTCATAGAGCAAATCAACAATCGCACCGACCTGCTGCCCAATGTCACTTTGGGCTTCGACATCCGTGATTACTGTGCAAGCGAGTCTCTTGTGGCAGCCGTAGCCCTCTCTATGGCAGGCGTTCTTCAAACAAAGACGGAAGACTCTGGTGGGTTACAAGGCCAGTTTATTGGGATCGTAGGTCCGGGAGCGAGTGCAACAAGCATCGCAACGGCCATCGTAACAACAGCCTTCGACATTCCAGTCATATCATACAGAGGATCATCAATCGAACTGAGCAACAAACGCCGATTCCCTTACCTTTTGCGTACATGGCCGCCTGCCACTCTTCAGACCAGGGTTATTGTGGACATCCTTACCACGTTCAACTGGTCGTATGTTGGTTTGATATACTCCCTCAACAGTTACGGGATACATGGTGCCCAAGAAATCAAACGTCTTGGGGAGCAGGCGGGGATCTGCTTGGCTTACTCTCTACCCATTGGCGAATCGGAAACCAATAGTGAGATCCAAGAGATAGTTGATAAAATACTAAAATTCCAGAGCGCCCGTGTCATAATTTTTTTCACCTCCTTGTTTTATCAAGCAGACTACGGCATCCTCAGGGCCTTGTCGCAGAGAGAACGCAGTCTGCCAGAACTGACTCTCGTCTGTGGCGATTCTTTTGGGTATCCGTCGCTTTTTGCGAAGAACGGTGTTGTAAATTTGACGGTAGGGAGTTTTTCGGTTACAAGCTTTTACAAAGACGTGCCGGGATTTGGAGACTATCTTCGACATGCACAAGAAAGTCGACGTCTCCTCAGCCCATGGTATCATAATGCAACTACGGAATGCACGAAAATCGGTAACTGCAAGGAATTGACTGGAAGCGATAATTACCATGTGGTGGATGCAGTGTATGCGTTCGCCACGGCCCTTGATGAAATGCTGCGTAAAGACTGCGCAGCGAACCCAGAATGCCTCAAGAATGGCAACGTCACCGGGCCAGCTCTGATGGCTCGCCTCCGAGACGTCACTTTCAACGGAGTAGACGGCACTGTTCGATTTGACGAAAATGGCGACCCATTGGGAAAGTACACCGTGAACAATTTTAGGTTTTCGGCAGGTGAATTAGTCCAAGTGAACGTAGGAGAATGGGATTCGCGTCGAGCGTCTGGAGACCACTTGTATCTTCGGACTGGAGATCTCCTGTGGGCCACGGGGACCAAAACACCACCGAGGTCCGTATGCAAGGAGGAGTGTCTTCCGGGGTACAAAGTCGTCCCGCTCGAGGAGAAATGCTGCTACGGTTGCCAGAGATGCCCCGTGAACGCCATAGTCGTGAATCGTACACGTTGTCAAGAATGTGACAAGTTCTATTGGCCAGCCAAGAATTTCTCAAACTGTAAGATGATTGTTCCATCCTCCACAGACTGGCGGAATGCAGTGACAATCATCATACTCGTTCTCTCCTCCATCGGACTTGGACTCTCGACCCTCGCCTCATCAGGGATCATCTATTACCGCAAGCACGCCCTAATCAAGGCAACTAGTCGAGAGTTGAGCGTCGTGAACATTATTGGTCTCTTCGTGACATTCATGTCGGTGTTTCTGATTCTGGCCTATCCCACCAGGGTCTCCTGCTTCCTGTCCGAGGCGATGATCGCACTGAGTCTGACCCTCACCTACGCACCAACCGCGCTCAAGATGAACCGCATCTTTCGCATCTTTCAGGCCAGCAGACACTCCACCCGTAGACCCAGATTCATAGGACCGCGAGATCAGCTGATCATTGTGTCTATGCTGACCGTTTCCCAGGTTAGTGATACATGAATACTATCAGGGGCGGATCCAGGGGGGGGCGTGGGGGGCGCACGCCCCCCCTTTTTTTGTGAACACTTTTCCTGCTTAAAGTGGTTAAATATTGCCTCAGATCGCACCACAGCATCTAGAATCCATCTAGAAGCCGTCAGGGCTTCGCGCAACGCGCTCGCTATTTCATTGTCATCAGCATTTTATGCTTACAAATTTCACGCCCCCTCCCCCCTTTTCAAAATCCTGGATCCGCCCCTGACTATACCTAAAAATGACGAATGGTCGGACTGTTGTTATAGGGTCCAGGGGCGGGGGGAGGGGGGGGGGGGGGGGGGGGGGGGGGGGGGGGGGGGGGGGGGGCATCCATTTGTTACAGCCATGGGTCCGGCCTTCCCACGGTTGACAGTAATTTCGCACACAGTGTGAAATTATTGCCAGGCAATTAAACAAAGGAACACTCCCCCCATTATACATTTTTGTCTGCAAAATTGTGGTACTGTCGGCAAATTCATGGTGCCTACATTAAACAATTATACTACAGACATGGCACCGCTCGTCAAAACGCCACGGCTATATCGGCTATTACGGCGCTTACATTACATTACATTGCGTCGGCACGTGTTGTCTCGCGAGGGCACCCCCACAACCCCACCACCTCCCCCCTCCCCTGCTGCCCGCTGAGCGATTGCGCGAAGGCCCGGCAGCCGTCGGCAAATTTTTTTCAAACCCCGCAACCACCCCCCCACCCCCCACCCCCCCCCCCCCCCCCCCCCCGCCCCCCCCGCCCCCGCCAACCCCTCACCCCATTTAAAATGGTCTAGCGACGCCGTTGGCCATCTTGTGTCTGATATGCTTGCTAATTGTGGGGTGTTATGGCCGAGCGGTCTAGTGCGTCGAATGTGGGTTCGTTTCCGGGCCGTGACGAGTTGTGGCACTTGTGCTCTTGATCAAGGCACTTAATCACACTCGTTCCGTCCTTCGGAAGGGATGTAAAGCCGTTGGTCCAGTGTGTTAGGTTTCGGTAACGCACTTTAAAGATCACAGAGCGTTATTTCATAAAGAGCAAGGGGAGGGATTCCTCAGTGTCTCTGTCCGTTTCTAATTCAAGTTATTCGAATATCTATGTTAATTGATCCCATTCCTGTAATTGGCGGTCCTTCCGCTGTTGGATGTGGTGAATAAATAAAATTTGGAAGTCAAGAAATGTTCCGACGAGCTTCAAATTTTGCCTCTTGGAACCAAACTATATTCCACACTTGTCCTGCAAATTTGACAAGCCTTCGCCCAAAACTTGTTACCAACGGGAAATAATCGCTCGGCCTGCATTTCAGGCTGAGTTTGATAAAGAAGATTCCCTATCAGGATCCAGAGCATCCTAACTTATGCGGGGGTTGCCTGGTTTGGCCTGCATGGAAATATTTTGAGACACCCTGTATTATTAACAAAAGTTACAGAATCCAGCGTACGTCGGGGAGATATTAGGGAGGTTTAGATGCACGTAAAACGCGAACGCGAACGTCAAATGCTTTGAACATTTAATAATAATAATAATAATGATTAGATTTGTATAGCGCACATATCCACCTTGCAGGGTGCTCAAGGCGCTGTTACCATTATTACCGCTGCCATCAGGGAATCACCAGAACCATTTCGCTTTAACTAGGTGGCTGCTGGTCAGGCGCACAACCCTATCAGCAGTTAGATTGTGGCATTCCCCTTAACAGCTTCCCATATATCGCTTGGGTTGACGAGGCAACTGGGATTAAGTGCCTTGCCCAGGGACACAGACACATTGGTCGAAGTGGGGCTCGAACCCCCAACCTCTGATTGGGAGTCCCGCTTCATACCCACTAGACCACACGCGCTCATTTGTCATTATTCTGAGGAGATCTTAGAACAGATTAAAACAAAAACATACATCTTTGACTTTCGTGGCGAGATAAAACTTTGGATGTGACCAAGATTCAAGCCCGAGTTCTAAGACCTTCTCATGAGGTGACCGGTGCATCTAAACCTCCCTATAATAGTTTCATCTCTTGAACCTCTTTCACATCGACGTTTTGTAGCTTCATTTCTCTTCCCTACAGTTACTATGGGATGTGTTCAAATGGGACGGATTGCAATACAATTAAATTAGCCACTGGTCTAAGACCTGTCCTTTATTTAGTTGCTGGTTTAGCCCATTGCCATAAACCAGTTTTACGGCTGCGCTAGCCGAAAAACACGCACATCTTAACGGAAAGTGACACAGCCGGGTATCCTTACGTGATTTCAAGCCAAACAAACGTCCTCACGAAGCCACTTGATGACGCGTGTGTGGTGCAGTTTTTGCAAAGAAACTGACCGCGAAAGTTATAAAGGCTCCGATGGGCACATGTGCGTTGTGTTTTTCATGCAAAATTACAAGATGTAGCGCAGTGTCCACAAATTATAGCCTGCTCGCCGCGGGCTTAAATTTTAAGACTGATAGTGGACGCCGCGTTATAGCTAATACGCCTATCATATAGACCGGTCTTAGACCGCATATTGCAATCTGCCCCTGGTCTTGATAAACCTATTCCACACACCAATCGTCGAAATGGTCGTGCTAAACGTTTTCCATCTCGCCTGTATTATAACATCGACATGTATATGTGGGATATTAATCAAGTTTCTTCCCTAATATACGGCTGGAAACTATTTATGGAATTCCTTACCTGAATCATATTTTTAATTCATTTTTAATTCAATTTTAATTCAATTTCAATTCAATTTCAATTCAATTTCAATTCAATACAATTCAATTCAGGTATATTTAAACACACCGTACCACCAATGACTTCAACACTTTGGCGTACATTTTCTGCATCCAGATCACGTTTTTGTACCATGTCATTGGTCATATTTTTTACTCGTTACTATTCTGAAATTTTACGCTCTCTACCCGTATCCAAGAATATCGTCACAAAACCACCGATAATTTGTAAACTAATTTATCCGGTTACATAAAGCTGTGCGATTACACTAACCTTTTTGCTTTCATTTCAAAATTGGAGATTGCAAGTTTCCTGTTTTCCTTCCATGGATAGTATTTTGTGGAGGTATTTGATATGATTGTTAGGTTAGAACGAAAACTATTTTGTGGAAAATTCTGGACAATCTTTTTGAAGCGCAACATTAAGGCACTGCAATCTTTCTATATTTATCTGGCCATTTGGCCACTACGGCCCTGTGATTGGGCAGTTGCCTTAAAATAATACCGTATCTGCTGAAACATTGTTGGAACGCCCCAATATAGTCTTGGGACAAATGTCAAGTTCAACCACATAATTTACGAATGTATACAACGGAAGCAGTTTTTAACATTCTTTGTATTAGCTAATGTTCTTACAACATCATTCCATGCAGATCAGTCCATTTTGTCTACACTGATTAAAGTTTTAACAAGCATCAGAAGTATGTAGACATTTTACCCGTTGGAGGTAAACACAAATACTATTACTAAGAAAAAATAGGGGGAAATGTCCAAGGCGAAATCTTCTTACCGAGGAAAGTTAGAAAAGTAATATTTTGTGTGTTGATGTAAACGTCACTTGATTACACACAGGAGCGCGAGCATATATCCACGGCACAACTTATAACACAAGTTCATTTCGAAAACAATTACACCATTATTTGCAGGCTACTAACGACCATCAAACGTGCCCCCACAAAGAAACCCTTTAACAAATGGAAAATACGCGAAAGTTACGCCGGGAAACCAAATCGTTTGAGAGATGCCGCCAAATCGCAGGGACAAAGAAGTTAATGGCGCGCTTAGTTTTATCATGGGCACTTAAGCACATCGGGATAGGAAATAGCCTTTCTATACTGCCCGGGCGTTCAATTCACACGGTGCCATTTGCGTATCGTTTAGGAAGGAAATCAAGGTTAAACATGAAAGAGATGGGGAGAATCATGAAACTTAACGAAATTGGACCGAAACATCGGCTCAATTGGACTGAGAAATTAAAGCAAGGGAATATTTGTGCAGGCTTTCTTCGTTTCCTGGTTCTTCGTTTCCTGGTCTTTGTGGGGCACCCCCACAACCCCACCACCTCCCCCCTCCCCTGCTGCCCGCTGAGCGATTGCGCGAAGGCCCGGCAGCCGTCGGCAAATTTTTTTCAAACCCCGCAACCACCCCCACCCCCACCCCCCCCCCCCCCCGCCCCCCGCCCACCCCTCACCCCATTTAAAATGGTCTAGCGACGCCGTTGGCCATCTTGTGTCTGATATGCTTGCTAATTGTGGGGTGTTATGGCCGAGCGGTCTAGTGCGTCGAATGTGGGTTCGTTTCCGGGCCGTGACGAGTTGTGGCACTTGTGCTCTTGATCAAGGCACTTAATCACACTCGTTCCGTCCTTCGGAAGGGATGTAAAGCCGTTGGTCCAGTGTGTTAGGTTTCGGTAACGCACTTTAAAGATCACAGAGCGTTATTTCATAAAGAGCAAGGGGAGGGATTCCCCAGTGTCTCTGTCCGTTTCTAATTCAAGTTATTCGAATATCTATGTTAATTGATCCCATTCCTGTAATTGGCGGTCCTTCCGCTGTTGGATGTGGTGAATAAATAAAATTTGGAAGTCAAGAAATGTTCCGACGAGCTTCAAATTTTGCCTCTTGGAACCAAACTATATTCCACACTTGTCCTGCAAATTTGACAAGCCTTCGCCCAAAACTTGTTACCAACGGGAAATAATCGCTCGGCCTGCATTTCAGGCTGAGTTTGATAAAGAAGATTCCCTATCAGGATCCAGAGCATCCTAACTTATGCGGGGGTTGCCTGGTTTGGCCTGCATGGAAATATTTTGAGACACCCTGTATTATTAACAAAAGTTACAGAATCCAGCGTACGTCGGGGAGATATTAGGGAGGTTTAGATGCACGTAAAACGCGAACGCGAACGTCAAATGCTTTGAACATTTAATAATAATAATAATAATGATTAGATTTGTATAGCGCACATATCCACCTTGCAGGGTGCTCAAGGCGCTGTTACCATTATTACCGCTGCCATCAGGGAATCACCAGAACCATTTCGCTTTAACTAGGTGGCTGCTGGTCAGGCGCACAACCCTATCATATAGACCGGTCTTAGACCGCATATTGCAATCTGCCCCTGGTCTTGATAAACCTATTCCACACACCAATCGTCGAAATGGTCGTGCTAAACGTTTTCCATCTCGCCTGTATTATAACATCGACATGTATATGTGGGATATTAATCAAGTTTCTTCCCTAATATACGGCTGGAAACTATTTATGGAATTCCTTACCTGAATCATATTTTTAATTCATTTTTAATTCAATTTTAATTCAATTTCAATTCAATTTCAATTCAATTTCAATTCAATACAATTCAATTCAGGTATATTTAAACACACCGTACCACCAATGACTTCAACACTTTGGCGTACATTTTCTGCATCCAGATCACGTTTTTGTACCATGTCATTGGTCATATTTTTTACTCGTTACTATTCTGAAATTTTACGCTCTCTACCCGTATCCAAGAATATCGTCACAAAACCACCGATAATTTGTAAACTAATTTATCCGGTTACATAAAGCTGTGCGATTACACTAACCTTTTTGCTTTCATTTCAAAATTGGAGATTGCAAGTTTCCTGTTTTCCTTCCATGGATAGTATTTTGTGGAGGTATTTGATATGATTGTTAGGTTAGAACGAAAACTATTTTGTGGAAAATTCTGGACAATCTTTTTGAAGCGCAACATTAAGGCACTGCAATCTTTCTATATTTATCTGGCCATTTGGCCACTACGGCCCTGTGATTGGGCAGTTGCCTTAAAATAATACCGTATCTGCTGAAACATTGTTGGAACGCCCCAATATAGTCTTGGGACAAATGTCAAGTTCAACCACATAATTTACGAATGTATACAACGGAAGCAGTTTTTAACATTCTTTGTATTAGCTAATGTTCTTACAACATCATTCCATGCAGATCAGTCCATTTTGTCTACACTGATTAAAGTTTTAACAAGCATCAGAAGTATGTAGACATTTTACCCGTTGGAGGTAAACACAAATACTATTACTAAGAAAAAATAGGGGGAAATGTCCAAGGCGAAATCTTCTTACCGAGGAAAGTTAGAAAAGTAATATTTTGTGTGTTGATGTAAACGTCACTTGATTACACACAGGAGCGCGAGCATATATCCACGGCACAACCTATAACACAAGTTCATTTCGAAAACAATTACACCATTATTTGCAGGCTACTAACGACCATCAAACGTGCCCCCACAAAGAAACCCTTTAACAAATGGAAAATACGCGAAAGTTACGCCGGGAAACCAAATCGTTTGAGAGATGCCGCCAAATCGCAGGGACAAAGAAGTTAATGGCGCGCTTAGTTTTATCATGGGCACTTAAGCACATCGGGATAGGAAATAGCCTTTCTATACTGCCCGGGCGTTCAATTCACACGGTGCCATTTGCGTATCGTTTAGGAAGGAAATCAAGGTTAAACATGAAAGAGATGGGGAGAATCATGAAACTTAACGAAATTGGACCGAAACATCGGCTCAATTGGACTGAGAAATTAAAGCAAGGGAATATTTGTGCAGGCTGTCTTCGTTTCCTGGTCTTTGTCTTTTTCAATTGCTGATCTTTTTTTAAAAGTTAAAATTGAAAACGTGAAAAAGATTGGAGAATCAAAACAACTTAACGAAATTGGACCGAAGAATCGGCTCAATTGGACTGAGAAATTAAGCGAGGGAATATTTGTGCAGGCTTTCTTCGTTTCCTGGTCTTTGTCTTTTTCAATTGCTGATCTTTTTTTTAAAGTTAAAATTTAAAATGTGAAAGAGATTGGAGAATCAAAACAACTTAACGAAATTGGACCGAAGAATCGGCTCAATTGGACTGAGAAATTAAAGCGAGGGAATATTTGTGCAGGCTTTCTTCGTTTCCTGGTCTTTGTCTTTTTCAATTGTTGATCTTTCATTAAAAGTTAAAATTGAACTGAACCGCATTTTGCTCAAGTCGCCGCACGTTTCATATTTTAACTTTCTATGATGCAAGCGGTTCGCGTTAACGAGCAAACTTTAATTTGTGACATCGGAGAAGCGCGCGTGTTTTATTATCCGTAGTTGAGGCACTATAATTGACAAATTTCAAATTAGCACTGGCAGCCTTACTTTTTGTTTAACCAAGCGGTTCGAGTTCACGAGCAAACTTTAATTTGTGACCTCAAAGAAGCGCGCATGTTTTATTGTCCATAGTTATAGGCTACATGTATAAATGACAAATTTCGTTTCCCCTTGTTTTCGATGACAATTTGGAATTCCTCAATGGAAATGAAACGATGTGTCCGGCATCTAGCTAGCTTGAGGATAACAATGGTTTTCCTGGAATGGTCCCCAGTCCACACGGTTGTTGTGTTCCATTTATGTAGCATGTAAAAACTAGTATAAACAGGCAAGGCATCGCTATACCTGTATCAATATGGCGAACGGTTGCCTCACTCAGGGAGCCTAGCTTATTCAGTCCACCGTATAGACGATATTTTGGTGGGTTTATATTTAAAGTATACCCTCTGTTAAAAATTGGTCGTCGTTATGCGCGCACATCTTTATTTTGCATAAATTTGGTTTGGTAATGATGCTAAAGGTCACAAAATGCAAAGACGATTTGGCATGTGACCTCATTTCTAAACCAAATAAATGTTATGTAAAACAAGTTGCGTGCGCATAACGCCGGACATGTTTTGATTTGTTGTGACGTCAAAGGGCACATCGTCTATTGCCCAGACAGCAAGCATACGTCGCACCGACGTCGGCAAAGGTCGGCATAGGTCGGCGAACGTCGCCCGTCGGTGTACAACGTCGGTACGACGTCAGTACGACGTTAGATATGGGCCGGCGATTTCCGTATTTGCTATACGTCGGCATTAAGTTAGACATTTGGTTAATATGACGTTACTTTAACGTCAATATTTGACGTCAATAAGGTGTCATATATAACGTCGGTAAGACGTCATTTAAAGGTTATCACATTACGTCAGTACGTCGTCGACACACTGCGTCGAATTAACGTGGGTTTAGGGACAACGATTTACGTCATGCTTGCGTCGCTATTCTGACGGCAACCGGACGTAAACGGCACGACGTGTTAAAGACGACGTGTTAAAGACGTCTTTTTTTCGTCGTTTTCGAGTCGTGCGTCTTAAAGTGGTCGTGACTAAATTTACCGTGTAAAAAAGCTAATTTGCTTCAGTTTTGGCAGTTGTTTTGATTTTTGTAAATGGGTTGATGCTTGATAATATGCAAATTGGCAATTGTCGGGGATAAACAAACTCAAAGTGGCGAGTGATTAGAATTAAATTTGGTATTTGGTTATTAGGTGTGTGCCAACCATGGGTTACAGGGTACAGGTTTCTGTGGAGCATAAATAGAAGTCGCGCATAATGGTAGTGTATAAGTAGTGTATGAGTAGTGTACATGTATAAGTATCAATGAATATGTATAAGTAATGTATAAGTAATGTATATGAGACGTCAGAAAAATACGTCTTTTGGCTTTGCATACGACCCCACAAAGACGTTGATAAGACGTCAATAAGACGTTTGTCCAACGTTAACGCCAACTTATAAACAACGTTGTGCCAACGTTATTCCGAAGTGCAAGTTTACGTTGGAACAACGTCATTAGGCTAACGTTGGTCCAACGTTTCTTCGTCAATTACTGACGTTGATCCAACGTTGGGCTAACGTAAGTTTGCTGTCTGGGTGGTCAGTGAGCTGAAGCAATAGACCTTTATCACGGTGCGGGCATCTTTCCTTTTCTCACATTAAAATGATCGCAACCAAAGCGAGGCTTGCCGAAAAAAAAATACTTGGTCCCGTTTTAAAATTGTTCATTGTGTGCATCACAATGATACAGGCGCTGCGCGATCAAGAGAGCGCGCAGCGTGGACAGTGATTCTCAACGGGAGATTACACGCGATGTTGCGCGGACGCGCAGACGCACTGATCGTACTCGACACGTACTATGGGGAACAAGACAAAGATGGATGCGCCGTGATAAAAGTCTATAGACCTTTATCACGGTGCGTCCATTTTTGTCTTGTTTCCCGTATTTGTTTTCTGCAAGCCTCGCTTTGGTTACGTTCATTTTAATAGGAGAAAGGGGAAGATGGCCGCGCCGTGATAAAGGTCTATAAGACCGTATTCCTGAACGCGTGAGGGCGCTCGAACAAGGTGTTTTGGGGGAAAATGTCCATAGACGACAGTAGAAAAGTGGGGGTATACGTGCATACGTACATGGGGAAACGTCGCGTACGCGGAGCGCGCAGACCTGTGTCGCGCGCACAGATTTCCATTCAAAATAAACGTTTGGAAGGCGTGTGCGCGTAGCGCGTTTTGTGTTCGAACATAACGCACGATGGGCGCGGACCAGGCGCGGACCACTTGACAGCGCCCTCCACGTTCAGGAATACGGCCTATTAGCGGTACAGCCAATCCGTAAAGCCAATCCGCAAATCGTGCCCCTAAGTGGATAGCGCCATTGTAAAGTATCTTTTCCAAGGCCACAATTACAGCGACCAGTCACTAAACCATGAATTTTTACCCAGGTTTTTCGCGCTATACACAAATCCTGCAATAATCCTGTAACTATTTTCCGATTGTTATCTTTTTCAGTTTATCATCAGCATTATCTCCCTGATTTGGGCGCCATCTTTGCCGAAACTGCACCAGCAGTCACGACTTGAGAACTACACGGAGATTTTCTGCGCGTTCGGCAGTGGTTTCCTGGCCTCGTGCGTCTACATCCTCCTGCTGATCCTGGTCTGCTGCTACTACGCCTTCAGGACCCGCAAAGTCCCCAGCAACTACAACGAGTCCAAGTTCATTGCCATCAGCGTCTACTCCACGCTGGTGCTGTGCCTGGCCGCCGTGCCGGTCTACACCACGGCCGTGGCAGTTCTGCAGAAGGTGGCCACTCTCTGCGTGGCGCTTCTCCTCAACGCCTATCTGACGCTGGTGTGCGTCTACCTGCCCAAGCTGTACGCAGCACGCTTTGTGGAAAATCTCGAGGTGTCCGACTGGCGTACCGCGACGACAGGAACAGTTAGTACGGGTGTTTCTACCCAAGCTGCCTCTGTCAGCACGCAGCGTCACGCGAAGGTGCATCCTTCGTCAGAAACTTAAACAATAAGAAATGACGTCAACAATATAAACAAAACACGTCACGCAGGGGTTTATGCGATTGTTTGGAGTACTCTAATACTCTGAAGTCAGAAGTTTACATACATGTACACCACTACCATCATCACCTAAAATGATAAACAGGACTACCTGAACCATTGCAAGGTGTGCAAGCTATGTTTTAAGTACTGCAAGCACATTAGGAATTCCACAAAATCACGACTTTAGTAAAGTCTGTTACAAAAATGGTGAAAACGCAAGTTTAAGCACACCAGTTTTAACACAGTTGTATGTAAACTTCCGACTACAACTGTAGTGTTGGTCCGTGAATTGGACGTGGTGGGCGCTTCGCTACCGTAAACATTTGTAACCAATACTCCAGATCGAGACTCTTCGGAGGTGGCTCTACTATACCGAGGGCTAACTGCATCCCAATTAGTTGAAGAGCGAGATAACAAACTACAGTTATTTTGACGTACGTAAAGCACAAACTTAATGAGTGGCGTTTCGGTGAACTAGTACTCCATTTAATCCCCTCATGCTTCGCGCGTAGAAGATTAATTGTTGCGTCATCTCTTTTGCGAGCTATAAATACTGGCATGGCAAGGGTATAGAAACCCGCGGCTATAGAAATATGAAATATGCACAAAGTTGTATTGTTCAAGGAAAGTTTACTCGAAAAGCACTTGATATTAGTAAATGTTGAATGGCATAAACTTGTACAAAGTATCGTAATAACTGGTAATGATCTCAGTTGGTGCACTGGTATATGTAAAAACTCTGTATTCCCATCCCCGCATCTTCACATTCACATCATATCCCCGGCTACATAAATTTATTATAGCGGGCCTCCCACTTTGCGATTTTTGCCACGAATTTCCAACAATTAGGTACGATTTGGTACGATTGTGTATAAAGTCTATAGACAGTCTCTGGTAATCTCACCAAATCGTACCTAATCGTTGGAAGTTCGTGGCAAAAAATTGCACAGTGGAAGGCCTGCTTTACTCGGAGCATCTTCATTTTGCTTTGCATCATTCTGCTAGGAGCATTCTGACGGAGCTAGAGAGAACTCCCGCTCAGCACCCTCTCGGCACCTTTTGTTAACACGCCAATTCCCGCCAATTCCGCCAATTCCCTCATTCATGAGAGGAATTACTTTAAAAGTCCTCTGATGTCTGTGACCGCCGGCGAGCTGCTCCAGATGTTGCCACTTGGTGGCGCTCTTCAGTTTGTACGGTCCCTTGCTCCCTTTTTGCCGATATGTACGATGCGTTTTGATTTGCTCACTTTCACATCATTATTTTGACGTTTTTTAACGAGAACATCCTTTGACCTTGGACCCGAGGACAGAGGTATGTGATAATATCATTATTGTAGAACCTAGCTTTATGACTGGTCTTTGCGTAAGTGAAATTTTAAGGTGTTTTTTTGACAAGATTTCACAGCGATTATTTGTTCATTGTGATATGTAAGTTAATGTCAGAGTGCATGAGAAAGCGTGGCGCTCATGTGCTTTGATCGAGATGACCTTTGACCTTTCCGCAAAATGTTTATTCGCGTATTGTCTTATTATATGCATTCACACTCATATATAGTGCTTTTCGTAGAGTATATTTGAGATTTAACACATTAGATGTTCCTTTACTCAAAATATAGGATCCTTACTTTTAATTTCTTTGCATTTTTTACGTGAAAACCCAGTTAAGCTTTAAAGCCTTGAAAGTATAACCTGATTGAAAGAAATATTCGACACGTACACTTGGCAGTAGGTGACAAGGTTTATTAAGATAACTCACCAATACAGCCTGCAATATTGTACAATTGACATTGAAGTTAAAGTGAGCTACAATACATGTCAATATTGATGATAACTATATGCTTTGTGATGAATAAAGTTAAAGAAAGTTGTGTAAACGAGCCAATTGTTCAAAATATAGAATAGACCTTAGCGGCCATGATAGAGGGCAGGTTTTCATATTTAAATGATGTGACAATAGATCCACAATGTGCCTACTCGTGCATGACGCACTGTGACAATGTGACTGCATGCCCTCTATCATGGCCGCTACGCATAAGGTCTATTGCAGCAGCCAGAGTAAAAACTCTTCTTGGGAAAGGATGACAGACACAGAAGACAAAGGCCTATATATAGCTATATATTACCTGATTTTTAATTTTTTTAAAAATATAGACAAACTATACATCATTTGAAAGGTCTTTTCAAGAGAAATGCAACGGTGAAGAGCAAATTAAAATTGGACTAATATTAATGAAGATATGACTCTTAAAGGGATGCTATATACCATAACTCTTCTGCCGCATATTTAGTGAAGAGGTCTAATTTTGTACTTGTGTAAATCATTACCTCATATTTCTCACATACAGTCACCATGATTGCAATTATTGTATATTACATTAATCACCTTGGTGTGAGCAACACATTAGTGAGAACAGTATTAAAATTGGTGCTTCCTAACAGAAGTTATGATATGTGAAACACACCCCACTTATACAAATCAAAAGCTCTGTTCAAGATGAAAACGTATAGGCCTATTTGCATTTAGAAGTTATGTACTTTCATACTTTTCTTATACTTTTCTTCTCATCTAATTAAGTTACTAGGTTAATTGGACAAGAATGCAACACAAGAGCTGATCCTGTAGAGCATTGCTGTGTTACCTTTAGTGTTCCTCCTCCACAACTAAATCCCCTGCCTGAAGGTCCTCCTGCAGCTGATAGGTGTACACAGTCTCCGGGTGTTCCGTGTAGACTATGTTGTACCACGACGGGTATCCTGGAACCTAAAAAGTTTTGCAAGACCATGTTTTAATATAAACACACATGACTAATCAAGTCAATTTATATAATGCACCACTTTAAAATAATATTGTCTGCATTAGCAAAGCCAAGTACAGACATGAATGCAAAGAATAATCTGAAAAAGTAAACAAAATGAAAGTGAAGTAGTGAAAATCATGCAGAAAAGAAATAACAATAACACATGCTTCAAATTAATAACAAAAACATTTTCAATGATATGAAAACTCAAGAGTAACAGAATTCATTGTTAGATTATATCAGATCTGCCAAAAAACAACAACAAAAATGAAACACTAAGGGGTTAAACATAAATTTCAATATAATTTAATAAAAAAATACTAGTATGTCACTGTAAAAGAAACAAACCATTTTCAACGTGAACAAATGAATTAAAGACTGGTTAGTGCTGAACTTGAAGAATGAAATAAAACATGTTGAACAGCAGGTCTAAATGACTCCAGTAGCAACATTGCTGGAATCAGAACTGTCTGAACAAGTAGTTAGTGGATGAGGATGACTTTGATTTAATGGTAAATTTACACCATGAATGCATACTTGTGACACAACCAACCCACTCCACCACTTTTCCCCTTCCTCAGTATCGAATCGATGCTTCACCTTCTTCCTGACAAGACAGGTACCACTCTTCCCTTTCTGCAGGCTCCATGAGCAGACTCTCTCTGATCAGCTGTTTCACATTCAGGGCCAGCTCATCTGGTGAAAGATTCCTTCGCTTTTTTGCAGTTCCTGAATCCTCCATGACTGTGAAGTTAAATAAATCTGCTTCACTTGGTTTCTGTCCAAGCACATTTTTCCGGAACTTTAATTGGGCCTTTAGAAGAGCAACCTTTTCAGAGCGGGAGAGTCTCGCCAGTGCTTCTTCAACCTCTTCTTCGCTTTGGAGAAGGCCCCAGTAGATGATATCATTTGACTGTTTGATTTTAGCCTCCAGCCGTTTCTTTTTGGTTGCTTCGACTTTCTAAAACTTCTCTTTCAGCTGTTGTGCTTTCTGTCCCGAAAGCAAGCAAAGAGGATCCAAAGAGAGTTTCAGGACAGGAGAATGTCCTGAAACTCTCTTTGGATCCTCTTTGCTTGCTTTCGGGACTCTGTGAGTATTTTCACCTCTTCTTCTTGAGTCTTGGCATCAAGCCACTGTTGTGTCTTATTGAAAGTAAACATGAGGCTTGCTTCAGCAGCTATTGTGGAAACATGCGGCTTTGTTCGCAGCATTTGATCGTAAAATGCAAACATTGTTTCACAATATTTGTTGTGTTTTGCTGTACTCCTTACATCCTCTGGAGCATCCTGATATCTGCCACCTGGTAAGTGGTCATGGAACAATTTCTTGGTCAGTTTTGCCAAAGCAGGGAGTACAGATCCAAGAATAACTTCACAGTCCGCATCAACATCTGAATCATCGACGAGCTCCTGAAACATGACATCATCCTTAATGGGCACTTGTGGAAAAGGTCTTGCCTTTCCTTTCGTGAAATCCTGCAAGTTCCCATTTGTCACATCACCCAAGAAGGTGAACAGTTGCAGGTAACGATCATTCATATCGATAATATGGATAGTTGGATCTTCAATTAAATTCCATAGTGGTGTTGTGATGAGCTTGGATATCAGTCCAAGTGCTTTGCATCCAGCCATGAAGAAGGACACCTTGAGGTCGTGCAACACCCATGGAGCACCACCATCTTTCTCTAGAAAGTCTACCATGTGCTTATGAAAGAAGTACACACAACAGGCATTATGAAATATTATGTTGAATCGATTCCCTCGATATGGTGTTAATGGGAGACTTCGAAACCCATTCTTCTCCAGTGTGTCAGCTATTGCTACAGCAAAACGTCCATGGCAGCTATTTTTTGCATCTCCATATGCAAAAATATTGCATGTAGTACGAATCATGCGCGAAGTACCAGCTTCTGTGGCTTTCCTAAATCTGGGGTCCTTGATTGGCACTCCATCAGCACCAAAATGCAGGGCTTCTACTTCCTTAAGTGTATTGTTCGCAGTTTCAGCTATGTGAACTAAGCTGTGGAGCCCACAAAAGAAATTGTTCAGGCGGGTTAGTTGATTCTTCAGGTCTTCACCGAGCTCATCCCAATCTGCTACCATCATTGGTAAGATTTCTGATCGGTAAGTCTCAAGTAGTTCGTTAAATTTTGCCTCCGTTGCAGCCCGGTCCGACATTGTATTTCTTAGATGATACAAGAGATTCTGTGACGCAAGATTGTTTCTTTCATCGTAGTACACCTTATCAATGTCCCACAAGATTTGCTTAAAGGCATGCAGGGTGTCCCTTGCTGATTTTGTGGCCAGGTCCCGTAATCCAACAACATATGGCCTCCCTTTGTCATCTCTTATGGCATAGGCTCCGTATTTATGGCCATATTTCGATGATTCGTCTGTTTCGAGGGTGGTATTTTCCCTAGTTGACAATTCCTCGGCTATTTGCTTTTGTGCGATAACAAGACGCTGCAAGTTCATATTTCGAATAGTTGACTGGCTGGGAAGTCTGTTGGGTTTTTTGTCAGCAAGTTTCAGTACTTCTGTGACAACTTTTCCAACATGATCGATCCCAACATTTTGGGTGAGCAAACTCTGAACACAGCGTTGTGTTTGCGGTGTAAACTGACCATTGTCTTCATCATACAGTTCTATTGTATCACAGCGGACTTCTTCGTGGAGAACATCAATTCTATAGTCCATTTCTATTATCTCCTTTCTCAGATCTTCTATGTCTTCTGTGCCAGCTGATACCTGCTGAGCAGCTTCCTCATGCTCTGGTCGTTGTGTCTGTTCGACTTCGGAACACTTTTGTCTATAATATTTCTCCAGTACCCTTACTCTTTTAAGTTTAGAGTTTTTCTCATGCACTCTCTTCGTTACAGTTTCTAGTTCCTTATTTTTATTTTCCATCTTGATATTAAGTAGCTTTACCTTTTCTTCTAGTTCTTGTATTCTCTGATCTTTTCTTTTCATGTCAGACTCAACAGTATCTCCCATAATTTTACATGCGGGTGTTGAGTGCAATCTGCGATGTTCACCTTGGAGGGTGGCTGTGTGTGAACTCGGCTCCTGTTGATGTTGTTCTTGCTCGAACCTAAATCAAAAAATCTCTTCTAAAAATCTGTCTAGTGCTTCTTTTCCTGTTTTCCTGTGGTGGCTTTTCTTAAGTTTTTTGTATTTATCATGCACCCTTTTCACTTTCTGTTTGAGGATGGGAACATTTTTAACTGTCTCTCCACCAGCCAACCATTCGGCTACATCATCATACGATCTTTTAGCCAGTCTCTCAATAATGTCCCGTATTTTAACTTGGCCACCAGTTGCCATTTCTACTGTCATTTGCTACTTGTGGAATGTTGTGTTATTTTTTTTCCCCTCAAGTTCTCTGATCCTTTGCTCCATTGCATTTATATCCTTCATTGTTAGGTCTGTCTGTGTTTCCTGACAAACAGAATGTGTGAAGAGGAACATAACAAGTCAGAAACACTTAACCTGCTACAAATGTGAGTAAATCGACCAGAATTACAAAATATAGATATTTGAGGGTAATATTTGTGACTTTTGTGGAAAAATGATATGAAGTATTTACACACTGCTTCAATGAATTTTTCCCGAATTTGTGTGGTGGCAGGATAGGAAATGTCTTAAACGCGAACCCGTTGCGATAGCTACTATATACCTCTTGGTGGATCAGCCTCCGTTATCCGTCATGGCAGCGGCCGTTCCCGTGCTTCTAGAGGCAGCTCCAGACATTCAAAGACCGAACTGCTTCGCATCACTGAGGAGCAGAAAAGAGCAGAGCTTACTGCGAGATCTGCAGCAGTTGATATAATGCACCAGCTTGAGTTGTCGAGACGGTCACTTGAAATGGAAGACCAACGACTGGCAGACCAGATAGAGATTTTCCGCCTCGAACTTGGAAGACGAGCAAAGCAATTGAAACTCCAAACGGAAATTGATGTGAGCAGTGCCAGGCTACAAGTATTAGACAAGTATGAAGACGGATCTTCTCAGATATGGGTCATTCCGTGTGAAATCACCTAGAGGTTGTCAGGGGTCCGACTCGGATTTGGACAAAACTTTTTCTAAAAATACTTCAACCTATGTCATGAACATGTACAAAATTTTAGAGGCCAACTCCAACTCGTTGCTGAGATATGACCTCCAGAAAATGCCTACCCTACCCACTTTTTCCCAATCGTAGCCATGCCATTGAAGTTTTTTACATTTTTGGAGGCCTGTAGCTCAAAAATGCTTGGGAATGTTTACCTGAAAATTGATATACAAATAGATTGGCATCCAATCTGCATTTTTCGGTTATCAAAAGTACGGTACCACGTTTCCTTTTCGAGATGTCGCTCCCCGAAAACTCTAATTTTTGATTATCGTGGTAACTTTATTTCATTTTTGGCTCCCCATGGTGCCCACATGGATGGTCGGATTGACTTCATATTTTATATGCACACACACTAGGCACATGGGTTTGCTTCATATCAAGGACAAAGCAATTCCACCCTTTTTGGGGGCGTGGTCAATGTTTAAAAGTGGGTCCGCAAAGAAAAATGGCAAAATGAGCCTCCTCTTCTGAGGGGTGGTTCCCCCGATAGGTCACTAGCCAAGCGATTGAAACTTACATATCTTAAAATACTGTATCCAATCTACCTTAAGTATAAAATTTGGTTTGGTATCTTTTTTCCTTCATGGTTTTTTGAATTTTTGTAAAAGGTCAATATATTGCTCAAAAATGCTAGTTTTAATTGCATTATATACATGTACAGTGTACAACATGTTACTATGAGAGTAGTCTAATATGTCATATTCAATTCTACAGGTTTTCAGTTCGAATCCAGGTGATGGCAATGTGAGTGTGCCCTTGGGCAAGACGCTTTGATATGGACTACCTGGCTTCACCGGGAGCAAATGGATACATGTACCTACATGTACATGTATGAGAGTGAAAGTGTTCAGGCAACTAGGGCTGTTTGCTCTCCAGTGAGCCCAGTGACCAGGGGTAATAATGTGGGCACCTTGCTTATACATGTAGTAGGGCACGACAACTGAGTGGTGTACTGTAACAGACTGATGAATCCAAGATTTTGGTGAAATCCACAGGTTGGTGGCTAGAATCCCGGTCTCTGTGGTACCTGTACCTGGAAGGGTACATGTAGTGAAAAGTGATGTTTCATTACCTTAAGTTTTACCTTGGAAAGATGCATTTTTCATAAGGATCATCAAGATCCTAAGAGAGAGTTTTTGATTATGCTTTGATTATGTTATGAGCTTTGTGTGCATATTGTTCATAAGACCGGTCATTAGGGGGCGAGGGGAGGGGGGGGGGGGGGGGGGGGGGGGGGGGGCGGTCTCTCTGTATGCCATGTGCATTCTAACAAAAAAACACAAAGAAAATTTTAAAAAAAGACGACAAAAGATAAGGCCCTCCAGTGCTGACACACATAAAATATCCCCACCCCCTATAGACTGTGTTAGTCTCGTTTCAGGTCACACTTCCGGAGACGTGTCGGGAATGGCATGATGGGGTTTTAACTTTGTGACGATCTCCTGTGATTTTTCACCTTTGATTTTTCACCGGAAATCACAAAGACCGTATGAATCCGAATCGAGTACTTTTGACAACGGCCATAATGCACTGAATTCGCGGCAACTACACTGCGGCAAAATGTTTGCACCAGCTGCAGACTACCAGCGACGCGGTGTCATGGCGGTATGGTTTTTCTATTACGTGTAGGGTTACCAGTTTATGTCAGACACAGAAATATTAAAAAATTTATTAACTTTTTGCTCAATCAACATTTTGCACAGGTGATAAATGAGATTTTAAGGATTTGTATAGTGGACCCTGAATCGGTAATTTTGAGGTGGTGTCAAAATGGTAACGAAACTGTCCCCAGGCGTGATATAATTTCTATCTAAGGTCTCCGGAAGTCAACGAGTATCGCAGAGTCCCGCTTGTTCTCGAGGTCAACTTACACGGTCTATTGTGGGTGCACGTGCCCACTTTTGAAGGCATACAGAGTTCATCCCGCATACAGAGTGCACCCCACCACTCAGTTGTCGTGCCCCAATAACATATTATAGTATGCACACAAATCTACTACATGTATAAGCAAGGTGCCCACATTATTACTCCTGGTCACTGGGCTCACTGGAGAGCATACAGCCCTGGTTGCCTGTTGGACTCTCATGATGAGAGCCGAACAATCAAACACGGAACACTTTCACTCTCATACATGTACATGTAGGTATCCATTTGCTCCTGGTGAAACCAGATAGTACATAGCAAAGTGTCTTGCCCAAGGGCACACTTACATTGCCATCACCTGAATTCGAACTGACAACCTGTAGAATTGAACAGGTATTAAATATGACATATTAGACTGCTCTCCTTTTAATAGTAACATGTTGTATACTATGTATAATGCAATTAAAACTAGCGTTATTGAGCAAAATATTGACCTTTTACAAAAATTCAAAAAACCATGAAGGAAAAAAGATACCAAACCAAATTTTATACCAAAGGTAGATTGGATACAGTATTTTATGATATGTAAGTTTCAATCGCTTGGGTAGTGACCTATCGGGGGAACCACCCCTCAGAAGAGGAGGCTCATTTTGCCATTTTTCTTTGCGGACCCACTTTTAAACCTTGACCACGCCCCCAAAAAAGGTGGAATTGCTTTGTCCTTGATATGAAGCAAACCCATGTGCCTAGTGTGTGTGCATATAAAATATGAAGTCAATCCGACCATCCATGTGGGCACCATGGGGAGCCAAAAATGAAATAAAGTTACCACGATAATCAAAAATTAGAGTTTTCGGGGAGCGACATCTCGAAAAGGAAACGTGGTACCGTACTTTTGATAACAGAATCATGCAGATTGGATGCCAATCTATGTGTATATCAATTTTCAGGTAAAAATTCTCAAGCATTTTTGAGCTACAGGCCTCCAAAAATGTGAAAAACTTCAATGGCATGGCTACGATTGGGAAAAAGTAGGTAGGGTAGGCATTTTCTGGAGGTCATATCTCAGCAACGAGTTGGAGTTGGCCTCTAAAATTTTGTACATGTTCATGACATAGGTTGAGGTATTTTTAGAAAACGTTTCGTCCAAATCTGAGTCGGACCCCGACCAATTTTCTGAAATTTTAGGTGATTTCACAGGGAATGACCCATATATCCAATGCCACAAATTGACGGGCGAATTCCGGTCAGCAACAAACCATGCTGAACCCCATGCCTGAGAATACAAATAATGACATGAGGGAAGTTAATGATTTCCCCCCTGAAGCCCCGCCCCATGTATCTACTTCACAGACTGGAAATTCTACATCACGTAAACCCGAAAAACCTGACGCAACTCCCCCTGCACAATCTACGTACTGATGCATCAATGAATGATGTGGCAAATTCCATTACTGCACTAGCAGATGTGCTTACATGACGGGAGGAGAAACTGCCCAAAAGAGAGCCCGAGGTATTCAAGGGCAACGTGTTCGACTTTCCAGTATGGATGAATTCCTTCTTCATCCTTGTAGAGCAGCGATATTCATCGGCCATTGATTTTCTGTATTATCTTGGCAAATATACTGGCGGTGAGGCTCGAGAGTGCATTCAAGGACTGCTTGCTCTGAGCAATGACAGTGCCTACGAGAAGGCAAAGAAACTTCTGAATGAGCGGTATGGCAACAGGTTGCTGGCTGCAAATACATATCGTGAGAAAATAAACAACTGGCCAGCCATAAAGTACGATGATGGAAAGGGGCTCCGAAATCTATCGGATTTCCTTTTCCAGTGTGAAACGGCAATGAAAACTTTAAGTCAGTTGAAAGTTCTTGATGACCCGGCCGAGCACAAGAAAATAATAGAGAAACTACCAAGACAAGTACAGATGCGATGGTTCCGCAAAGTAGACAAATGGATGTATGACAAAGTTGGCGTTGAGCAAGACGACTATCCACCCTTTGCTGAGCTGTGTAAGTTCATAGCCAAGGAGGCACGCATAGCTTGCAGCCCCTTTCAGTATAAATTGAATGAAGAAAAGCGAGAAGAAACCAAATTAAGCCGCCAAACCCATGAAGTCAGGGATGGTAAGGAGCTTCACTTCAAAGGCTGACGAAATGCCCCCAAAGAAATGGTTTAGTCATCAGAAGAGCAGAGTTCCTTCTTCAGAGAAACACCCTGCACAAAATTGCCCCTTTGCAAATGCCAACACCAGCTGGAAGCCTGTACCAGTTTTGGTGCGATGAAACTCAATGAACGACAAGACTTCATCAGAGAGAATGGCCTCTGCTTTGGATGTTTGAAGTGGGGACACAGACGTCAAGACTGTCGGTACAAGAAACAGTGTGATAACTGTAGCCGCTATCACCCAACACTTCTTCATGACTACATAAAATCCATGCCCGAAGTGAAGACTCGCAATGATACCAACAAAGAAGTAGTAGTTTATTCCATTTATTTACCCAGGGTGTGCCCAAACAGTTTACAAAAACTGGTTTCCATTGGGGCCCTGCAAACACACATAGAACAAATATACTGAACAACTTCATAATTACTAACAAACTGGAATAAGATACATTTGTACAACAACTACAACATCAAAAAAACTAATGGTTACAGAAGAACAACATCACAAGTAATTATTATACATGCATGTGACACTAAAATTTACGCTAATTACGGGAAGGGCGAAAAACCCGCAAAAACTCTTTTTAAGAGAAAACAAATAAAAAATTACAAAAATGGGAAAATTCCCCTCCGGCTCCAAAATTAAAGTTTGATTTTATGGCAACCAAGTCATACGACTCCGTAAATTAGCATTTCTCACTTGAAGTTGATCATGTGAATATTATGTGTATGTTTGGCGAAGTGCCGATTTGAATGAGCTCAAAGAAGACATAGTTCTAAGGTGTGCACTAAGGCTGTTCCAAATTGCGGCGCCAGTTACAGCAAAACTCGAGGCGTAAGACCCCTTTCGTGCAAAGGGAATTTTCAGTGTCTTTTCGGCAGATTGACGAGTTTCTCGAGTTTGTACGTAAGGTGTAAATAGACTTGCCATATACTGCGGGGCCAAGGAATTGATGCTTTTAAAGACAAATATAGCTTTCTTGTATTTAACTCTATCTGGATAGGCAAGCCAGTCGAGCTTTTTAAACATGTCGGCTGATGGCGTTAGGAAATCGCATTTCAGTATTATTCTGGCTGCACGTTTGAGGCATTTGTTCAAGACATTGTTATGAGATGCGTAACGGTCACCCCATACTGTGCAACAATAATCTAGACTAGGCATGACTAAGCTTAACATAAGGGTGTTCATGTGCTGTTGAGTTACACAGTCTTTTTAACATAGCTAATTTCGAGAAAACTGTCTTCTTTACATATTCGACATGTTGGTTCCAACTTAAGGTTTCGTCAACATAATTTCTTAACTTTTTGTACATATCCCAATTTTTCGATGAGTGCGACTTTTTAGCTACACTATGTGCACGATCTCGTTGGCGCATTAGTATACTATCTGCATAACTCCATTCACGTCTCGGGCTCCAGTCCCTATGATTTAGGACTGGGTAAGAAAAGCTTTGCGAGTAGAGACTGGAGCTCGAGTACGTAATGAGTGCAAAATGAAGGGGCGGGCGGGCGGGCGGGGAGAAAAAAAAAAGGGAGTCCAACTTACCCCCTTTATCTTTCTTACACGTACCTGCACCATACTTACGCTCCTTACACCTTCTTCTCAGTTAAAATCTCTGACTGATAGTTGCCGTCGCCCTCTAACGTTTAGGAGTGGTGCAAATAGTATACTATCTGCATAACTCCATTCACGTCTCGGGCTCCAGTCCCTATGATTTAGGACTGGGTAAGAAAAGCTTCTGCTCCCGCTACCCTACCCAGAGTCGTAGACCACGGACCACGGAACTAAACCCCACCCTAAAACTCACCCCATATCTCATCCCATACCTTACCCCGATCCTTAAATTAATAGATGGCGAAGTCAGAAACTGTTTACTAAAATGCGAGAATTTTTCCCCCGAAAAATGTCGACGCCAGCTTAACCACATGCACCTGCCGAAGCATGCTGCCACATCAGAACATGGATGACATAGCATTTATATCGCCTCCACCCGCATCTCGATGAACTCGAAACCCATACTCGATCAACTCGAAACACATACTTGACCCCAATGCTCATCGGGTTTGCGAAGATGATGACAACGTTGACTCTCATAGGGTATGCATGTGCACCTTTCTACCGCCTTCCTTCCAGCAGATGCGGGGTATCACACCCCAATGGGAGTAACAAAAAATAAGTAAAGCTTGCTTTTCTGCTATTACCATCAAACTTACATACTTTATGTGTAGGGCTTATGTACCTTCCCCAAAACTGTGATGCGTGTATGTGGTAAATTGATGGAAAGGCAGGGCGGAAGAGGGCTGGCAGTCAACACAGCTTGTAGATTGATCAGCGGCAGCCGAACCAAAGGCAGTGGCCGAAATCATGTACTTAGAAAACTAAAATATGAAATTTGAAACGTGAAGACGATCTCAAAACTTGCACAACCAAACAAAGCGATAAAGGGCATTTAAAACTAATCTCGAATAAAGTTTGCAGCTTCGAGCCCTGTAAAAAAGGATGCTCCCGCCTGTTATACCCGCGACTAAATATTCCGCATCCATTGGCCAAGCCTAAAAGCCCGATCACGTTAATTAGCCTACATGTATACGCTAACAGCAAAACAGGGCGCAATAGGGTGATGCGGAAAGGGGGTGTGTGACAAATAAAACATGTTCTATGAATAGTTCTTCGAGGGATTTGCCGCTAAACGAACGGATTAACCGTGATTGTCTGGGAATGATGAGACGATACGCATCATGCCGTATGCCAGCAGTTCTGCTTACAAATCCGCTACGTTATACATGTACAAAAGCACATGTTATTTTCGACCATGCTTTACTGAGATGACACTTGGAACTTATTGGAATTTCAATACAAAACATGTTATTATCAATGAATGGTTTATTTCGAGCTACAAACACCACTACTCGTGTAATCAAAGAACTCGAATCTTCCACAGACATTGAATATAAACATATGAGGTGGATCAAAACGCACAAGATGCTCTCAGTTGACCTGGTATAGGTCAGGTTGACCTGCATCTGCAACGCCAGTACTACCCCAATCCCCCAGGACATTGAAATTGCTATGCGAACCGCGAGTTGTCGAGGGTCGTTACAAGATGGTGCAGAATTATAGTCTGGGCAACAAAGACAGGAGCGACGAATTCACTACGATAGTTTTATATACCCCCGAGAGAACCGTAACCGAAGGCTTCTGCCTCGTGAATCCACCATTTCTTGGACCAAGGTTTTGGACCAAGGAAACTAAAACCCACTTGGTTCTGAGTATGAACTAAAAGATTAAATTATCGCAAAGGGCAGGCTCAATATTTTCTTGAGAAAGAAAATGAGTCTTCTGTTTGAACATTCTGCTAACACAAGAGGGCGCTGTCCAGGCGTAGAGGGAACCTATAGTTTAAAACAAAAGAGAACATTACATGTTAAACAGTGACGCTAGCTCTTGACTCAAACAAAATTTGCTACAAATGCCGCAAATGACATGCAAAGCAACTCCGTTATGTTCTTGCTAGCGAATGTTTTTTTTTTTTAAATCATACTTCACCCATCTTTTACCATTATATCTCCAATCGCCACGAACATAATGAGCGACGCGAGAGGGAACGAGGCTCGATTCTGCTTGACTGCGGTGCTTGTACTCGCAAGTCCCAACCCAACTAATGTTACCACTCGATAACTGCATGGTCAAGCCACATAAACATGTTGCAGGGTTTTCCCTTTCATGCCGTGCCAATTCTCTGAACCCTTAATTCAGGGATCTACTTCCACATCGAACCCTCGCGGCTACTTGGTATTTCGCCTGGGCACTGCTTAGTGGCATCGCCTTTCCTCTTGCGCCTACCCCCTATATTGGGGTTCCCGCTTTGTATGCAATCTGGGGGTATTTGTATATTTAATTCCAATGCGGAGCCCTTCATTGCCGACATCAACACCACCGATCGGTTTCGCCTGCGAGACCGTTAGTCAAAACCCCAGGGTAATTGCACGCATTGCGCTGGGATTCTACAAAACGCAGGTTATTCGCAATGCAAATTTAGCTCACACTTTTATATTATACCCGCTATCACTTAGTGACGGAGTTAGCTAAGTTTAGCTAAGTGCTCTCAAAATTACTGGGTGTATATCCCTATGTTTGTTATGCTGAACCGATGTACCACTTAAAGTGCACTTTGGGCTTTTCCCTCTTTGCGACAATCTGGAGCCTGTACCTTATACTTCAGTTTTGAGGCTCTTCAACTTCTCTAATATCACCACCTGGTGACTGCATTTGTCATGTTACGACATACGGGGCTCTTCCCATCGATCTGGTCACTGTCATCCCGTCGCATCGTGTCCCTGGAAAATAATTCACCTCACCAAGGTGTAAAAAGTGCACCGGTGAATATTTGGGGCGACTGTAAACACCGTTGAAGGAAAGACTTGGGATGGGCTGACCTGTACTCCAGGAAGGGCAGCAACTACTTGACCCTATATATGGACACTCGGGGATTTACTCCGGTCGTATGAACCGGTAAGCTTGTCGCATTCGGGGATCTTCCTCTCGCGTCAAACACGAGTTAAACATGGAGGTCTTACTCTCACTGGCCAAAATGTGGTTTTTTCCCTCACACGGCCAAACATGGGGCTTTTCCCCTCACACGGCCAACCATAGCCTTGGGCTTTTTCCCTCACACGGCCAAAATGGGGCTTTTTCCCCCTCACACGGCCAAACATGGGGCTTTTCCCCTCACACGGCCAACCATAGCCTTGGGCTTTTTCCCCTCACACGGCCAAAATGGGGCTTTTTCCCCCTCACACGGCCCACCATAGCCTTGGGCTTTTCCCTCACACGGCCAAAATGGGGTTTTTTTTCCCCTCACACGGCCAAACATGGGGCTTTTTCCCTCACACGGCCAAACATGGGGCTTTTTCCCCTAACACGGCCAAACATGGGGCTTTTTCCCATCACACGGCCAAACATGGGGCTTTTTCCCATCACACGGCCAAACATGGGGCTTTTTCCCATCACACAGCCAAACATGGGGCTTTTTCCCATCACGGGCCAACAATGGGGCTTTTTCCCCTCACACGGCCGACCATAGCCTTGGGCTTTTTCTCTCACGCGGCTAATAAGCAATTTGAGTAATTTTCCTTTATGATAGTGTGTTTTACAAATACATAGTGTAATATTTCAAATCTGTGGTACAGGCCGACTGGATTTTCCCGGGTGGGAAAATAATGTTTAATCAATCCATCTATCTGTCTATAAACCTGGGGCTTTTCCCCTCAGACACACGGCAAAACCTTGGGCTCTTCCCCTCACATGGTAAAAGCTGGGTCTCTATCATCGACACGGCCAAACCTGCGGCTCTTACTCACTGGCCCTGGTAACGAGATATCCCCTTGCGAAATCTCCGGTAACCAGCCCGAATTATTACAAAAGGGCGGGAATAGGTGTACCGCACAATGCCAAAAGGGACAAATTCTTAAGGCCTTAGACCTAGGCCATGAGATGCCACCGTGGTGCGCCATGTGTATACGACATGTGAAACCATCTGGTGCTTTTCAAATTTGGGAATCTTAAGGTTTCTTCCCCTATTTGAAATCCGCGCTAAAACTATCAACGCAACAAAAGACTTGAGATTGGCGCATGCACCATGTCCGTTAACACCAGGCGAAAAGGTAAAATTCCCTTGAATAAAGACCTTCGGTATCAAAACAGAGGTAAACCCGTCCGGTAAATGGACATTCTCTCACAAAGCGTAGATTCCGCGCATTGGCGGACCTCAAATAGAGACCAGTCATATAAAACTTTGGCACTGAAACCAAGGATTTATCCAAAGTGCCCATTGCATTCGCTCGCAAGCCTTAGCAAACCTACGAGGAAAAGGCAATAAGCACACCACAGCCAACCACAAGATTAGGATCCTAGCACAACCACGCCTCATCAATCCAAGCCATTCCGCTTCAGTGCACACATTGTACACTGAATGACCTCAACCAGTACTTATAGCCCTGCATCATCACGAGTCAAAAGAGGTTCACATGGTGCTACCGTAAACCCATACACGCGTTGATACCACCATGCACAGCCTCAAGTCTTACCTATCCAGCTCTTCACGAGAGACGTTGGGAGCACGAGGGGTCCCGCAGACACACAACCATGCTCGTGATCGAAGGGCTATGTGGGTCAAAGCCCCACTTTCGTCCGTGGGCAAGACGCCCAATCCCAACTACCTCGCTAACCCCGGCGACATAGGGGGAGCTGCCAGGGGGAAATGCCACAATCCAACCGCCGACAGGATCGGCACCCAAGCGAGGCGGCCACTTGGGGCCAAAATTATAGAGCCGTTCAACCGCCCACGTTCCGTTAACCGAGCATCAGGGCATCTCATAGACATCGTTAATGGTAAGAAACTGGAAACGTGCCTTAACCAAGCTAGTGACGCAACAATGACGGTTCCCAAGCGCGCGCACACTCAAGCACGCCGCGGTTGCAAAAAGGGCCTAAACTTTCTGCCACAGCAAGCACACGCCCTCAGCCAGCGCTCAAACGGCTCAATGAAACTGGGCCCTGGCTGAGGCGAAATGGTACCGGTGATCTTCTGATGGCATCGACAACGCTAATGGCAACAGCACCAGGAGCATCCCAGTGCAGACATGTGCCATACAAGCGTCCGCCACTTGAATTCGCCAAATAATGCTCTGGGATCACCAAAGTGCGTTTCTTAACACACAAGACCAACAGCTGCGCATCCCATCCGAAGGATGGAGCACACGCGCTAAAGCGCCCTGTTCTAAGGCACAGGCCCCCAGACGGTTCTCGAACCTGCAACCTCAAGTTTTCACCCGAGTATTGCGAGTCAGTGACTTTATATCACGTCGGTAACCAGACTGGTCGGTTCACAAACGGTGACAGGCAGAGGCAGCCGGGAACGGACCGGAAACAATTAGCCTCGCCGACGTCCTGTTGGTTACTCACATGTACACCACTGGCTACGCAGCCCGACACCAGAACCAGACGCGGATATCTGAGATACGGGGTCTCACCAACCCTCGTCACATTTTCATGAAATTGCCACTGCGAATAGATTGCCTCAAGCAGTAAACCTACCAGTATAACTCAATTTATAAATGGGACACACATACAATACAACTAACCTCTCCGTTGGTCCGAAATTTATCAAAAGATTTATTTAAAATCGCAGCTGAAAACTCCCACAATTCCTATGGGAGAACACTTATATACACAGTACAAGTGTTCGCGACTGAAGAAGACCACTACATTTCGCTAAAATCAACCGCAGCTCATCCGACTAAGGATATTCAATATGAAAATGCTGCGACTGTTTTTCAAAACAGATCCCTGGTTAAAACAAAATGTATGCTACCACTAAACGAGCGCGGTGCGCCGATCACCGTGACCAGCTCAACGTTCCTAGCCATGATGCAAACGAATTATGAATATTGCCGCGCTAACATGTTACATGGCTACTATAGACACCTTAGAATGTGAAAACACGCTCTGGTAATGCATGGCCATAGGGGCGGTTGACGAGCTGAAACGCTAACTTATCGCCGTCCTCCACGATTGACGCGCGAATACGAACACAGCCTGATATTCAACCTTAAAACACCACTACACTGTTAGTGTAGCAGATCCCTCTCCCTGGTGGCTGACATCAACTGTCATGCGCCACTTTGCAAATTTCACCCCTAAAAAGAAAACCGAGACCCCCGTCCTCGACAGTACTTCCAGACTTATCTGAAACATGCTTCCTTGCGGGCTGAACATTTTGCGATGATATCAAAATGCATATCAAATGTACCACACCGTAATTATCCTGTAAGTTTAAATGTGTTTTTTTTTTTTTTTTTTAATACAAATCCCAAGGTATTCTCCGTTGAAAATCAAAACACAATAATTCGATAACCAGGTAGGTCACTTTTACTTGGCATTTAAAATCAATGGGGCTCAATATATTGTCTAAAACACATTTATATGAATTAACCGTATTTCGGGGCCTTTTCTTGGTACCAAATACCCAAACTAAACCAAAAGGCATGACCACGGGGACTTGGGACATACTCCTGCTAAGGAACCTGCGCTAAGGTACGTTGCGCAAAAAACCACCGTGGAATAACTCAACACACCCACACAAAACACTTTGTATTTCCTTTTCGACACTAAGGCCGAGTATAAAGCACCCAGTATGTTCTGGACCTGCCACACTTTGACGCCTAATTGTCACCCTGTGTCACAGCTCGAGAAGAAGCCCTCTATCTTGTCTCTTCATTCAGGGTGATGGACGTAGAATCCAGTGTCATGGGTAGGGCGAGACTCCGAATATGGGAATCTGTATCGGTAAAGTAGAAAACTTGCATGAAATCATACAACATCAAATTGCCTCAAATTACTGCTTCGGCTGAAACTACTTACATAATCGGCTCAAACTATTTAGGCCTATTTCGCCCAAAATACGACACTAATCCTGCTATGTAAATAAATGCCCGAAAGTTGCCACGCTTCTGCCGCAATTAACGGTTGCGTGTAAATGCATTTACAGGAAAACCGCAAAATGTCTACACCATTCCAGTGTTGACGGTCATTTCACAAACTGTCCCCATCGTACTCACTAATTACCCCTTACGGTATGTTGTCGGGGTTACGTATGTACGGTCTACGGCTTGATACTATACTTCAACTAAAATAGGGCTACTCATTTCATGTATGCTCTGTTTTAACCTACATCGCATAGGACCACTCACGATTGCACACGTCTACTAAAATTGAATTAACTATTGGCCACCCATTAGTCACCTCCTTAAACTCACTTGTACTCAAATAACGGGCCCAATACATCTGCGTTAACATAACCTTATCTACGAAAGGTAAAACAACCGAAAACTTAGGAAAATCGCCTTATATAGGCCTTTTTTTTCAAAGGAAATCCTTCCAACTACATGTATTCTCACAACGCGATGAAAAATGTTCTGACAGACTCTGCTGCAGAATATATATATTAACGGCACTTTCCGTGAAATGTCCATACCTAGTTAGGGCAAATACCGTGATTTTTCAGTTTGAAACATTTAACGAGGCCTTTGGCCATTTCGCAAATCCCTTTTAAAACTGAATTTTGAGAAGAGGAACATTTGATGCGTAACGAATGACCGCCTCCAGTTAATATGGCGAAAACCAAACCTTTGAGAGGCAAGGGAAGTCTCAGTCAAATGTAACCATGCGACGAGCCGAGTATGGACGAGCATTTAATTGAGCAAACTCACAGTAAGAGTTTGAGAAGTTGCTCAGACATTTCTTTAAAATGATTCATCAAGCATTTATTTTTTTTGCAAGCGAAGGATTGAAAGAAAGGTCAATGTTCGAGAGGGAACATTTGATTTTGGATAAAACACCTAGACATTTCAGCCTGTCCCAAATGTCTGTTCACAGGGCCTGAGGCCATGGTCAACTTCTCAATTCTTCCCCAATTACTTGTATCATTAATTGGTGTCTAGAAATAAAATCGGCGGATGAAACAGGGGAATAATTTTACACGTGACCGCCTCGAGTCTGCCTTGTTATGACCGCATGTTAAAACATGCCGCGGTCAAATGAAAAATTCTTCCCGAGATACAAACAAACTAAAAAACAACTGCAAATATAACTGCAACATGGTAAGATTTTACTTCAATGCCAACACTAATTTTCCCATTAGGCAGAAAAGAGAAAACCCCATAACAAGGCAAAATTTGTGCGGAACAGGGGTTTCAGCACTGAAAGGGACACCTTTACAAAAATAGTCTTGACAGGGCAAACTCCTCATTTTTGCTGTACTCACCACCATTGACGATTCTTTCACTTGCCGTGTAGTGCCGAGTTCGTCAAAGCCATGCGCTACGTGCCGCGATTTCGAATGCACCGCAATTGTGCACCCCATTGGTATGCAAATTTTGTAGAGCGGAATGCAGGAAAACAACGCGAAGAACAAATGGGGGTGCATTCCCAACAGCCCTGCACGAATTGCATGCAATTTTCAAACCAATAACGTGCATAATAATACCCGATTAACCGACATTTTCCCGTAGCGTAATCAAGACCGGGAAATAAAACGAAAGGGCAGAGACCGTAGTTTGGTGCTACGGTAAAATCAACGCTCACCAACGTTGTACAAAACCGATATCGGCACCGAAAATTCAATAAAACCTCACACAATTTCCAAAATATCTCACTAATATTATCCAGAAATTGTCTTTTTTTAAAACACCACCACCATTACTATACTAAAACTTATCGGTTACGCCCTTTGGATTTCCCGGTGGCTGCTGTTCCAAATTCCCGGAGACCTACAGAGAGACGTCCTCCGCGTTCCAGTTAAAATCTCTGACTGATAGTTGCCGTCGCCCTCTAACGTTTAGGAGTGGTGCAAATAGTTGGAGCAATTCTCCATCAAGCCATGGTATGGTGCCGCTTCGAGCACGCTTGGACTTGATTGGAGCATGGTGGTTAATAACAGCCATAAAAATCGAGTGCCAGATAAACCACGCTTCGTCAACATGTTGACAGTTTATAACATACTCCCATGGAGCATTGCGGAGGTCATTGTGAAACGTTTCGGTATCAATATCCTTCAGGCGTCGAAAATTAATTAAACGACACCCTTTGCGAGGCGTTTTCCAATTATGTATGCCGCAAATAAGAAAATGATCACTTATGAGGGTTTGTTGAATCGACTACACATAGAGTTCAAGCAGTCAGCGCTGGACAAAGTTGCTTCCACACCCTGATTGTGCCAGTGGTGCTTCATCACAAGAAAGATCCAAGCACAAAGGTCATAGTCTATGCCCTTCTGGATGAGCATTTGGATGCTTGCTTTGTCTCCGACTCAACACTAGAACGTCTTAGCATCGATGGAGAGTCATCAGTCCACTTGAGCTTGTCCACAATACTAGCCAAAGGAACCATCCCGTAAAGAAAGATTCAAGGACTAGTGGTCAAAGGCCCAACTGAAGCCACAGAAATCATATTGCCAGGTACCTACTCAAGAGACTCCATCAATGCAAATAGTCAGCAAATTCCCAGATCTGACACAGTGAAGGAGTGGCCCCACCTGAGACACATCGCCAATCTGCTGCCTCCCTACTTAAGCGAAACAGAGATATGGCTAGTAATAGGCTGCAACGCCGGAGCCGCGCTATCAAACCAAGAGATGTCGTCCATGGAAAGGAGGATGACCCCTAAGCAGTCCGAACAGCCCTTGGATGGGGAGTGGTCGGGATGATGCACCATGGTAGTGACCGCAATGCTTGTGGAATTTCAACTTCATCCTCACAATCACAACGCTGCTTTGCCTTTCGAACCCAAGTGAAAGAAGTAACCCCCCTTCAAGTTAGTCAAATGTTTGAGATAGACTTCAGTGAAAGAGACAGCGAAGAGAAAGTTTCCCCTGCTGATCGACGGTTCATGCAGAAGATGATGGATGGGATACATGCCACTACCCTTCAAAACAAATGATGTCCTGCTCCCTAACAACAAGCCAATGGCACTAAGACGGCTGAACAAGCTGAAAACAAAGGTGTTGGGTAACGCCAAGAAAAAGGACGACTACAAGGCCTTTATGGATAACAGCTTTGTTCAAGGCTATGCCGAACGGGTTCCTGAAGATGAGCTTCTCCTCAACGACGGAAGGGTATGGTACATACCTCATCATGGAATATGTCATCCCAAGCAACCAAACAAAATCAGGATCGTCTTCGACTGTAGTGCCGAATACGAGGGTGAAGTGTTAAATAGACATATGTTGCAGGGACCAGACATGACGAACAATCTCGTTGGTGTAATTTGCCGTTTCCGGAAGGATTACGTTGCCTTTACTTGTGACATTGAGAGCATGTTCCATCAGGTTGGCGTCAATGTGGAACACCGCAACTATTTCAGGTTCTTGTGGTGGCAGGGAGGTGAGATGGAGAATTCACCAAGCGAATACAGAATGAAAGTACACCTATTCGGTGCTACTTCCTCTCCAGCGTGTGCAAACCTTGCAATGAAGTGGGCCGCCGATGCCTGTGAAGACAGCCATGGAAAGACGGTAGTAGACTTTGTGGAGAAAGACTTCTACGTCGACGACGGATTAAAGTCGGTCACTACTGCAGAAGAAGCCTATGCGACAGTTCATCGCAAACGACAAGAAGGTATTAAAGGACATACCACCTCATGAACGTGCCAAAGATGTCCATAATGTTGATGTTTTCTCCGAAGGTCTCCCAGTTAAGCGCACTTTAGGAGTACAGTGGTGCGTAGAATCTGATACGTTCCATTTCCGAGTCCACTTTGATGACAAACCACTTACTCGTCGTGGCATCATGTCAAGTGTTAGCTTCATATTTGTTTTCCTCGGACTTGTCTCACCAGTGCTGCTTGTGGGAAAACGAATCCTGCAATCTCTGTGTAGAGATGGATATGCATGGGATGACCCAGTATCTGAGGTGATCACAGCAGAATAGAAGAAGTGGAAGTGTGACATCCACCATTTGGCTTCTTTGAAGATCCCACGATGTTACAAACCTGAGAACTTCGGTGTCATTAAGGCCGCTGAGTTGCATAATTTTCCAGATGCCAGTACTGAAGGCTATGGTCAGTGTAGCTACTTGCGGCTGATAGACGAGAACGACTCTACATCCACAACTCTCGTTATGGGAATGTCCAGAGTCACTCCATCGAAGCCAGTAACAATACCTCGATTGGAACTCACAGCTGCTGTCACATCTGTCAAAGTGAGCGCCTTCCTTGCAAGGGAACTAGAATACCAGAATTGGACGCACTTCTTCTACACGGATAGCAAAGTAGTGCTTGGATACATCGAGAATGACAGCAAGAGGTCTCACATCTTCGTCGCCAACCGTGTACAAACAATTCGAGATTACACCACACCTGATAACTGGCGACACATCGACAGCAAGATCAATCCGACAGATCCTGCAAGGGAACTAGAATCTGCTCAGGCACTCATCAAAAGTGAGCTCTGGTGGAGTGGCCCAGATTTCTTGCAGACGACTGATATCCCTCCACAAGATAAATATACTGAGATCAGTCCGTCTGATCCGGAGGTAAAGACGACATCTACCTTCAACGCTCAAGCCGAAGAGTCCAACTTCCCAAGTATATTGGAAAGATTTGAGTACTTCTCAAATTGGTTTCGTCTAAAGCGAGCAGTTGCAGTATGTCTGCGATTCATTAAGAAGCTTCGAGATCGCACCATCAAGAATAGTGCTTCGGGTACCGCCAAAGATGCCTACAACCCCACCCATACCCCACCCATTTTCTTATTCGCACTACTTTTTAAAGAAAGTGGCACAAATCCCTAACTAGATTCTTGCATAGCAACCGAAAACATAACATGTCATTTTAAAGAGGAGATTCAACCCTAACAGAGGATATCTTTGATCTATATGTGCCCTATTGCAGTTAGCAATAATATCTCGATTTGGGTTTTTTTTCTTCAGCAGATGCTATTTTTTAGGCATATAGTTAACAAGTATTTTCTGCTGAATGACTTATTTCGGTATAGCGGTTGCTTGATGTGAACGGTATCGATCTAAAGCTTGATTCACACAGCCTTTTCGCGCGCAAATTTGATGCGCGTCGCTTTGAGAAAAAAATAAATCTTTGTCGAACAAATTAAACGATTGAATTCTGTGTGCCGAGTATGGCGACGAAAAGGGATGGCGTCGTGATTGAATAAAACGGTAGGTTAGCACGCAGTCTGATTTACTCAGTGCTTACAGATATTTTTTGTGAAATGGGAATAGCGTTGCTCATGAAAAAGCGTGTGATTACGGGTTTATGAACTGGTAACCCCGAATGGGATGCGGGTAGGGGTTACCTTAAGTTAATTTTCGTGTTACGCTAACGTACGTATTACTGCATGACTTGGGTCGACAGGCTTTCGAACAACAGTGTTTTATTATACTTTTGTCGGCCCTGGCCAGCTTGAATTGGGTAGTTTTGTTTCAGTTAAGCTTTGTTTATTGTATGTATGGTTTGATGTACGTATTTGCACGTTGTAAAATTTGTTGTTGAATGCCCGAAAAAATAATAATAATAATAGCACAAGACTTGGATAGTGCGCGTGCAATATGAGAGAGGTTTCAAGACCCATGTTATCGCGAATGTACGAAGGACCATTAGCGCCACTGCAAGTATATGTTACTAATTCGTTACGAATTAGTAATCCGTAATTACGAAACAGTAACATATACTTGCAGTGGCGCTAATGGTCCTTCGTACGAAATGTGAACGCCAAATATTTGTGTTCATCAGTGATTACGTCATCAATGCTTGTGTATTTAGTTTCGCGTTTATTCACGCTCACAGACGTTGCAACGTGAAAACACTTAGTTCGTGTTGGCTTAAACGTGAACAAATTACTTAACTTTTGAAAAACTTGCCAAGACCACAAAGAGGATTTAAGAAAATGATAACACAATAGAACAACGGAACATTTAATTTATTAAATATATTACGAATATATTCACTCTACTCAACGGTCAGACATTTACACGTGTAACCTACTACAGTCAAGCGCCGAAAGAAACAACTCCTCACACAGTCTGTTTACGATACAAACATGGTTGCACACTGCAAAAAATGCGGTGTTAAATTTCTAACACCAAGGTTTTTTTATTCTTTGGGTGTTACATTTGTGTCAAACGAACACCGGTGTAATAGATTAACAGCAGAAAAAGTGGTGTAGATTTTGCATGTTGTTAAACTTGATGTACTGCGCATGATCACAATGCATAACGCTTAGTATTCTAATACCATAAATGATTGATTGATCTCGAGAAAATTATGGGATGTCGGTCACGTGTTTACTGCAAAAACTGGTGTTAAATTTCTGACACCAACCTGGTGTAAAACTTGACGTTTTTAAATCTTATTAAATTCAAATCTTATTAAATACCTTGGTGTAATTTTGTCTGGTGTTAAAAAATCATGCTAAGAGAGCATGCGCGGAAATCCAGCTATTTGATTGGCTACAGGCGTTTCTGATCATTTTTCCGCGTTTGAGCATACAGACCGTATTCATCATACACGTTGTACTTATGGCTAGACTATCTGCAGTGGTTTTCCTTATGATATCATCATTACTCCTTAAAAAGGGGATGTGAAGAAATAATGAACAAAGGTGTTTCCCTGTCTTCTCAAAACATGATGAGAACACTGGCAATTTGCCAATTTCATTAGTGTTCCACCGCGAACAGTGTTAACATAGTGTAACACCAAATGCTGGTGTTAATTTACACCAAGGATATTTTATTATATACATACCGGGCAAGAATCACATTTAACACACAGGGTTTTGCAGTACGTACGTGTTTTATTTTAAAGTGGTTCCCCCATTTTACACCGACATTGGTGTCAGCTTTTAATTCTGTAAGAATAAATCAACTAGGTGTTAAAATTTAAATCCACATTCAGGTGTTAATTAACAGCAAAATTCTTGCCCAAAATAAACACCAAGAAGAATAAGTTGACACCGGATGGGGGTGTTAAAGAGTAACACTCTTCTTGGTGTAAAACAATATTTATTCCCAAACTGGTGTTACTTAACACCTAAATCCTTGCCCAAAATAAATACCAACGAAGAATCAAATTTTACACCAGTGGTGTATATTTTAACACCGCATTTTTGCAGTGTATACCGAATACGATATTTGATAGAGAGACTGCCTCTATGCCTACCTCACCGCACTATACTTTTATCACCCTCCAACTCGCCCTCCGTCCCAAAGAAACAACTGAACTTAATTCCTTTGAAGTTCCTTGGATGTTTTAAGACACGAGGGGAACAATGGAATGGGCAGGGTACCCCTCTGTCACATATCGTGCACCAAATGCAGGGTTAAGGTTAGGAACTATAGATATAGCCACAAATACTTTACATATACCTTTACTTTACACATGTACAGTTGAAGTCGGAAGTATAAATGCAACTTTATGCAACCAAGTGTTAGAACAGATGTGTGTGCTTACACCATTTTTGTAACAGTCTAAAAAGTTAAGTCTTGATTTTGTGGAATTCCTAAAACATAGCTTGTACACCTTCGGGTAGTCCTGTATACCATTTTTGGTGATGATACATGTAGTAGTGATGTACATGTATTTATATTTATGACTTCAGCTGTATATGCATGTTACATATACACATACAGTACTTATGCATAACAAAACGTCTCAATAAACCAAAAACAATAGTTGTAAACAATACTGTGACACTTCTATACTGTTGTTTGAGATTTTACAGGATTTTTTTTTAAATTGTAAATTCGCATGTGAATAGCCTCGGGGCTGTCGATTGTGATTAATAAAACGGAACAATGCATGTAGAGATACACTCATGTACTTGTTTACAGGTGCGGTTACTTGCTGCAATCTTGAAGTAGTATTCTTAATAAAAATGGTTTTTGACCTCTTTAAGATGGTTTTTCGACCACTGCGTTAGGACGGCCGGCTATCGGTTGTCCTAACGCGGTCGGTCGTCCTAATACGCCTTTTTTTTACCACTAAACGTTGCCTATTCATGTTACTAGGTATAGGTGTATATGTATAAGTGTAGGTGTAGTGTTCCATTCTGGGAAAAAAGGTAGTTTTCATAGGTCTAAAATCATTTGAGAAAAATGTTTCAAAATATGAGAAATTATTTTCAACATTATGGGTGTAGATTGGTCAATAAAATGTCTCCTATAATGGTGTAGATATAATATACACACATAGATACAGATATAACAGAGATATAGAGTTTATAGTTGTAGATTATATATAGGTATAGATTATATAAATTATGGGTATAGATTATGGGTATACCAAGTGTGGTATGGTCTTTGTACAACAAAATGTACGGATCACACTGTTTTTGTTTTATTTTTAGGATATAATAATGATAATGATTATAATGATTAGATTTGTATAGCGCACATATCCACCCTGCAGGGTGCTCACGGTAAAGGGGGCATTTTGGCAACACAGACCATATTTTCCAGAAAATACCTTTGTCTGGTCTCAAAATAAAACAAATAAGTTTCAGTTGTTCTGAAGAGATAACTTGGGCCCAAAAAGGGTTACAAATAGTGTGACAACATGCCTTTCTAAAAACCCTGTGTAAAAATTAGCAATATATGCTCGTAACAGGGACAGCATAAAATGTAACACAAGTATCCATCCCGGTTACGAGCGTATATTGGTATTTATAAAAACTTGCAAATGCTATACCAAGTTCAAGCAAACATGAAAAGCATTTACTACAAAGTATAATAATTTAGAATAAGCAAATGCTTTGATGTAGGCCTATATGAATAAACAGTTTCTTTTACTGTTCAGCATTTACTATAGTAGAAATTGTAGTAAATGCTCAGCACTTGTGGTTGCCTGCACAGTTGAAATTTAGCTCACTTACTCAGTTTTATTCATACAAAACAAGGCAAATGCTAGCGGTCTTGGAAGTAAAAAGTAAATACTTTCAGCATTAAGCAAATGCTTTCCATTAAAAGCATTTACTTAGTTTTTATTCATACAAACACGAGTAAATGCTTACAAATTGGTATATGGGTCATTCTATAAATTTGGGGTCCAACGTGTAACATTTTTCTGTCCCCGTTACACCTGACATACTGCTATTTGCCATACAAGTATCATTAAAAATGCCTTCAAACCATATTTTTATGATTTGTATTTTAGTCACTCTTTGAAATAGAAGGCATTTAAAGAATATGTCCTGAATTTACAAAATACAAAATTTTACAAGACGTCAGACGTAACGGGGACAGAAAAAGTGGACCCCAAATTTATAGAATGACCCATATAGTAAAAGCAAATTGTAGTTTTTAGAAAATACGGCCCATTGGGTCGCAATAAATGCTTCCCTGTTTGCTTGAACTTGGTAGCATTTGGTAGTTTTTACAAATACGACCTATACATGCATGTATGTCTTTCCTGAAGCAAGATGGAGGACGGTTGCTTCACTCAGGGTGCCGCTTACGCTGTCCATTGTATGTAGGTCAGTGATGTGGCACCCTTTATGCATCGCCCCCCCCCCCCCCCCCCCCCCCCCCCTCCCCTTTCCCCCACGCGCTGAAACGTGAGGCGACGCCGCTGTGTGTATAGGCCTACTGTGTGTAGATCTAGCGGCGGGTTTCTACCGTGGCCAGAGTAGCGTCAGTATTTATTTTTGACTATCTGGCGAAGGGTGTATCTTCGCACTGCGCTGCGTGCTGACTGACTGAGACCCAGAAGCATTTTGGGTGGAACCACCCGTACCATCTGTTTCTGTTGTCGCAGTACGCCAATCAGACACTTTGATATTTTTCACAAAGCGCGCTGCGTACAGCTTGGGCAGGTAGACGCACACCAGCGTCAGATAGGCGTTGAGCAGAAGCGCCACGCAGAGAGTGGCCACCTTCTGCAGAACTGCCACGGCCGTGGTGTAGACCGGCACGGCGGCCAGGCACAGCACCAGCGTGGAGTAGACGCTGATGGCAATGAACTTGGACTCGTTGTAGTTGCTGGGGACTTTGCGGGTCCTGAAGGCGTAGTAGCAGCAGACCAGGATCAGCAGGAGGATGTAGACGCACGAGGCCAGGAAACCACTGCCGAACGCACAGAAAATCTCCGTGTAGTTCTCAAGTCGTGACTGCTGGTGCAGTTTCGGCAAAGATGGCGCCCAAATTAGGGAGATAACGCTGATGGCCAACTGAAAAAAGGTCAGACAATAAGTTAAAACAAAAAAACCGACAAATAAAAGCACCACAAGAAATATATCAGTTATAGCCTGTGAATCAAAATGTTAATTAAGATAAAAGAGAATGACAAGTCGTGTAGGACATATTGAAGAGGAATGCAAAAATTAGAGAATGCAAAAATGAACCAATTTTATTCAGCGAGACATCCGTAACGTAACTCTGGTTTGATTTCATCACTAGTTTCAAACGTGATTTCGAGAAAAAAAAGCCATCCGACTCAATTTGTTTTCTCGCCTCGTTGAATGGAACACATTCCATCTTTCACCGAATGAAAATATTCCTCCCATTGCACTCATAAACATGTATTATTTGTATAATATTGGATGGCTTTGAGGGTGATACACTGCACAAACTGTGGTGTTAAATAACACCAGTGGGTGTTGTCTTATATAGATACCAAGCCTGGTGTTAAATTTGAACACCACAAGTATTAGTTTTAACACCGAGGGTGTTACAAATATTATTATTATTATTATTATACATTACTTATATAGCGCCAGAATCAAAAAAAGCTCTAAGGCGCTTTACATTAAAATTAGGATAAAAACACGTACATCAAAACTAAAAATACATTAAAACAAACTACATGTACATGTACTAGTTAAAACATTTAGTAAAAAGATGGGTTTTCAAAGCTTTCTTGAAGACACTGACTGATCCTGCCAACCTCGCACCCAAAGGCAGTGCGTTCCACAGATCAGGAGCCACCTGTCTAAAGGACCTCTTTCCAAAACCTTTTGTTTTTGTTCTTGGAACGGACAGGAGGTACTGATCTGCAGAATGCAGGGCCCGAGTTGGTCTGTACTGCTGGATCATGGAAGTAACATAAGTTGGCGTTTGTTCATTTAGTGCTTTATATACCAACAATAAAATCTTAAAATCTACCCTCTGACAAACAGGTAACCAATGAAGCTGGATTAAGATAGGTGTAATGTAATTGCACTTATATTCTTTGTTCAAGTGTGATATTAAAAGTAACACCTATGTTAACACCAAGCTTGGTATATATATATATATATATATATATATATAGACAATTTAACACCACAGTTTTTGCAGCGTATGAGAATATACCGCACGAATCATGAAAATACGGAACGAGCCGAAGGCGAACTCGGTATTTTTATGACGAGTGCGGTATATTCTCATATCACCCAAAACAAATCCAATATTATTATTGTTGTATAAAATGAAGCTTCTATCTTTGTTTTGTAAGACGCCTGCAAGGTTTTTGTCCGTTTTGTGTTGAAAACTTCAGTTTTTTTTCACGGTTTACGATACACTCCTTTAGCAGTGCTTTGCGCGCGCCACTTTAGTTTGCCCGCTCCAACCACTGCTAAACTTCGCCGCGAAGCGCGTGGGTGTGACGTCACCCAAGACCGAGCCTGGATAACACTTGCCATGATTGGCTAGATTCTGTCACCTGACGTTGGTTCTGTCACATGACCTGCATCTGACACAGTAAAGATGGCTGCGCCCAGGTACGTCAACACTAACGTTGCTTTGCCCACTGTCGCGTCGACTTTTTTTGTCATTATTTCGTCCTGGTTGTTAGTGTGGTTTTACACAGTAAGTATTTGTTTCACGGACATCACTAATCCTTCATCGTGATCATGTACATCCCTATAGAAAGGTGGGAAAATCACATTTTTCAAGCTCTTTTACCGCGAAATCATGTGTGTATGATTAGGGTAGCGCTGGAGATGAAGAATGGGTATTTTTTTCATATACATTGAACACGGATTTTGGTAAATTTATATGTTGGAATCGATAGCTTATTCAATTCTAAGATATACTTCCCACTGACACTACCGTCGCAAATGTTGCATTTCTGAGATAAATAAATGTACTGCATAAAGTAATGCACAAAATGACGTGGCGAGCGGTCTGTGCGTAAGCGCGACAACAGAGGGCGCTGCGCGCGCGCGTGAATGGTTATCTTGTGCACTAACTGAAGGCAATTTGAGGAAGAAAACGTGATTTTTATACAGAAAAGCAACATTTGCGACAAAAGTGCAAGTGGGAAGTATATCTTAAAATTACATTATGTGTTGATTCCAGGAGGTAATTTCCTTAAAATCTTTGTTCAATGTATACGAAAAAAATACCGAAGAATGCAGTGCAGTATGAAGCGCCCCCACAGAGATATATTGCGCCAAGCCAGCGAATAATTCCTCAACTTCAAGTCTGATCAGTCTTAGTTCAACACGCTGTCTCGTTTTCTGCTAAACTATAAGCTTTGTCACAAAAGCCTAAATGCAGCAGGAGTACGTTGTCGTAGCACACGTGGGGGCACGCAACGTCGTTGTCAATTTAATAGCACACATTTACACCTGGAATGAAAACTACGCACTCGACGAAGCTCACGAAGAGGAACTGATAATCATTTTTGTGTGCTAAAACAAACAAAGGGCATGTTTTTTACACTGAAATTTTGCACAAACACAGACAACAATCTCCCCAAACTGTCGCTGGTTTCACAAGTCTGTTTCGCAACACAAACTACCCTGTTTGGACCAGAAATCTCACCGTCAAACCAACATCTTGTTCTGTATTTAAAAATAAATATCGTCAGAGAGTATTCTTTATTTTCAGTATCTATTCAAAAAGTTGGAATTGAACAATGCTGTTAAGGAGTTTAATTAATAATATTTCTTCATGATGTACTCTCTGCAACAGCAAAACCTTTTAATTTATGTGACTATTTATTCAGCAGATGGTTTTGCATGTACAGTGTATTATGGGTTACATTTTTGGCAATATTTACGTTTTTGAAATCCACCATGTCATATTTATCAGTTGTGTAGTGACTGTGTAAAGTTGTGTGACGGTGAATAAATAAAGAAAACCGTTAACAGTCTATCATTTTATATATTTAAGACCATAATATATATTTTTCCCAAAGTGAGTTGGGCTGTTTATTTACATTTATTTGGGCAGATGTAAACATAGAGCAAGGAAACAGAAGATTGGGAAATAGAGTAGCTGACCTTTACTTAAATCTTGTGTACAACAAAGTAAAATCTTCAGATTTAAATTTGAACTTGCAAATCCTTGCTGAGTGATTTTAAGTAAAAACTTATCAAAACTTGATTAAATGCACGCCTGGCTTATTGGCTATGCTTTGAGTTTTAATAGCTTACACTATGAACATCTAACAATGGAAATTGGGCACACACCATTGTTACTAACAATGGGGTCACAATGAACATGTACATGTTTTTGCTCATAGTGTTATTGGTTTTGATTTAGTGGGCCTTAATAATACTGTTCAAAGAAGAGAAATATAGATATTAAAAAATATAAGGTATGTGTATGTACTTGAATTCGGGGCGATTCAATAAAGCTCTTTGCGTACAACTTAACCAACGCAAAATAGGTGGACCGTAAAGCAGTCTAATCTGGAACGAGCAATGACGTCATCGTTAGCCAATCAGACTACGGGAAACCAAACGGCGCCACGGCGGTAATTTTTGATTTCTGTTTTTTCGGAATGCCGTTAGATTTCGTTGGATCCCGACTGGACTAGACAAATGTACGTAGAATTTTCATTATTTATGGGTAGAATATTACATATTCTTTGTGTAGAAGGGAAACATGGACTGTTTTGAGTATTAGCAGTGGGAAATATTTGCCGATTTTTGGGGTGTGTTTCATCGTCTTTTTTTGCAAGCGTATATTTCACTTCTCGCGCTGCGGACCGGCTGTATATATGCATATGCATGACGTTAGGAGGCGCGGCGCGATACCCGATTGTGATTGGCTATCGTGCAACAATCCTAACGATTTTGTAAGCGGTGTGCTGATTGGCTTCGCAGGATTTGCGGCGAAGTTTAGCAGTGGTTGGAGCGGGCAAACTAAAGTGGCGCGCGCAAAGCACTGCTAGTAAAGGAGTGTAGGTTTACGACTGCATGCACTTTTGTTACTGTTGTACAATTGTTTTGTTACGATGCATGTATGTACGTATGGGGCGCCGTTCGTCAACTAATTATTTAGGCGAATTATAGCATGTTTTTTCCATGGTTTATCTTAATTCTGTGTAAATAATGCATTTGTGTCAAAGGCCGTTTATGGTTTACAAACAACTCGATTCTTTACAAAACAGGAAATATACTTGTAGCTGTGCAAATTCATTATTTACAAATAATGAAAATTACCTCGGCGTTCCATACTTTATTAATGAAACCGACCAGTGTACATTTCAATGGTTTACAAACAAGAGAATTGTATCGTTCATAGACAATTCCATGGTTTATAAATAATGAATACTGCACATTGCTGCACGTTTTTCTGGTTTACAAATAATACAAAACTATCCAGTGCGCAATTACATGGTTTATAAACCAAGAAACTTGCACCGGGGTCTGATTTTCTATGGTTTATAAATAATGAAAATTGGTTAGTGGACGTACAATTCCATGGTTTATAAACAATCTAAACTGCGCCGTTCTAATCAATTTTGTGGATTCTGTGGTTTGTAAACAATTACAAATAGTCAATAGGCGTGCATTTTGATGGTTTGTAAATAATTGAAAGTGATCGTTGGCTCACAATTTCATGGTTTATAAATAATGAAAATGAACTAGTTAGTGTGTCGCAAAATTTCATGGTTTACAAACAGAACAAAATAAAGCTTTATACACTTGTCTGTCGTTTGTAAAGGTTGACTATCGATAAAATAAGAAGTATTATGCACTCGGTACATCTCAAAATACGATCATTGACGAAAAATTGAAGGGTTTGTAAATAATGAAAATGGACTAGTTAGTGTGTCGCAAAATTTCATGGTTTAACGGAGAAAATTAAAGCTTTATACACGTTTCTGTCGTTTGTAAAGGTTGACTATCGATAAAATAAGAAGTATTATGCACTCGGTACATCTCAAAATACGATCATTGACGAAAAATTGAAGGGTTTGTAAACCATGAAAAACACGCTTCATAAACGTTTATTATAATCCAGTAACGTTGCGAGAGCAATGGGTGCGTTCAATTAGCTATCATCGAGTCATAGGGTGCTCGTTCATAGTGTGAACAGTCCGGCAGACCATGGCAACAAAGGTATTTATGTGTACAGCTCATCGAACGCCACGGCACAGCCTTCAGCGCGCGCGCGGGAAATTCCAGGTTCATTACCTAAGAGAGACAGTTCCAGACCCAATATAAATGGTTCTCGATTTAAAAACAATGGTTTTTGACCTAAAAAAATTAATTTTAAACTCAAAAATATTAGGGCGACACCAAAATGTCGCCCTATTGAGCACGTCGCCCTAATATACCTTTTTTACACACGATTTGTCGCCCTATCCTACAATTCATAGTTTTTACATTTATATAGCGCGCATTCCATATAAATATGTTCATGTGCGCTGCACATTTTAAAAACGAAACTAATCACATCATCGTTACTTAATTAAGATTAAAAATCATAAATCAAAGGCAAGTTTAAAAAGATATGTTTTAACTTCAGTTTTAAACTTCTCAAGACTCCTAAGATTTCTGATGTGACCTGGAAGTTTGGACCATAGTTTAGGGGCAGCGGTCTGAAAAGCACAATCGCCTAATGAAACTTTACATTTAACATTTCCCGGAGTCAGTAACACACTATTCATTGAACGAAGACTCTGGCAATGAAATTGTTAAAATTCTCATAGAAATGTATTTCTTTTCACGGTGTTACCTAACTCAGTCATCTACCGGGCTGATTAAATTTTAAATGGTAATTTTAATTTATTAATTTTTAATTAATTTTAATTAATGAGGAGTCTCCATTTTCCACCCCAAAAGTGCCGAAAACTTAATACTGCCGACAAAATGGTCCCTTTAAAAGAAAATGTACACCACATAGTTTCAAAAATTAGCATTTTTATTACATAATCTGTTTGATCCGTCAATGGGGCACATCAAATTTTGGATGAAGCCAAATCGGTCCACAAATTAGTGCTTAATTAAATGGCTAATAAGGAGTCTGGTTTCCACTATAAAAGTGTCGAAAACTTAATACTGCTGACAAAATGTCCCTTTAAAAGTAAATGTACACCACGCCCAGTGCGCAAGCCGCGGTCGGGCCGTCAGCGGCCCGCTAGCGGCACCGCTAGCGGGCCGCTGGTGGCAGCCACCCGCGGACCGCTAGTGCTCCGTTGGCGATTGAGGAGCGGCAGTGGCACTGGTGGTTTGCCACTGGATACCGCTAGTGGTTCGCTAGTAGCTCGGGAGCTGTAAAACGCTGTTCGCGTGCCACTTGCAAGCCACCGGCGAACCGCCGGTGGTTTTTGGTCGGTGTGCCGATGCCGACCGGTCGCTTCCCAGCCGACGGCAGCCGACGGCGGTCAGTTTGAAAAATTTGCATTTTTATTACATATTCCGTTTGTTCCGTCCATGGGGCAGATCAAATTTTGGAGGAAGCCAAATCGGTCCACAAATTAGTGCTTAATTAAAGGGCTAATGAGAAGTCTCCATTTTCCACCCCAAAAGTGCCGAAAACTGAATACTGCTGACAAAATGGTCCCTTTAAAAGAAAATGTACACTACATAGTTTCAAACGGATTATGTAATAAAAATGCAAATTTTTCAAACTATGTGGTGTACATTTTATTTTAAAGGGACCATTTTGTCAGCAGTATTAAGTTTTCGGCACTTTTTTAGTGGAAACCAGACTCCTTATTATCCCTTTAATTAAGCACTAATTAGTGTACCGATTTGGCTTCCTCCAAAATTTGATCTGCCCCATGAACGGATTAAATGGATTACTAGTATGTAATACAAATGCTAATTTGGGGTAAAAAATGGACACTCCTCATTAATTAAAATTAATTAAAAATTAATTAATTAAAATTACCATTTAAAATTTAATCAGCCCGGTAGATGACTAAGTTAGGTAACACCGTGAAACGAAATACATTTCTTTGAGAATGTTAACAATTTCTTTGCCAGAGTCTCAGAACTCGTGTAATAAAAAATAAGAATAGGCCTATGTTTACATAGATGGATGGCGCTTTACAAATGCATGTGTTATTATTATTATTATTTTATCACCTTTTACTACATCCGTTTGAGATTTTAAGACCGCGGCTGAAACCGCTGCTGAGACCGCTGCTGGATTTCGGGCCCAATACGCGGCTAGGTTTAGTCAGCTAATGAACCTGGAATTTCCCGCGCGCGCGCTGAAGGCTGTGCCGTGGCGTTCGATGAGCTGTACACATAAATACCTTTGTTGCCATGGTCTGCCGGACTGTTCACACTATGAACGAGCACCCTATGACTCGATGATAGCTAATTGAACGCACCCATTGCTCTTGCAACGTTACTGGATTATAATAAACGTTTATGAAGCGTGTTTTTCATGGTTTACAAACCCTTCAATTTTTCGTCAATGATCGTATTTTGAGATGTACCGAGTGCATAATACTTCTTATTTTATCGATAGTCAACCTTTACAAACGACAGACAAGTGTATAAAGCTTTATTTTTTTCTGTTTGTAAACCATGAAATTTTGCGACACACTAACTAGTTCATTTTCATTATTTATAAACCATGAAATTGTGAGCCAACGATCACTTTCAATTATTTACAAACCATCAAAATGCACGCCTATTGACTATTTGTAATTGTTTACAAACCACAGAATCCACAAAATTGATTAGAACGGCGCAGTTTAGATTGTTTATAAACCATGGAATTGTACGTCCACTAACCAATTTTCATTATTTATAAACCATAGAAAATCAGACCCCGGTGCAAGTTTCTTGGTTTATAAACCATGTAATTGCGCACTGGATAGTTTTGTATTATTTGTAAACCAGAAAAACGTGCAGCAATGTGCAGTATTCATTATTTATAAACCATGGAATTGTCTATGAACGATACAATTCTCTTGTTTGTAAACCATTGAAAGGTACACTGGTCGGTTTCATTAATAAAGTATGGAACGCCGAGGTAAATTTTCATTATTTGTAAATAATGAATTTGCACAGCTACAAGTATATTTCCTGTTTTGTAAAGAATCGAGTTGTTTGTAAACCATAAACGGCCTTTGACACAAATGCATTATTTACACAGAATTAAGATAAACCATGGAAAAAACATGCTATAATTCGCCTAAATAATTAGTTGACGAACGGCGCCCCATATGTACGCGCGTGTGTGTTCAGGGTGCGCCCATACTATTGAGCTCCATTACTAGGTTTGTATGTAAATCAATGGCCCATACTGCAGTGTGCACGCACATCTAATCGGGGCTCTGTGCTGCACACTATCGAAACGCACAAAATCCGCAAAAGCTTCGGGCGTGTTTGTTTCGAACGGATCCAGATTCAGATCTGCGCAGATCCAAGGTGAACTCGTTCACTTCACGCAGATCCTGATCGAGATCTGTGATCTGTGGAGAGATGGTTCGAGAGATGGTTCAGCGCTAGATCCAAAATGGCGACGTAAAACATCGCGAAGATTTTTGTGTGAGTAAAACCGTGTCGTTTCAGTTTTCAGAGGCAACAGTCACGATACGCGATGATACAAACAAATTTCGGCTGCTTGGGTATTTACGATGAATGTCGTGGGTGAAATTTGGAACAGAAATTTGACAAATTTTGTAAATAAATTGCAAATTTATGTGACTTTATATCCTAGTTAATTGAGAGTCGTTTTGTTTGTTTCTGCGCGGTAAAACAACTCGGGATCTGGATTCGGATCTGTCATGAAACAAACACGCCCTTCATTTCATATAAAAATATGCAATATTTGCTTGCACAACTGACAGCTGCAACCGATTTCACGAATCCTTATATACGCCGCTTGAGCAACTTTTTATTGCGTAAGCTGCGCAACATTCCTGTGATAAATTACGCGCAAGTTATAGGGCTTATGCCATTTTCAAAAGTTGCGCAAACTGCACAATTTTTCGTGAAATTAGTAGCTGATTTCACGAACAATTTTGTACCTTGCGCAACTAGCGGGCTTACGCAGTGCGTAAGGATTCGTAAAATGGGCTGCTGATGATTAACTTGCGTAATCATTACCGTATCCAATTTGAGACACACACAGCAGTGCTTTCAAGTAGATTAATATGTGTATAGGAAGATGGAATTGTTCACAATGACCCTGCTTCAAGTGTGTTTCAGATTTTAGTCGTATGGCCTTGTTTTCGAAAAATCATGTTTGTTGATGATGATACAGGACTACGTAAGTGCCTCGTTTGATAAATAGACTCATTATGTCTTCTTCCACCTCTTCTATTTGCCTCCCTTTTCTAAGTGTCCTCCAGCTCCAACAAGGCCTTGTGACACATGCAGCTTTCATCTACTCGTTAAATAACATAATGACTTTACTGGCGATAACTAATCGATTTCCTGTTTTTGTTGGTCTGTGTGTTAAATATGTTAAATAGCTTGCAATGTCCATCGTTATACAGGGTGTTTTTAAAAAAAGTAACCCAACTTTTTTGTATAAGTCCTGCAGTGTGCATGTATGCATTGGTTATTGTGCTCTCTGGATACAAGGCTCGCATTATTTTGTGCGGTCCCTTGAAGAGCGCTATAATATGAAAGATTACTGTATGTCAATTAGCTTGTAGAGTGAATCCATGTAGCTGGTATCTACCGCTACTTCGTTAAATATCCTGACAAATATTCTATACTTATCATCCTATAGTTAATGTTTTTATATAAACAAATATTGGGTGATACAAGAAGCATATGGTCATCACTAAGGTTTGAATCCGACACCTCTGACACACCTCTACCAGCTGATATGTTGGTTATTCAATTCAATTCACTTTATTTCCATACTGTGTACACATAAATTTAAATGCATAATTTTACAGAGATTTATAGAATAATGTACATGTATGGAGGGATCCCATCAAAAGCAAAGCAAAGTATGGGATCCCTTTATAAAGATAAAGGAAAGGATTTTTGTTGATATAATGGTATGGAAGTAATCTTTCCTGTTGTACGATCAATGTCTGCGATTCATTACGATTCGTTACGATGACAGTACGATGACAGTACGTCATCTGCGACTTGTTCAGAAACATACGAATGTCTGCGATCATGATTTAGCATTGTGCGATTTATTATGATTCCTTAAGTTTTAGTTACGATTCTTTCCGATGACAGTACAATTCTACAACATCTGCGACAAGCTACGACCACTCACGATACTCCGTGTCAACCTTCGAAAAGCTGTATTTACTAAACCCTCCCACTTTTCGACAATCGTAAAAAGTTGCAGGTAATCTCAGCAAAATTGCAGTGATTTTGTGCTTGTGAATCTTGAATTTTTGCTTCCAAATTGAAATACAAGATATGGTAGTCGACAGGCCAGAACCGATTATCCTTGCAACTTGGGAAAAGCTAGGAGAAAAGTCAGATTTTGATTGTCATATTGGCTATAGGTTTTGTACACGAAGTGCAAGGACGACTTGACCTGGGGACGACTTAGGTGCGAGTTGACTCGGAGACTCGTCCCCGAGTCCCCGTCCCCTCGTCCCCGAGTCGTCCTCGTCCCCGAGTCGTCCTCGGGGACGAGTCGACTCGGGGATCGGGACGACCTTTATGGAGGTCGAATTTTTGGTGACCGTGTAGACGAAGCCGAGATTTGGAAAAGACCCATGCAGGTTTATTGCCACGTGCATCAGGCTCTCACACGCACGGTTGGAACATTTTCCCAGGTTGTGCGTGCCCGTACTTTATACAAAAAAAAACAAATTGATAGGTGCATTTCTTTCATTCACATGCAGTTGTCCAGACAACCTCTTATTTACAACTGTTTTATCACACTTTAGTAATATATAGGGCCTTTGCACGACGACCATGACAATGTACGTCAATCACAAATAGGCACGTTGGATCTATCGTCGCATTTAAAGATAGAAACCTGCACCCTGTCATGGCCACCAGTGCAAAGGGTCTATTGTACACCTCTATCAATGCAATGCGCATGGACCCTTTGGGAAATTTTACACGCGCAATAAAATGTTAATACTTGGTACAGCGGACCTTTTACATGTATAGATTACTTACCGCTGGAGATCGAATACAACAATAACAGATATACGATCGGTAACCGGTCTATACATGTCAAACTATATTGGTTTAGCCACGTGACAAACTCACATATAGTGGCCACCCTTGAGACCGCAAACGTGGCCACTACAAACAAATGGAATTTTTATACAGGTTTAATAGGCATTCTACAAATCGCAATGGAGACCAAACATTCACTGTATGTTGAACGAAGCGCGGCCATCTGGGTCTTTCTATAAATTAGGGGTCCAAAAGTGTGACATTTGGTGTCCCCCGTTACACCTGATATGTGTTATTTTTCGTACAAAAATCATTAAAATGGTTTTTAAACCATTTTGTATGAATTGTACTTTATGTACTCACTCTTTGAGATCGAAAGTATTTAAAGAATGTGTCCTGAATTTACAAAAACAAGATGTAAAATGTAACGGGGGACACCAACATTGGACCCCTAATTTATAGAAAGACCCATCTGCTAGTTGAATAACAATTGTAGCAATGCAGTATAAAGATGCATGCTTGAGCGCATTGGTCACTCAGGCTTTTCCCTAGTCTTGGTGCAAGACGTATCTGCGTGATATTTGTCACTAACCGCCGCGAGCTAACCACGACCACCGACAATCGTCAAGAGAGGGCGCCATACACACGGTGCCAGTAGTGTGTATGGCGCCCTCTCTTGGCAATTGTCGGTGAATGTTGGTTAGCGCGCGGCGGTCAGTGACAAATATCACGCAGTATCGTCTTGCACCAAGACTAGGCATTTAGGAGCGATTGTGCATATGCATTCACGTGCGTTCATTACGTCACTTTAGTTGCTTAACACGAAGCGCCTCGTTATCAAACCCGGAAGTGCGCAGACCGGTCTCAAAATGGTTAATTTGGGATTCGTCTATTATAAACGTTTTGCAGATGTTTAATTTTCTAAGAACAAGTAAATAAAGTAAATCAAGCCCTTAAAAACGTATTATCAGCAGTATGTGTCACTCACCTCGGAAATGGTCAGCACAGACACAATGATCAGTTGATCTCGCGGTCCTATGAATCTGGGTCTACGGGTGGAGTGTCTGCTGGCCTGAAAGATGCGAAAGATGCGGTTCATCTTGAGCGCGGTTGGTGCGTAGGTGAGGGTCAGACTCAGTGCGATCATCGTCTCGGACAGGAAGCAGGAGACCCTGGTGGGATAGGCCAGAATCAGAAACACCGACATGAATGTCACGAAGAGACCAATAATGTTCACGAGGCTCAACTCTCGACTAGTTGCCTTGATTAGGGCGTGCTTGCGGTAATAGATGATCCCTGATGAGGCGAGGGTCGAGAGTCCAAGTCCGATGGAGGAGAGAACGAGTATGATGATTGTCACTGCATTCCGCCAGTCCGTGGAGGATGGAACAATCATCTTACAAATGGAGAAATTCTTAACTGGCCAATAGAACTTGTCACATTCTTGACAACGTGTATGATTCACGACTATAGCGTTTACGTGGCATCTCTGGCAACCGTAGCAGCATTTCTCCTCCAATGGGACGGTTTTGTAACCCGGAAGACACTTCTCCTTGCATACAGACCTCGGTGGTGTTCTGGTCCCTGTGCTCCACAGGAGATCTCCAGTCCGAAGATGTAAGCGGTCTCCAGGCGCTCGGCGGGCATCCCATTCTCCCATGTTCACGGAGACTAGTTCATCGGCCAAGAACTGAAAGTTTTTCACAGTGTACTTTCCTGATGGGTCGCCATTTTTGTCAAATCGAACAGCGCCGTCTACTCCGTTGAAAGTGACATCTCGGAGGCGAGCCATCAGAGCTGGCCCGGTGACGGTGCCATTCCTGAGGCATTCTGGGTTCGCTGCGCAGGCTTTACGCAGCATTTCATCAAGGGCCGTGGCGAACGCATACACTGCATCTACCACATGGTGATTATCGCTTACAGTCAGTTCCTTAATGCAGTTACCGATTTTCGTGCATTCCCCAGTTGCATTCTGATACCATGGGCTGAGATGACGTCCACTTTCATGTGCATATCGAAGATAGTCTCTAAAGCCAGGCACGTCTTTATGAAAGCTTTCAACTACAAACCCTCCTTCCATCAGATTTACAACATCGTGCTTCACCAACAATTGAGGGCGTACAATTGAAGAGTCCCCACTAATGATGGTAAGTTCTGGCAGACTGCGTTCTCTCTGTGATAAAGCCTTGAGGATGCCGTAGTCTGCCTGATACAACAAGGAGGTGAAGAAAACTATGACATGAGCGCTCTGAAATGTTAGTATTTTATCCACGATCTCTTGGATCTCACCATCGGTTGCCGATTCGCCAATGGGTAGCGAGTAAGCCAAGCAGATCCCCGCCTGCTCCCCAAGACGTTTAATCTCTTGGGCACCATGTATCCCGTAACTGTTGACCGAGTATATCAAACCAACATAAGACCAGTTGAACGTGGTAAGGATGTCCACAATAACCCTGGTCTGAAGAGTAGCAGGCGGCCATGTACGCAAAAGGTAAGGGAATCGGCGTTTGTTGCTCAGTTCGATTGATGATCCTCTGTATGATATGACTGGAATGTCGAAGGCTGTTGTTACGATGGCCGTTGCGATGCTTGTTGCACTCGCTCCCGGACCTACGATCCCAATAAACTGGCCTTGTAACCCACCAGAGTCTTCCGTCTTTGTTTGAAGAACGCCTGCCATAGAGAGGGCTACGGCTGCCACAAGAGACTCGCTTGCACAATAATCACGGATGTCGAAGCCCAAAGTGACATTGGGCAGCAGGTCGGTGCGATTGTTGATTTGCTCTATGGCAAACGGCATAAGTTCCACGCGAGTTTGAGCAGAGAGAGTAATGTCGCATCTGAAACCTGACGAGGATAGAGTCATGCCGAATAAGCCACCGAGTATAAAATCACCCGGTTTGGAGTAACTGATCTGGACTTGCCACGGCACCGAGCCCACGACTAACCAGATGCTGGGAGTCATGAGAAGGAACAAGACTAAGACTCGAAACATCAACATCTTGAGAGTAGGAAGGAAAATGAACATCTGACCAAAGTAACCGGTGGATGTTTGTGCGGGGGAATATCTACGTGAATGAAGATCGCAAGGGTTGAACTAAGTCGAAGTTTTCACGCATGGTTTCGACAAACCCTCGTTGCTTTTTGTCTTGAAGGTGATTGGCTAATCAACCTATCACGTCTTTATTTCACGTGACTCCCGCACGTGCTATACGTATTCTCGAAAATATAGATTTCACGGCGAGGTATCTGTTTTAAAGTGAACATCTGACCAAAGCAAAGTAATCCATGAAGGTTTGTATTGAGCAACATTTACATGAGGTAGTGTGGGTTGAAGTTGTCTCGTGTGGTTTCCACAAAAATTGCACCGGGTCTTTTCTTGAAGGTGATTGGTTACTTAACCGAACGCCTTTATTTCACGTGACCCCGGCACATGTGCTGTACGTTTTCTCACAAAATGCAGACTCATCAGTGAAATATATTTTGAAATATATTCATAAAATGCGACAGTGACGAACTTCACATTTTCACGCATAAGATTTACTACAAAGCATTGTTGCTGTTTTCTGAGATTTAGCAAAAACGTTCGCAATGCAATAGAGTATTCTAAGACACTGCAGTCTGTATTTTCTTTTTAAAACATGCTATATCGCCATTCTTCAATTGGTTAGGTCTCAAACATTGGTGCTTCAGTTTTATGGGTCCCGCTTTATGGGCTTTTAAACGAGCTTGTCCAGATTTGGATTTTGTTCTAACCTAACAATCTTATTTATTTATTTATTTATTTATTAACCACATCCAACAGTGGAAGGACCGCCAATTACAGGAATGGGATCAATTAACTCAAATAACTATCAGTAAAAGTTCTGTATACATAAATAAAGCATTCAAAACAAAAAATAAATAAACAAAATTAAACAAAAACAACGACCAACAACTAAATATTAATGAACAGAATAAGAATAAATAAATTACACCGATTTGATTATGTATATACTACCTATGGGAAGAAAACAAGAAATTTGCAATTTACAATTTGGATGTGGAAGCAGAAGAGTTGGTATAATCACTGCACTGTTTTATGGAATATAAATTAGCTTATACAAACTATCAGAGGTTTTTGACGATATCCTAGATTCAAATCCTTCTGATAGATATCCTTGATTATTCAGACATGCTTCTGCTGGTCTAAAACAATTTATTTTGTATACATTTTATGGGAGTACACTGCTTTCCCTATGTTTTATTTTATCTTTGTTTATTTGGTAGTGTGCCCCCGTATTTTTCCTTTCCACATTTAGGAATTTTCCAGAGTATTTTTCTGCTTTTAAGTTTTAATCTCTGTTTTTTTCGCCTATCTCAGGGTACGTATTTCGAGCTAAATTTTCTAAAAATCCACTATCACATTGGACAAGGCGATGGCCGGAGTTAATTGTCCTGTGGTAGCCATGTTGAACAAAGGATTTCAACGAGTCGTGAAACTCGTCTGCACATGCTTGTATTTTGTTGGGGTGCGTTTTCAATATTGGTATCTATACAATGTTTAAACACTGAAATATAACAAGGTGGTCTATAGCACTTTTATTATAAAACATTGCTATAAAACGAACAACTTACTAATATTTTGTTTGTTTGTATTTTCCTCGAGAGATGTTACTCTGGAGTCGGCCAGTACGATTCTGGCTGCTCGATCGCCGGAGGGGGTCGTATAGGAATTCTCCAGAGTAATTGTTCTGCTTTTAAGTTTTAATTTCTATTTTTTCGCCTATCTCAGGGTACGTATTTTGAGCTAAATTTGGTTCAACTTGTTTAACAAGTTGTGATCGCACTTTTCCAGAGCCAGATTTGTGAAATGTTTATTATGCATTATACATGTAGTATACAAATCACATGACATTGTACTTAAAGTGGGCGTATGTGACTACAGCCATCCCAGAATAAAACAGTATAACATAGTCCTGATGTCACGTTGTTTGAATTTATGTTACAGTATATCGGGGCTCAGATGAGATTAGAAAATACCACGCAATTCTGGCAAATTGTAGTAATTTGCGCGCGTCATATGCAGCACGATATGGGGCCGAGGGTACCCCCAGCCCCCTACCATTGCTGCCCCCTCCCCCATTGTGTCTCAAACATCCAAGGAATTCCTTTCAGTTTTTAGGGGGGAGGGGGTGGGAGTTGGTGCTTTAACAAAACGAAGAGTGTGTTGAGTCAAAGAGGCGTTTGGGGGGAGGAGGGTGTGGGGGGGGGGGGGGGTGTGGGGGTGGGGGGGGGGGGGGGGGGCCTTCCCCCTGCTCCCTGCTCCGACACCAAACAAATATAATGTAATGCATTGTTTGTGTGTGATAGGCAAAACCCCTCCCTGGTGGCAAAACCCCCTCCAGGACAAATTCCTGGATCCGCCCCTGCGTACCAAGCGTCGGTCGGTTGTTTGTTTTATTCCTTAAAGGAGTGTGACCAGATCACTTTTTTTTACCCATAACTCCCCGGGACTTACCTTATGGGTCATGAGATTTTTATATCATAACATCCGTTATATTTTTCTGATTACGAAACTGAAACTCCCGCGCTTCTAGGCCGCATATTTCCGAGGATATCGTCGAAAATCCACCGGTTATTTGTAAACTAATTTTCCAGTATCAACGTTTATCCGCTGAAAGCATACTCGATAGTTTTGTTCAATTTTTTACTGGAAATTGCGAATGTTTTCGGGTTTTTGGGACATGGGAGGTGTGTATGGGAGTTACTTGATAATATTGGTAAGTTACATCGAAAACTATTTTCCAGAAACTCTGGTCACACTCCTTTAAGTCTCGCTCCATTGTACCTTTTAATACCCGACATAAGCGTTTCGTTCTGCGTCTTTCTCCATTGTCATTATACCAAAGTACCGTACCCAGCGTTGGTCGGTTATTTTATTCCTTACGTAGCACTCCATTGTACCTTTTAATACCCGACATAAGCCTCTCGTTCCTGCGTCTTTCTCCATTGTCATTTACCAAAGTACCGTACATAATACCCAGCGTTGGTCGGTTATTTTATTCCTTACGTTGCACTCCATTGTACCTTTCAATACCCGACTTAAGCTTTTCGTTCCTAAGTCTTTCTCCATTGTCATTACAACGAGATACCGTATACCCAGCGGCGGTTCTTTTATTCCTTACCTTGCACTCCTTTGTACATATTTAATTCGGTCGCAGATATAGACAGCCCGAAATGTGACGTATTGCCATAGTAATGGCTCTAAACATCATGCATTTCATTGCGGAAGCACAGAGACACGGTCCAGTGATGTTTAGTGTAGAACCAATGCCTATAGACAACTAACAAAAGATGACGTATTAACTTCGGCTGTCTATTTGGATAGATAAAAATAATCCCTTTCAAGAAAATGTTTACATGCATGCGATCGAAGGGGATACAAGTCATTCTATAAATATGGGGGCCAAAGTGTGACATTTCAATGCATTTGTAAAAATGGCCTTTTCAAGTTACCAAAATATTTTGAAGAAATTTCCGTGCAATTGTAGGATATTTGAAACAATTTCCAAACATTCAGACATGTCTTTGTGTCATAGTTTTAATTTTAATAATATTCGAGAAAATTGTTTAACGACGTAAGTGGGGACACTAAGGCATTTTTAAATTTCAAGTCTTTTTGACCAGGTTCTTTCTGGAAAAAAAGTAGCTTCTGGTTTTACCCGTACCCACCTGTAGAACCTGTACCTTATAATTAAAATTCAAATTATATTATGTCACACTTGCATTTAGAAGATCGCACCAGTTTATTGAATCGTTCTCGTCATGCTTTGGGTAATATTAACAGGCAAAGGTGTTGTTCTATTTAGGAGGCCTCATATTGTTCATATGCTGAGGGTAACCGTTCTCTGAAGCCCGGTATGTATAACAATCAACTCCGGAAGCGTCACGACGTAAAGCTAAGGGAGACACTGGTTCCCGTATTTATGGAATGACCCATACACGACGTGAGCTTTTCGTTTGTGGGTAATTTTATAAGGTTGGGTATTGAAAAAGCGGTGTCCATGTTGCGTTGGTACAAGTTCTATTATTTAACGACTGGAGAATTATTTATCTAGTGAAATATTTGTTGTACTGAATATGGCTAGGTGTCCCAATGTAATCGTGTTGTTTTCACTGACCAATCTGTCACACAATATGACATATTAGTCTTACCTACGCAACATGGACACCACATATGTTTAACACTACGATTAAATTGTGGAGGTCTGTAGTTTTGTTACAATGTGATGTAAATACTTCTGTTGTAGTGTAACATGTGTGTCTTTATGAATATACTTACTAAAGTAGCTGGGCTGGAATGTTACTCATATTTAGGTTTTAAGATATGGTATGTCACACTTGTTGTTATTATTATTATTATTGTACCCAACCTCGTGGAATGACCCATGTACGTCCTTTCATTGTCTTTACAATGTACATATATGCATAGACGGTTCTTTTAATTTCTTACGTCGAACCCCTTTGTGTCTTCAAATTGGCCAGCTGGCTGTAATTTTTTCAAAATCTACTTTCTGTAAAATCAGAGAAAACCTTTCAAAAACTGAATTCCAACTGAGAGACAAATACTTTAGCTGGTTTGCATAATTATATACGGACATCTTAACGTATTTGCATAGTTTGGAAACGCATTTCTCGTTATGGTTTTACCGCAGCCAACTGATAGAGCATTCGAAATTTCTTGAGAGGCAGATTTTTTCCACAAAATAACAAAACCTGTTTAAAACTCGTAGAGATTTGACGTATTGTTTTATATTGTTAATATTATGTTCCCTTCAGTTGTTTTTAGACATGGGAGCCCGTGACATGCAGGTGTCAAGCAAAACATTTCATGTCCTTGAAATTCTTTGTTTCCGTTTAAAGTAACCGTACTACAGTATAGTATACAGTATTACAGACTCAAATGTATTTGCCTGATGAATTTGCAGCTTATGACTTTTATCACCACTGCGTTTTCCATTTAGATTTCTCTTGATCAGTTTTTAAACAAATCTGCGCAGATTGATGTTGGCGCAGATTTTGTTTGTGTGCACGTAAAAATCGCTATTAGTACTGTGCATTTCATGACATTTCCTTTGACTCACAGTTATATATCAGTTATAGCCTGTGATACAAAATGTTAATTAAAGAGCTATAATCCCCCTTGAAGGAAAATCCAGCAGTTAGGCTTTTTTCGATAGTCCAAACATCCCTCTTGCCGACGTGGATTTTGTTTTTAATTGTCGGTTTTAAGTAGATAAATTGCAAGCAAAAGTGCGCTTTTCGAAAATGAAAAAAAAGAGCAGATTGAAACATTTTCTTTGTTATTTCGAAGACTGAGAAAAATGAGTCGCGCGAAGGCGTACTTACAGGGTGCACCCAAGTAAATAGGCAAGATCTGTGCGCCGAGCTCATGAATATTTTGTATGCCCTCAAATTCTTTTATATTAGAGAGAATTGCGAGCTGAACGACCCAGCAAACACAAAACGTTCACATAACGTTTTGGATAAGTTTTATAAAGGTGACTTAGGTTTTTGTCAAATAAAACGTTTTTTAAACGTGTATCAAACGTTCCAAAATGGTACGTTTTCTTCCGTGATGTTCCAGGCACGTTTTTAGGACGTTAGAAAAGGTACCGACAAAAACGTTTTATTTTGACGTTTGTAAAACGTTTTTCCGAGGACTCCTGAAACTTACAAAAATAAATGATTTTACGTGAAGGTTTTATATAGGTTACTTACGTTTTTATCTTCAGCAACGTTTTATGAACGTGTATGCAACGTTCCACGATGGTACGTTTTTTCTATGACGTCCAGATCACGTTTTAAGGACGTTAGAGGGAGTACTGACATAAAACGTTTTGTTCGGACGTTTGTAAAACGTTTTGTCGTGGAATTCTTCAAACATAAACAAATACACGTACGTTTTATGTTGGTCTCTTACGTTTTCGTCTTCAGAAATGTTTTTAAACGTATATAAAATGTTTCAGACGGTACGTTTATTTTCCTGTGACGTCCGAAACACGTTTTAAGAACGCAGGAGAGGGTACTGAAATAAAACGTTTTGCTTGGACGTTTCCAAAACGCTTTTTTCCTGGAAATTACACGTATAGAGCCTTTGCACCGAACGTTCGTGGAAGTTACGTTCGTTTTGAACATCGAGGGGACGTTCTGCGGACATTAAGATTTAACGTTGCAGTGTAACGTTCTGGGAACGTTCCGAGAACGTTGTTAACAAAACAGATCGCGTGGGGATCATTTTTCCGTAAATTTCACGGGAAAATGCATTGTTTTAAGGTTTACGTCGTAACCACGCACTGCCTGATTTCAAATGTATGTACTTTTGTATATAAAGCCCATCTATAGTCTAAAAAGGTAATATTTTCAAGAAATATTAGGGGAAAAAATGGTTTCCAATGCCCACCAACCGTGACTACATACGAAGGAAATTCAAGGAGCATATATATATCAAGCGTCGTAATATTGCCTAGTAGGAGGAAGTGACTGATGGTATCAAGAGCCGGAACTTCAGGTAAGCGATTAGTTATATGTAATTACACAGTGAGAATATTCCGATTACGTCATGTTTACTTCACAATTGCGTCAAAATAAAGGTGTTGTAAGTACAAATGACAATAACGTTCTAGGGACGTTAGTTCTAAAAAGTCGGTTGTAAAAACGTCGCAAGACTAACGTCTTTAAAACGTCCAAAAGTGTCTACAAAATAACGTCGAAAAAAACATTTTGTTAAACGTACAAGACACTTTCAAAAAACGTTTTATGCACGTTATTAATACGTCCGCAGAAACTGGAGAAAGGTTTTTAAAACGTTTCCTACGTTCAAAAAACGTATTGAGAACGTCGCAATTAAACGTCTTCAAAACGGTTTAAAGTGTCCACAAAATAACGTCCAAAAAACATTTTGGTGAACGTACACAAAACGTACGCGACACTTTCAAACAACGTTAAAAAACGTTTTAGAAACGTCTAATTGTTTGCTGGGGAGTGTGGTCTTGTGTAGAATATGACTATCGCCGCGATGTGGGGTATTTTTTCTTTCAACTACAAACATTTTGGACACTGTAGCTCCTAAAAGTGGCCCTATTTTGCCCAGTAGCGTATGTGCCTTTGTTCCAAAATGGATGCAGGTCTGATTAGCAAGTTTCACTGTTGTAGGCTTAGTTTTGTTTCAAGTGGAAATTAGGGGATAAAAGTGACGGATTACCCCCATAAAATTGAACAGAATTAAAAAGATGAGAAATCAGTGAGTATTCTGGTTGTTGTCCTGAGAAGCTGAGAGAGTTGTGAGTATTTTTAAATGATTTTTGAAAATTGGGCATTTAGCATTGGTTCCTATGGGAGCCCTATTTACTTGTGTGCACCCTACAGGCGAACTTATACCGGGTTAGTCTAGGCCCCAGACGGTCATTATGTGTTGGATACCCGACTGCCGCGAGAGGGCGTAATCACGCGATAGACTCGTTCGTAGTCCTATCACCATATAGCCTTGTCCAAGGCCGTCTGCAGGTTTCTTTGCTGTACGAGGGAATATTTAGTCTAGCGCATGCAAACTGCACACGGCATCAAAACGAGCCACTTTGAGATAACGACTTCTGTAGTAAACTCGTACGGCAATACATACTGCGTACTAGCTGCGTACGGCCTGGTCTAGCTCGATAGACAGCCTAGCCTTGTCCAAGGCTATGTATGAAATTGTGTTAATCCGTAAAGAATTTGCCTGTACTATGCAGCGAAAGTGCGCCATCGCGCGGTAAATTGTAGCCAACTGCAAAATAGTCTGGTTACCAGAATATCTTGGTCTGAATCCTGACTTCTCGGGCGAGGCTGTATTATGATATATAAATATAGTATTATGCCTTGTTCTTTCTGTATTCGATTTCTTATGTGTTTCTTTATATCTGCGTTCGAAATCCGACGCAATTACTTATGCGAAACCAGATTGCTTATAAATATTCATATCTCACATAACATCCAATCAGAGCTCACTACTCGGGTCAAATGGTGCATGTGACCGGTTTGCAAGCATAAACGTTTGTACGTCGTACATGTGTACTGTTGTTGTTGTAGTACGTTTATGGCACGCGGCACGTACAGTATGTAGGCCTGTCATCTGATGCAATTATGGCGACATCACGCGTAGTGTTACAGCTGAGAAAATCAACGGTAGTTTGAATTATGCAGCCTACAAATTGCAAATTGTTGACTATCACGAAGATTAGAAGATATCCCTCACATATTTCTGTAAAGGTATGACGTGTTTGTGAACTTACCAACTGGGTATAGGCTATACGTACGGAAAATCTGCTATTTTTCAAACGGCACCGTATTGTTCGGTCAAAACAACCGTTAACCAATGAGCTTTCGCGTCTCGGTGCTCTGTTCGAAAAATTTGCATAAAGAGTCCCCGCCCATAAAACACATCGAATACAGAAAGAACAAGGCTATGATACAGCCTCGCCCGAGAAGTCAGGATTCAGACCAAGATATTTTTGTAACCAGACTATTTGGCAGTTGGCTACAATTCACCGCGCGATGGCGCACTTTCGCTGCATAGTACAGGCAAATTCTTTACGGATTCACACAATTTCATACATAGCCTTGGACAAGGCTATAGACAGCCTTGTGGAGTTGTAACTTCCGGGTTTAATGTGTTTCTTTATATTTTCGGCCGGTTTTGGCCGAAAATGGGCGGGCTTTGGATATGCGGGTATGCAAGGTATGAATATTAGCATTTGTCTTCAGCCAATCAAGAGCTTCATGAGTAGCACGTAATGCCGCGAGCATGCATTATGCATGTCATGGCGTCCTCATGTTACGAGAACCGTGGCATGATCGATGGACGAAAACAACAAATATTCTCGGGTTCGTAGCATTTATTGTGCTTGTCTATTTACGTATTTGATTACACTTCTGGGGGACAACGGTCGCAATATGACAGCTTTCCTGAATGATTTTGTGGGAGCTCTTAATACTGCCTCGGATAGCTCCATGGATGAACAAACTGGGGATCGCAGATCATAGCGTTTTTCAAACATAGCCTGGCGTGCGTCGACCAATGAAATCTCAGCTCACGCTGGGGTGGTTTCCCTATTACTGTAATGAGTTTCGCTGGCTGAATGCAGAACCATCAAGGCTTTGGGTTTCGGACCGTACCGATACATGTACGTGCATGTGTGCATAGTCGTAGCGCGGCGCGTTGTGAGCCAATATACGTGCAACAGATTCCGTATAGCTCGTAAGCGCTTTGTTCAGTTTTATCTTCAGCGGGCCGTCTAGAAGACAAGTCCAAAGCCTTGGTCAAGGCTAATCACCATATCGTTTTGTCAAAATGACCGTCTAGGGAAATCCGTAATTAATTTCGCCCCCGAAACAGGGGGAAATTAGTGCGCATGCGTTAGTTTTGTATGCAGATACGGGTAGATTTTTCATAACGCACTTGTACTTATGAGCAAATAGCCTGGTACATGCACCGTACGTTCGGCGCTTATATCGTGTTGATTTGAAAATGTATTGTTGTTTTGTAGGTGCCGCGTTTGATTTGACCGGTACGCGATGTTGATCGCCGGGTGGCTCGCGCGGTTGCAAGGGTAGGCGAAGACTCTTTGCCGAACGGACGGGTGGCGAAGTAACAGAACCTGGCCGACGTTGGCGGTTAGGCTTCGGTCGGTCTGAAAAATACCCCGGGAAAAATACTTGGGAAAAATCCATCTAGACCGCACGAGTTTTGAATTTTGGGAAAGAATTTAAAAGTCGGACGTTACATAAACCCTCTGACGGTGAGATTTCTGGTCCAAAAAGGGTAGTTTGTGTAGCGAAACAAACTTGTGAAACCAGCAAACAGTTTGGGGAGATTGTTTGTGCAAAATTTCAGTGTAAAAAACATGCACTTTGTTTGTTTGTTTTAGCAAACAAAAATGATTATGAATTCCTCTTTGTGAGTCGAGTGCGTGTTTTCATTCCAGGCGTAAATGTGTGCTATTAGCCTACACATTGACAATGACGTTGCGCGCCCCACGTACGTGTGCTACGTACTCCTGCTGCATTTAGGCTTTCGTGACAAAGCTTTATAGTTTAGCAGAAAACAAGACAGCGTGTTGAACTAAGATCTCATGATCAGACTTGAAGTTGAGGAATTCTTCGCTGGCTTGGCGCAATATGTCACTGTGGGGGCGCTTGTTGTTGTTGTTGTATATTTTATGGCATCTTCGGCAACTAAGGCCCTTTATGCCATCAACTATACGGTTTTAGCTTTAAATATACTATATTATCAACTTGAGATGACGAAGAAGGAGTTGCAGTTTTAGAAGTGGCAGGAAAACCCCCAGAGAAATGCCCCAGGGTTAAACCCACACGGTCAAGTAGGGACTGCAAACCCAATCCACATACACGCCCCGGATTCGAACCCGGGACGCCAGAGGTGAAAGGCGAGGAAAGAACCCGTACGCCAACCCGACTGGGGGCGCTTCATGCATCGCATTCTTCCAGCTCTCTTCTAATCAGTTTACACACGTGATTTCGCGGGAAAACGGCCGATTTCTAAGATATATATCTCGGCTACCGCTTGCTCAATTTATGCGATGAATGTTGTTTTGGAATTTACAGAAAATAATCTGTAATGTGAGATGATATATTCAATCAAAATCAAACTTGGAATTTTTTTTCAAGTCCCTACCTCTGCGCTAAGCCTATGGGACAACTAAAACAAAATCAATTTTTCCTAGTAAAATCGTCATATTTTTCCCCTCAAAATCTTGGTTTTTAAATTAGATTTTCACTTGTTAATTGATGCTTAATAAGGAATTTTATGGACAAAATAGTGATGTCCGAGTATGGAATTCTTTCCCTGTTTACGCCGGGTCTACTATAGAGTACGCGTAGGCCTAAGGATTTATCTTCTCACAGTGCTATTGCTGCACCCAGCCAGCAAATGCCGGTGGTCCACTGGTTGCCCACTAGTACAGTTATTGGTGGCCCACTGTTCACGTACGTTCACAGCGTTCATTATCTTCCCAGCATGCGTGCGTACTTAAACTAATTTGCATATTATGCATGAGCTTGGATAAATCAAGGTTATGTAGTATAAACAAAGGGAAAAACGTCCCCTACACGAGTTCTGTCAAGCCTAGACTTATTGTTTTGACGACTACAGGGTTTAAACCTTTGTTTGCTGCAAATATTTCACCAAAATATCGAATCCTTTCAACATTTTAGGTTGTTTTTGTGAACAAATCTAATGATTTCAAAGTTGGAAAATGACACTTTTGTGGCAAATTTGGACCTTCATAATTTTTTTCTTGGAGTTTTCCAATGATTCTCAAAGGTAGATTCATATGACGGAAGACGTAAAGAATCCATATGTATAAAGAGAACTTTGCTAGAATTTCGATAAGTGTTGATTTGAGGTGTATGAATATTGTGAGAAAATGAACAGATTGGACGTTTGAGCCCTTGTTGTGGGCAGATATTTGACAAACTGATGAAAATGTCCACTTTGTCATGTCATATTGGTATGGTATTATCGTAATGTATTAAAAAAAAATTGGGTGTTTTTAGCTCATGTTAATGATGTTATATTCCTGTCCCTATATATTCTGCGAATTCCTAATAAAACACCGAGAGAATAACTCCGTTTTTGGGCAGTTTATAATCGTTCAGAATAACAAAAAATATAATTCTAGCAGAAAAATCAATGTGTTTTCCCAAAATTTAATATGTTATGTTCCTTTTGAGGCCTGTACTTTTTCCTAGAAAACTCCGAATGTGCTAAAAACATGAGTTTAAAAGCACCTAATCTCGATCAAAATTCCACTTTTGCCAGAACACCATAGCAACCACTTTAAAGGCTTATTTTACAAAATGTGAATTTTTTGGTGCAAAAAATATAATACAATTTCGTCAAGTTAAATACCGATTAAAGTCAGATTTTAAAATAGCGAAAATTACAAATTCGAATTTGCTGCAGGGTACGAAGCAAAACATGCAGCATTTCATGGACGCCGTCTTGGTAGCTAAGAACATAAGACTGGGATCCGTTCTGCGGAAGGTCAGGTTCCCGCCGCACCTGTACTATTACTAATGGTGCAGGCCGCACCGGAACGAAACGTACGTGTGTTGGCCACAGCTGGTGGCCCACTAGTGTTCTTGCTCATCGGCAAACCAGCGACCCGCTGGCGGGTCAACAGTAGCAAACCAGCGGCCCACTGGCTGGCAAACCAGCGACCCACTGGCGGGCCAACAGTGGCAAACCAGCGGCCCGCTGGCGGGTTAACAGTGGCAAAACAGCGGCTCACTGGCGGGTCAACAGTGGCAAACCAGCGGCCCACTGGCGGGTCAACAGTGGCAAACCAGCGGCCCACTGGCGGGTCAACAGAGGCCAATTAACCGACGCAATTGTGATGTAATCAATGACGTAATCGGAATGAATGACGTAATCGGAATATTTTCAATGCGTAATTACTAGGATTAGTAAGGACGCCTGATTATATGCTCCTTGAAGTTCCTTCGTATGTAGTCACGGTACTCACGGACATTGGAAACCAAATTTTTCTGTTATTTCTTCAAAATATTACCTTTTTAGACTATAGATGGGTTTTTTTATACAAAAGTACATACATATGAAATCAGGCAGTGCGTGGTTACGACGTAAAGCTTAAAACAATGCATTTTCCCGTGAAATTTACGGGAAAATTATCTCCGTGGGCCACCGTCGGGTCACTGTCTGTCACGGGTGGCAATCATCGTGTGCTGGAGCGTAACAATCGGCCACCGTCGGGCCAGCTGTCGGCCACGGGTGGCACTCGTCGCCGCTCGTATGCCACTAGTGGGCCACTGGTTGTGGCTAGCTGGGTGGTTTTAAGTTGACATTTTGAAAAACCACTCGGAGGGAAGGGAAATTTATGTCACGAATTAAAAAATGTTTCTCTCTTGTCATATACTGTTTTTGTGCACGCATGCACGAGTCGCCCGGTGTGCAGTATTTGCTTTTTGCGAGTTCCTTTCTTCCAGATTTCGTGTGAGGGGATGGTAAAATTAAATATGTATGTCAAATATTCCAGATTATTTCCGAAGATTTCTGAGCCATCGAGATTTAGGCCATTAAACTGTTCAACACACGATCAAGCTACGGCAACAAGCAGTGTTTTCATTTCACCCGGTTTTTTTTTTCATTCAAAAAAATGTACAGCTTGAAAGATTATTTTTCCGAACCGGCGGGTTTTAAACTGGCAAATAGATTTAACTGTGGCCTCGATTATCTGTGGAACAGTACCTATCATTTGCAATGTCCTATACAATTGTATTTCCAACAAAATCTCCAAATTGCCGTGTCAAAATCGTAAGGTTTGCCGAGGGCATTGCGATTTTCCCAGCCCGCGGCTTCTCCGTGCAGTCATGCCACGAAGTGAGGACACAGGGGACTAGACATCGTGCATACATGCATAGTAAGCAGGCGACAGTGCGCTCTGCATAATATTATACAAAACAGTGCGCGCGCACGGCGTTGTCACTACTAAATTCCCTAGACGCTGTTATTGACTGTGTCGCGGCGATCGGTTTTCGGGACGAACGCACATTAAAAACAAAAACAATAACAACGTCTACAGCCTAGACTAGTACCGGGTAGGCTACCTTGAGTTGGGTTATGTGTACGGCCGGCTAGGCTGCTGTGTGTGCGCTAACCTTGTCCAGGGCTATGAAATTGTGTGAATCCGTGAAGAATTTGCCTGTATGCTATGCAGCGAAAGTGCGCCATCGCGCGGTGAATTGTAGCCAACTGCAAAATAGTCTGGTTACCAAAATATCTTGGTCTGAATCCTGACTTCTCGGGCGAGGCTGTATCATAGCCTTGTTCTTTCTGTATTCGATTTCTTATGTATTTCTTTATATCTGCGTTCGAAATCCGACGCAATTACTTATGCGAAACCCGAGTGCTTATAAATATTCATATCTTACATAACATCCAATCAGAGCTCACTACTCGGGTCAAATGGTGCGTGTGACCGGTTTGCAAGCATAAACGTTTGTACGTCGTACATGTGTTGTGTTGTACATGTAGTACGTTTATGGCACGTACGGCAGGCAAACGTAGTGCCCTGTGTGCCATCATGTGTAATGTGTTGTTGTTGTTGTTGTTGTATATTTTATGGCATCTTCGGCAACTAAGGCCCTTTATGCCATCAACTATACGGTTTTAGCTTTAACTATACTATATTATCAACTTGAGATGACGAAGAAGGAGTTGCAGTTTTAGAAGTGGGAGGAAAACCCCCAGAGAAATGCCCCAGGGGAAAACCCACGCGGTCAAGTAGGGACTGCAAACCCAATCCACATACACGCCCCGGATTCGAACCCGGGACCCCAGAGGTGAAAGGCGAGGAAAGAACCCGTACGCCAACCCGACCGCCCCATGTGTAATGTACAGTATGTAGGCCTGTCTGATGCAATTATGGCGACATCACACGTAGTGTTACAACTGAGGAAATCAACGGTAGTTTGAATTATGCAGCCTGCAAATTGCAAATTGATGACTTTCACGAAGACCAGAAGATATCCCTCACATATTTCTGTAAAGGTATGACGTGTTTGTGAACTTACCAACTGGGTATAGGCTACGTACGGAAAATCTGCTATTTTTCAAACGGCACCGTATTGTTCTGTCAAAACAACCGTTAACCAATGAGCTTTACCGTCTCGGTGCTCTGTTCGAAAAATTTGCATAAAGAGTCCCCGCCCATAAAACACATCGAATACAGAAAAAACAAGGCTATGATACAGCCTCGCCCGAGAAGTCAGGATTCAGACCAAGATATTTTGGTAACCAGACTATTTTGCAGTTGGCACACCGAGTTTCCATCATTGTAGTACGTAGTCACGCCGGGGTACCGTGCTGCTTTGCGCGAAAGGCTTTCGCGAAGTCAAAACCGTTTAAATTGTTGTCACACACAAGCTGAAAACGTCGTTTTGTTTCTGAGGAAATATTGTGATTCCTATCCCGGGATTTCTATAAACGTATGTATTAATATCAGAGTTTCATGTAAGCATCCAACAGTTGAATTTTGCGGGGCGGTCAATTTGGTACAACGGTCGACTTGGTACGACGTACGGTAGGTTGGTAGGAATCGAGTTGTCAAATTTACGCCGAAGACCATCAATGCAGCGTACAACATACAGTCATGGAGGATACAGTCGAGTTGGCCAACGGTCGAGTTGACTCCTTCGGTCGAGATGTACGACGGTCGAGATGTACGACGGTATATGGTACGAGGGTCGAGTTTGTACGACGGTCGAGTTGGTAGGAGTGGAAGTGGCACTATATATAGGCAAAAGTTTGAAAAGTAGGACTATCGGCTATCGCCCTACGCCCAGGCCTACATGTAAACAAAATGACATGCTTAACCGACCATTGCCCACACGGCCCAAAGCTTTTGGTTTATGTTTTTTTGCTAAGTATTGTACGATATTACGTGCGGGGTGTGGTTGAAACTCGGAGGTCGGAGGTAACCCGGAGGTCGAATTTTTGGTGACCGTGTAGACGAAGCCGATATTTGGAAAAGACCCATGCAGGTTTATTGCCACGTGCATCAGGCTCTCACACGCACGGTTGGAACATTTTCCCAGGTTGTGCGTGCCCGTACTTTATACAAAAAAAACCCAATTGATAGATGCATTACTTTCGTTCACATGCAGTTGTCCAGACAACCTGTTATTTACAACTGTTTTATCACACTTTAGTAATATATATTAGGGCCTTTGCACGACGACCATGACGGGGGGCCAGCCACATTGTCAATGTACGTCAATCACAAATAGGCACTTTGGATCTATCGTCACATTTAAAGATAGAAACCTGCACCCTGTCATGCATGGCCACCAGTGCAAAGGGTCTATTGTACACCTCTATCAATGCAATGCGCATGGACCTTTTCGGAAATTTTACACGCGCAATAAAATGTTAATACTTGGTACAGCGGACCTTTTACATGACCTTTTACTTCCCGCTGGAGATGAAATACAGCAATAACAGATACGATCGGTAACCGGTTTATACATGCTAAACTATATTGGTTTAGCCAGGTTTCATTTATGAGATGCACCAAACCTCAGCCTGCCAGTGGAATACAGTGACAAACTCACATATAGTGGCCACCCTTGAGACCGCAAACATGGCCACTACAAACAAATGGCATTTTTATACAGGTTTAATAGACATTCTACAAATCGAAATGGAGACCAAACACGGGTGACCTGTTTATCAAGGTGGCCTTAATAGCAGGTTTCACTGTATGTTGAACGAAAACCGATATACCTAGCAGATGGCCGCGGCGGCCATCTGCTAGTTGAATAACAATTGTAGCAATGAAGTATAAAGATGCATGCTTGAGCGCATTGGTCACTCGGGCTTTTCGCTAGTCTTGGTGCAAGACGTATCTGCGTGATATTTGTCACTAACCGCCGCGCGCTAACCACGACCACCGACAATCGTCAAGAGAGGGCGCCATACACACGGTGCCAGCACAGACATAAAGAACCTATGTCTGTGGGTGCCAGTAGTGTGTATGGCGCCCTCTCTTGGCGATTGTCGGTGAATGTTGGTTAGCGCGAGGCGGTCAGTGACAAATATCACGCAGTATCGTCTCAATTTGGGATTCGTCTATTATAAACGTTTTGCAGATGTTTAATTTTCTAAGAACAAGTAAATCAAGTAAATCAAGCCCTTAAAAACGTATTATCAGCAGTATGTGTCACTCACCTCTGAAACGGTCAGCACAGACACAATGATCAGCTGATCTCGCGGTCCTATGAATCTGGGTCTCCGGGTGGAGTGTCTGCTGGCCTGAAAGATGCGAAAGATGCGGTTCATCTTGAGCGCGGTTGGTGCGTAGGTGAGGGTCAGACTCAGTGCGATCATCGCCTCGGACAGGAAGCAGGAGACCCTGGTGGGATAGGCCAGAATCAGAAACACCGACATGAATGTCACGAAGAGACCGATGATGTTGACGACGCTCAACTCTCGACTAGTTGCCTTGATTAGGGCGTGCTTGCGGTAATAGATGATCCCTGATGAGGCGAAGGTCGAGAGTCCAAGTCCGATGGAGGAGAGAACGAGTATGATGATTGTCACTGCATTCCGCCAGTCCGTGGAGGATGGAACAATCATCTTACAAATGGAGAAATTCTTAACTGGCCAACAGAACTTGTCACATTCTTGACAACGTGTATGATTCACGACTATGGCGTTTACGTGGCATCTCTGGCAACCGTAGCAGCATTTCTCCTCCAATGGGACGGTTTTGTAACCCGGAAGACACTTCTCCTTGCATACAGACCTCGGTGGTGTTCTGGTCCCTGTGCTCCACAGGAGATCTCCAGTCCGAAGATGTAAGCGGTCTCCAGGCGCTCGGCGGGCATCCCATTCTCCCATGTTCACGGAGACTAGTTCATCGGCCAAGAACTGAAAGTTTTTCACAGTGTACTTTCCTGATGGGTCGCCATTTTTGTCAAATCGAACGGCGCCGTCTACTCCGTTGAAAGTGACATCTCGGAGGCGAGCCATCAGAGCTGGCCCGGTGACGGTGCCATTCCTGAGGCATTCTGGGTTCGCTGCGCAGTCTTTACGCAGCATTTCATCAAGGGCCGTGGCGAACGCATACACTGCATCTACCACATGGTGATTATCGCTTACAGTCAGTTCCTTAATGCAGTTACCGATTTTCGTGCATTCCCCAGTTGCATTCTGATACCATGGGCTGAGATGACGTCCACTTTCATGTGCATATCGAAGATAGTCTCTAAAGCCAGGCACGTCTTTATGAAAGCTTTCAACTACAAACCCTCCTTCCATCAGATTTACAACATCGTGCTTCACCAACAATTGAGGGCGTACAATTGAAGAGTCCCCACTAATGATGGTAAGTTCTGGCAGACTGCGTTCTCTCTGTGATAAAGCCTTGAGGATGCCGTAGTCTGCCTGATACAACAAAGAGGTGAAGAAAACTATGACATGAGCGCTCTGAAATGTTAGTATTTTATCCACGATCTCTTGGATCTCACCATCGGTTGCCGATTCGCCAATGGGTAGCGAGTAAGCCAAGCAGATCCCCGCCTGCTCCCCAAGACGTTTAATCTCTTGGGCACCATGTATCCCGTAACTGTTGACCGAGTATATCAAACCAACATAAGACCAGTTGAACGTGGTAAGGATGTCCACAATAACCCTGGTCTGAAGAGTAGCAGGCGGCCATGTACGCAAAAGGTAAGGGAATCGGCGTTTGTTGCTCAGTTCGATTGATGATCCTCTGTATGATATGACTGGAATGTCGAAGGCTGTTGTTACGATGGCCGTTGCGATGCTTGTTGCACTCGCTCCCGGACCTACGATCCCAATAAACTGGCCTTGTAACCCACCAGAGTCTTCCGTCTTTGTTTGAAGAACGCCTGCCATAGAGAGGGCTACGGCTGCCACAAGAGACTCGCTTGCACAATAATCACGGATGTCGAAGCCCAAAGTGACATTGGGCAGCAGGTCGGTGCGATTGTTGATTTGCTCTATGGCAAACGGCATAAGTTCCACGCGAGTTTGAGCAGAGAGAGTAATGTCGCATCTGAAACCTGACGAGGATAGAGTCATGCCGAATAAGCCACCGAGTATAAAATCACCCGGTTTGGAGTAACTGATCTGGACTTGCCACGGCACCGAGCCCACGACTAACCAGATGCTGGGAGTCATGAGAAGGAACAAGACTAAGACTCGAAACATCAACATCTTGAGAGTAGGAAGGAAAATGAACATCTGACCAAAGTAACCGGTGGATGTTTGTGCGGGGGAATATCTACGTGAATGAAGATCGCAAGGGTTGAACTAAGTCGAAGTTTTCACGCATGGTTTCGACAAACCCTCATTGCTTTTTTTCTTGAAGGTGATTGGCTAATCAACCTATCACGTCTTCATTTCACGTGACTCCCGCACGTGCTATACGTATTCTCGAAAATATAGATTTCACGGCGAGGTATCTGTTTTAAAGTGAACATCTGACCAAAGCAAAGTAATCCATGAAGGTTTGTATTGAGCAACATTTACATGAGGTAGTGTGGGTTGAAGTTGTCTCGTGTGGTTTCCACAAAAATTGCACCGGGTCTTTTCTTGAAGGTGATTGGTTACTTAACCGAACGCCTTTATTTCACGTGACCCCGGCACATGTGCTGTACGTTTTCTCACAAAATGCAGACTCATCAGTGGAATATATTTTGAAATATATTCATAAAATGCGACAGTGACGAACTTCACATTTTCACGCATAAGATTTACTACAAAGCATTGTTGCTGTTTTCTGAGATTTAGCAGAAACGTTCGCAATGCAATAGAGTAATCTAAGACACTGCAGTCTGCATTTTCTTTTTAAAACATGCTATATCGCCATTCTTCAATTGGTTAGGTCTCAAACATTGGTGCTTCAGTTTTATGGGTCCCGCCTTTTAAACGAGCTTGTCCAGATTTGTATTTTGTTCTAACCTAACAATCTTATTTATTTATTTATTTATTTATTAACCACATCCAACAGTGGAAGGAAGGACCGCCAATTACAGGAATGGGATCAATTAACTCAAGTTCTGTATACATAAATAAAGCATTTAAAGCATTCAAAACAAAAAATAAATAAACAAAATTAAACAAAAACAACGACCAACAACTAAATATTAATGAACAGAATAAGAATAAATAAATTACACCGATTTGATTATGTATATACTACCTATGGGAAGGAAACAAGAAATTTGCAATTTACAATTTGGATGTGGAAGCAGAAGAGTTGGTATAATCACTGCACTGTTTTATGGAAGATAAATTAGCTTACAAACTATCAGAGGTTTTTGACGATATCCTAGATTCAAATCCTTCTGATAGATATCCTTGATTATTCAGACATGCTTCTGCTGGTCTAAAACAATTTATTTTGTATACATTTTATGGGAGTACACCCCTTTCCCTATATTTTATTTTATCTTTGTTTATTTGTGTGCCCCCGTATTTTTCCTTTCCACATTTAGGAATTTTCCAGAGTATTTTTCTGCTTTTAAGTTTTAATCTCTGTTTTTTCGCCTATCTCAGGGTACGTATTTCGAGCTAAATTTTATAAAAATCCACTATCTATTTATTTATTTATTTATTCACCACATCCAACAGCGGAAGGACTGCCAATTACAGGAATGGGATCAATTAACATAAATAACTATAAGTAAAAGTTCTGTATAGTTACATAAATAAAGCATTTAACAAAATTTAAAAAAATACACAAATTAAACAAAAAGAATGACCAACAACTAAAAATTCTGAACAAAATAAGAATTAAGAAAATAAATTAAAAACAATTTTTATATAAAAAATAAAATTAAAATAAATAGAATAAATGTTTTACACAAAAATTGTACGTACATGTATAGATTATCAAATTTTGGAAAATTCCTAAATGTGGAAAGGAAAAATACGGGGGCACACTACCAAATAAACAAAGATAAAATATCACATTGGACAAGGCGATGGCCGGAGTTAATCGTCCTGCATGTGGTAGCCATGTTGAACAAATGATTTCAACAAGTCGTGAAACTCGTCTGCACATGCTTGTATTTTGTTGGGGTGCGTTTTCAATATTGGTATCTATACAATGTTTTTAAAAACACTGAAATATAACAAGGTGGTCTATAGCACTTTTATTATAAAACATTGCTATAAACGAACAACCCCTTCCCCCTGCTCCGACACCAAACAAATATAATGTAATGCATTGTTTGTGTGTCCGCCTGTCCGAAACAAGCTGACATAAAAATCTGACAGGCAAAACCCCTCCCTGGTGGCAAAACCCCCTCCAGGACAAATTCCTGGATCCGCCCCTGCGTACCAAGCGTCGGTCGGTTGTTTTATTCCTTAAGTCGCGCTCCATTGTACCTTTTAATACCCGACATAAGCGTTTCGTTCTGCGTCTTTCTCCATTGTCATTATACCAAAGTACCGTGCCCAGCGTTGGTCGGTTCTTTTAATTCCTTACGTTGCACTCCATTGTACCTTTTAATACCCGACATAAGCCTCTCGTTCCTGCGTCTTTCTCCATTGTCATTTACCAAAGTACCGTACCCAGCGTTGGTCGGTTATTTTATTCCTTACGTTGCACTCCATTGTACCTTTCAATACCCGACTTAAGCTTTAGTTCATAAGTCTTTCTCCATTGTCATTACAACGAGATACCGTATACCCAGCGGCGGTTCTTTTATTCCTTACCTTGCACTCCTTTGTACATGTACTTTGAATCCCTTAATTCGGTCGCAGATATAGACAGACCGAAGTGTGACGTATTGCCATAGTAAACATCATGCATGGCCCTCGCAAAAAGTACCATTGCGGAAGCACAGGGACACGGTCCAGTGATGTTTAGTGTAGAACCAATGCCTATAGACAACTAACAAAAGATGACGTATTCACTTCGGCTGTCTATTTGGATAGATACAAATAATCCCTTTCAAGAAAATGTTTACAAATGTACACATGCATGCGATCGAAGGGGATACAAGGCATTCCATAAATATGGGGGCCAAAGTGTGACATTTCGATGCATTTGTAAAAATGGCCTTTTCAAGTTACCAAAATATTTTGAAGAAATTTCCGTGCAATGGTAGGATATTTGAAACAATTTCTTTGTGCCATAGTTTTACTTTTGATAATATTCGAGAAAATTGTTTAACGACGTAAGTGGGGACACTAAGCGTTTTTAAATTCTTACGATTACATTTCAAGTCTTTTTGACCAGGTTATTTCTGGAAAAAGTAGCTTCTGGTTTTACCCGTACCCAACTGTAGAACCTGTACCTTATAATTAAAATTCAAATTAATTATGTCACACTTGCATTTAGAAGATCGCACCAGTTTATTGAATCGTTCTCGTCATGCTTTGGGTAATATTAACAGGCAAAGGTGTTGTTCTATTTACGAGGCCTCATATTGTTCATATGCTGAGGGTAACCGTTCTCTGAAGCCCGGTATGTATAACAATCAACTCCGGAAGCGTCACGACGTAAAGCTAAAGCTACTGGGTCCCGTATTTATGGAATGGCCCATACACGACGTGAGCTTTTCGTTTGTGGGTAATTTTATAAGGTTGGGTATTGAAAAAGCGGTGTCCATGTTGCGTTGGTACAAGTTCTATTATTTAACGAGTGGAGAATTATTTATCTTGTGAAATATTTGTTGTACTGAATATGGCTAGGTGTCCCGATGTAATCATGTTGTTTCACTGACCAACCTGTCACAGAATATGACATATTAGTCTTACCTACGCAACATGGACACCACATATGTTTAACACTACGAGTAAATTGTGGAGGTCTGTAGTTTTGTTACAATGTGATGTAAATACTTCTGTTGTAGTGTAACATGTGTGTCTTTATGAATATACTTACTAAAGTAGCTGGGCTGGAATGTTACTCATATTTAAGATATGGTATGTCACACTTGTTGTTATTATTATTATTATTGTACCCAACCTCGTGGAATGACCCATGTACGTCCTTTCATTGTCTTTACAATGTACATATATGCATAGACGGTTCTTTTAATTTCTTACGTCGAACCCCTTTGTGTCTTCAAATTGGCCAGCTGGCTGTAATTTTTTCAAAATCTACTTTCTGTAAAATCGGAGAAAACCTTTCAAAAACTGAATTCCAACTGAAGGACAAACAACTTTAGCCGGTTTGCATAATTATATACGGACATCTTAACGCATTTGCATAGTTTGGAAACGCATTTCTCGTTATGGTTTTACCGCAGCCAACTGATAAAGCATTCGAAATTTCTTGAGAGGCAGATTTTTTCCACAAAATTAAAAAACCTGTTTAAAACTCGTAGAGATTTGACGTATTGTTTTATATTGTTAATATAATGTTCCCTTCAGTTGTTTTTAGACATGGGAGCCCGTGACAGGTGTCAAGCAAAACATTTCATGTCCTTGAAATTCTTTGTTTCCGTTTAAAGTAACCGTACTACAGTGTAGTATACAGTAATTACAGACTCAAATGTATTTGCCTGATGAATTTGCAGCTCATGACTTTTATCACCACTGCGTTTTCCATTTAGATTTCTCTTGATCAGTTTTTAAACAAATCTGCGCAGATTGATGTTGGCGCAGATTTTGTTGGCGGGCACGTAAAAATCGCTATTAGTACCGTGCATTTCATGACATTTCGTTTGACTCACAGTTATATATCAGTTATAGCCTGTGAATCAAAATGTTAATTAAAGAGCTATAATCCCCCTTAAAGGAAAATCCAGCAGTTAGACTTTTTTCGATAGTCCAAACATCCCTCTTGCCGACGTGGATTTTTTTTTTTATTGTCGGTTTTAAGTGGATAAATTGCAAGCAAAAGTGCGCTTTTCGAAAATGAAAAAAAAGAGCAGATTAAAACATTTTCTATTATTTCGAAGACTGAGAAAAATATCGCGCGAAGGCGTACTAACAGGCGAACTTTTACCGGGTTAGCGTAGGCCCTAGACGGTCAGCGATTTTTTTTCGATACCGCAGTTTAGCGAACATTGCTTCTGATTGGTTTAACCCCCATGCATATGTTGCATACTGATGTGTTTCGTCGAACTACCTCAACATAAGCCCACACCATACCACACTCTTTCCTCAATTAATAGTGAACAGAATTAATACGACTCAAAGGAGATTCGAACCTGCAATTAATCTCTCGATTGACTACGTCTTACCACTAGACTACCAAACGACTCGACAAACCCTTCAATTTTCTTCCTTATATCCAATAACTCTTGAAGGCGCTATATAGAAAATATGAATATTCATTTACAATGCACCAATCAGACACCTCAATGAAGCCCCATAGCGAATATGTGGTACGAAAAAAAATATCGCAGACGGTCATTATGTGTTGGATATCCGACTGCCGAGAGAGGGCGTAATCACGCGATAGACTCGTTCGTAGTCCTATCACCATATCGCTTTGGGGAAATCCGTAAATTAAATCGGCGCCCCTTGCACACAGTTTTTATAAACCCAGTTTGCTATTCATTGTACAGTGGACTATGATTCGCGAGGGGTGCCAGGGGTAAATTCGCGAGGGGTAATTTTTAAAACCCAGTTTCTAATTTATAACATAGAAATATTGTAAAAAGCATTGTTTCTGGTATGATTTTCTGATAATTAAGATAATATCCTTACAATCTAATAACATTTGTCGTCTGAAGAAGAAAAACGTGTGAATTTAACTCTTTGTAATAGAAAATGGGAGTTTTAGAGCAAGAAGGAATTAAATAAAGATTATCACCCATCAAAAATAGAGATAATTGTCTTCGTTGTTGTGATTTCTGCGTTTTGCGTTTTTGTTTGTTCATCTGGCGTTTTAGAAAATCTGTTAAAAGACAACCCCGCAATTACCCGTGCAAAAATGGTATATCATGGTTTCCAATAAAGACAAAATGTTTCCGATCGTGTAACATACACCGTGGAGAATTTGTGCCTATTTTTCGATCTATCATTTTTAAAATGTAATTGGGCTGAGGTTTTCCCCTGACCAAATCTTTCGGGGCGCTTATAAAATAAACTTGAGTATGTTCTCACTGATTAAAAGAAAAAAAATGGGGAATTTTTCCCTTTAACGATGGTACAAAATCATTGAAAAAACGCGGCATATGTGTGTAAAATTGTGCCTAACTTTCCATCTAGCTTTCGAGCATTTCCGGAAGCCGTAAAAATAACAATATTTAATAACGCCTTTAATTAGACTGGTTTCCGTCCCAATATATTACGTCTGGATACTTCGTAGGGAACGGGAACCAGTCTAGCCTTTAATATGTGCGCGGTGTTTTAGACTGGTTCCCGTCCACATATTCCACACAGGAGACGTGATATGTGGGCATGTTATCGCCGTTAAAGGAGCGTTTTCAGTAAAAAATGGGTTTTGTTTGTCTGTTTTAACTTAGCAATCATTTCTTTATGGTAACGAGCTTTGACAGGCTCAAAAATGTGATCGGGCGCTCCTTTAAAGGAGCGTGTCCAGATCACATTTTAGAGCAGATTCCCCCCACCCCACCCCCCATTTTTGCAATAGGGGTTGAAATGTTGATATCATATAATTTTTCATATTTTTCTCATGACCATTCTGAAATTTCGCGATCTCAATCCGTATATATTGCCGGAAAAATACCGATGTTTTGCACAATAATTTATCTGGTTCTTTAGAAAAGTGCAGTAATTAACCTTTTTGCTTCCACATCCACAAAGGTCTGTGGCTACCATGAGCAGTTTCATAAAGCTTCCACATCCAAACTGGGGACTGCATTGATTTTTTTCCCTAGGATATCTAAAATATTCCTGGGATTTCTACCCGTGTTTACACGGACTCCCTCGCCATGAAGGGAATCCCTGATGATTTCTCCCCTTTGCAGCATTTGCCGACTTGGCGTCCACCTCTCAGCTCTAGGTTTAGGCACATATATACGGATATGGCAATTTTAAAAATCCCATTTCTGTCCTACCGTCAACTCGACCGTTTTACCACCTCGACCGTATTGCGTATCGATGAGGCATACTTTTGTTATCGACTTAATATTTTGAGACAATGATGACATCACCGGTAGCCAATCAGCGATCATATTTTTTACGGGCGAAATCACCCGTAATAATGCGAAAAGGCTGTGGTTTCAGCTCACCGGGAAGAGGGCGCTATACAGGCGCATCGATGGCGCGAGCACTGTGAGGGCGCTATACTGGCGCTTGTAAAGCACAGCCTTAACAAAAGGCTAAATACATATATACATGTATGATCGCCATTTTATATATCTCCAGAGCATTTCATTGTATTGTTAACATGCAAAATATGCTATGATCACAAAGGGCTCCCCAATAAGTTGGTGTGGGTTAGTTCTGGGTGGTTGCCTTTAATGTATGTGTTTATAATTATTTTTTGTCCATTAAATATCATAATTTTTTCATATTTTGCCATATTGGCCGCCATATTGGCCGCCATATTTAACTTGCAGCATGATAGTAAAATAGGGGACCCCAGAAATAAATTTGCGAGGGTCAAAAACACGTAACTTTTGTCCATTATATATCATTTTTCTCATTTTTGGCCAATTTTGGCAGCCATATTGGCCTCCATATTGATCGTCATTTTGAATTTGAAGCATGACAGAAAAAAGGGGACCCTAGAAATAAATTGGAGGGTTAAAAAAGTAACTTTTGTTATGTATGTGTTTATCATTATTTTTGTCCATTATATATCATTTTGCTCACAGTTGGCCATTTTTGGCAGCCATATTGGCCTCCATATTGGCCGCCATTTTGAATTTGAAGCATGATACAAAAAAAGGGACCCCAGAAATAAATTTTCGAGGGTCAAAAACATATAACTAGCCATTATGTAAGTGCTTTCATCATATTATTTGGCCAATATATGATTTTGGACCATTTTGGCCGCCATTTTGGCCGCCATTTTGAATAACCCGAGTGCATCGGGTTTTTTACTGTTATCAAACATGTGTTTTAGGACCATTTGGTTTAGTTCTTGGGGGGTGGGGGGTCCCCCATAGATACCCGACTAGTCGGGTATCTATGGGGGACCCCCGGTGTTAATAGATATCTGTGGTGCCAGTAGTGTGTATGGCGCCCTCTCTTGGCGATTGTCGGTGAATGTTGTTTAGACTGGTTTCCGCTCCATATATTCCACATACAACGACTGAATATGAGGACCGGCTACTGTCGTGTTTAAAATAGCACTTTAAGCATTACGTCATGCATTTATTTTTAGGAGCGCATAACTGTTAATTTTCAAAGCGCGCTGCGCGCTATATGGCATGAGTGTACAACAATTTGAAAGGGGTTATTCCTTATTTGACCAATACAAATTTAATATATTAACCTTAAAATATTAAATATGCCCATTTTAATATACATGTAGGCTAGCATCAAAAAGAAAATTCAAAACTTGTCTGCATCACCCAGTGAGCTCCTACGTTTACCGTAACTGTAGCCACTGCGTAGTTTTAAATCCGTGGCATCACCATAAATACATACGCAGCAGCACGCGTACGTGCACGCGACGTCAATTCAAATTCTCGAAACAATGACGAATTGTACCCGACGATTAACGGTAACGTCCCGGACGACCGGACGTCCATTCGGGTAACTTCGGGAACCTTCGGGAAAAGGAGGAATTCCCCCTGTTTCAAAATGGCGGAATTGGCGGCTGCCGGACCTTAAAATCAGTCTAGTCAAATAATTTGTGGTCCGGGTACCAGACTAAATGTTGGTTAGCGCGCGGCGGTCAGTGTAGTCTTGATGCAAGACCGAGTTTACTGTTAGAGTTCGCGATCCCCACATTGTTCATTTTAGCCGCCAGAGGGCGTACCTACACTTACAACGTGAACTCGAAAACTCGGTCTTGATTACTCCGTAAGAAAAAAGTTCGATAACCTTTATGGAAGACATGAATAATTAAACAGCAAGGTCAAAAATTATGGGCGCCTGCGTAGAAGAGAAAGCGATGCCTCCATAAATAGGTCATGTGGGATGGTAACTTGCCGTGTACATTTGTACGTGTGCAGTGATTCACCGTGCCGCGCGAAAATGATATCGGGCCGTTTTCGTGCAGTGACCGTGGTGCATGGACTGCCGAGAATTAGAAGCGGCATTTCTCGGTACGAGTGCGCGCCCAGCCCAGCCCGGTGACTTCCTGTCCCCGGCCGGGGGTGCCTGTCCGTGTAGATTAAAGGAACACGTTGCCTTCGGGTTGCGCTTTATTGGGCGTTTTTGGGCTATTACAAGCGTTTGAAGTATAATGAGCACGATCTGAAAGATGTTTAAAAAGTAGAATATAATGATCCACACAAACGTGCCTTAGAAATGCTTCAATTTTGCGTAATTTCTCGAAGCAGCACGCTCCGCCATTTATGGGAGTCAAAATCTTGACTCCCATAAATGGCGGAGAAATTATATTAGTCTTATTTCCAGCCTGGAGAAAGAAATTATTTTTCCTTCCTCCGTTGCGTGTGATGTGCCTGTTTTTTTTAATTCGTGTCTACAATAACCATTGGGTATAAATCATCCAAGTCCTTTCTATCGGTTTGTCCCATGACAATATTCTTACCCTGATTGGCGAGGTTTTCGTTTTTTCTTTTTTGACGCGTCTGCTGTGTTCTCTTGACGATCCATTTTTTGACAGCCAGTCGTGTGTGTGTGTGTAGAGCCGTGTGTTTACATTTCACACATGTCTCGGGAGGCGGAGAATGGTATGGTACCTTGCGTTCATCTGATAGGTTTACCTGACCACTGGCTACGGCGCCAGCCTAACTCCTGTTCGTCGCTGCATTTTGCCCACTACCCGGACGATCGTATTGACGGCTGAAATACGTATACATTTCGCGGGACATGTAGTGGGGGTCAGAGGTCAGTGTTTGTTTTTTTTAATTACCATTCACTAATTATAACACATTAAATGTGTTTTATTGCAAGAACAACTCTTAATAAGTATAAGGAACACCCTCAAACGTGAGATTTCGTGAAATCTGAAGGCAACGTGTTCCTTTAAGACCCAATGCCATGGCCAAAACATTGAACAATGTTGGACAACAGTGGAAAAAAAATCTAAAAATCATGAAAATTTCTCTCTCTTAGTTTTTACACCATGGTTTTTACAACCAAACTAACATAATACATGGTTTTATAACAATGGAAATCCAGGCTGCATATGGGGGCCTAAAATCAGACATGTCATAATTTTATTTCTCATTTTTATCATCAAACTTGTTCTAACATGCATTGTTTATTTTTCATTTAATACAAAATAAAGACGTTTATAGTGGTCGGATATGGCATTCAACCTAAAAATTCAAATTATTTCTGCACTTGAAGTCAAATATTGAACTAATGAATCAGACAATGTTGACGAACATTTCTTTAGACAATGTTGGACAGAAGTCGGAAAAATTTAAAAATCATGAAAATTTAGGTATTATTTTTCACACCATGGTTTTTACAACCAAACTAACATTTTACGTGGTTTTATAACAATGGAAATTCAGGCTGGGGGCCTAAAATTAGACATGTCATAATTTTATTTCTCATTTTTATCACCAAACTTGTTCTAACATGCATTGTTTATTTTTCATTTAATAAAGACGTTTATAGTGGTCGGATATGGAATTCAACCTACAAATTCAAATTATTTCTGCACTTGAAGTCAAATATTGAACTAATGAATCAGACAATGTTGACGAACATTTCCTTGGACAATGTTGGACAGCAATGGGAAAAAAATTAAAAATCATGAAAATTTCTCTTAGTTTTTACACCATGGTTTTTACAACTAAACTAAAATTTTACATGGTTTTATAACAATGGAAATCCAGGCTGGGGGACTAAAATCAGACATGTCATAATTTTATTTCTCATTTTTATCATCAAACTTGTTTTAACATGCATTGTTTATTTTTCATTTACAGAATAAAGACGTTTATAGTGGTCGGATATGGAATTCAACCTACAAATTCAAATTATTTCTGCACTTGAAGTCAAATATTGAACTAATGAATCAGACAATGTTGACGAACATTTCCTTGGACAATGTTGGACAGCAATGGGAAACAATTTAAAAATCATGAAAATTTCTCTTAGTTTTTACACCATGGTTTTTACAACTAAACTAAAATTTTACATGGTTTTATAACAATGGAAATCCAGGCTGGGGACTAAAATCAGACATGTCATAATTTTATTTCTCATTTTTATCATCAAACTTGTTTTAACATGCATTGTTTATTTTTCATTTACAGAATAAAGACGTTTATAGTGGTCGGATATGGAATTCAACCTAAAAATTCAAATTATTTCTGCACTTGAAGTCAAATATTGAACTAATGAATCAGACAATGTTGACGAACATTTCCTTGGACAATGTTGGACAGCAATGGGAAAAAATTTAAAAATCATGAAAATTTCTCTTAGTTTTTACACCATGGTTTTTACAACTAAACTAAAATTTTACATGGTTTTATAACAATGGAAATCCAGGCTGGGGGCCTAAAATCAGACATGTCATAATTTTATTTCTCATTTTTATCATCAAACTTGTTTTAACATGCATTGTTTATTTTTCATTTACAGAATAAAGACGTTTATAGTGGTCGGATATGGAATTCAACCTAAAAATTCAAATTATTTCTGCACTTGAAGTCAAATATTGAACTAATGAATCAGACAATGTTGACGAACATTTCAATTTTTTTTTTAGTTAACCAAACTGTGCAAATTTCCTTCAAGGGCTTCTGTCCTATCTACAAAGTAGTTTGCTGTTGTTCCCTGGAATTCGTAAAAACAGCTTCATATCCACAAAATTAATGGGCCTTCTCAAGGCATTCTCCTCAAAGCACTGAAAGGGGTGACATTTTAGACATTTAGTAAACTAATAAACATCAAATTTAAATTTGTTCCATTAAACGTTATTCCAGTATATTTTCGGAGGCTTATGCAAGCAAGTTGCTCTAATTAATTTTCTGCAATTCTGCTTGCTGTAAAAACAAAAACATGCACGAAGAATAAAAAAAAAAGTATTGTTTTAAATAGGCAGTAAAAGGTCGATCCTTGGGTCACAACAATTCGCCTTATTTTTTGTTGGCCTAAATGAAAATCAAATGGGTCATATTTGACTTTAGAAAATGTACAATTACTTTTGTAAAAACATGTGGCTTTGAGAGACTCCTTTCAACATTAAACTTACAAAAATTTAATAAGGGCATTTTGAAATTTTTTAAAATCTGCCCAACAATTTATAATACTTCAAACATTGTGTACAAAGCATGTGATAGTGAGTGAAATTAGTAGTTTTTAAGAAAGTGGGTGGTTCTTCACTCAGATTAATTCACTCCTAAATTTCGGTTTTTTTCTATCATATCTGAACTAACTGATGCTTGTGTAACCGTGAAAAATGGCACAACTCAATAAAACTGAATAAAAATGACACCCGGGATCTAAGGACCAAGTCGCGAACTGTTTTTAAAGAAAGGTTTAATGAATAACGACACCAAAATGAAACAGACCAAATAATCAACTAAAATTAAACTAAACTAAAATCTTAAACTTGAAATGCACTAAACACAGTGTAAAGTATAAACCTAGAGGCAAATCAGGGAAACCAGGGATGTGCAGACATTAAACTTGAAATCGTTCAAAACAGCAGAGAAACACAAAGTTGTGAAGAGATAAAATGAAACAGGTCTTCTCTCTATGCTGCTGGTCTACACACTGACCATGTGCTTGTGGTCACAGGGCCAGTGACCTCTAAACTAGAAATAAACTATTAAGGGGATGCACTACAAAAGACACGGGTCATACACAATCTAATGGGGCTTACACATGGGAAACTAAAAGGACATTACAAATATACTACAGGGGATGCACACCTATGAGAGAAACGGACTATTATTACACAATTTAAAGAAAATTATTTATAAACAGTTTTCACCCTTCTACACTTGCAAGTCATTTTAGGGAAAAATAGTAGTGGATAACTTCTCTGAAATCGTTTAGCACTTTTTTTTTTACCAAAGCCAATAATATGAAAAGCATGCCATAGTACAGAGGAGAAGAAAACAATCCCAGTCGTTTTCTTCCTCCATGCGTAAGCGATGAAAATTCCCTAAGAAAATCTCTAAATGCCAGTTTTTGATAGCCTTTGAACTTTTTGATTCCCAACTTGGAACGAAATGCTTCGTCTTCACTGGCCGCCCAGTCATCGGGAGACGGAATATCAGGCCAGGTAGAGCGACATACGTTATACATAAACATGATACAACAAAAACTCGAGTTACGTATTGAATACAGTGCATGCTCAACAACCATGACAAGCTTTTGTTGTATCATGTTTATGTATAACGTCTGTCGTTCTACCTGGCCTGATATTCCGTCTCCCGCCCTCACACTAGTCTTTCGGAAAGACTGCCTTTTTGCGCGCAATACACGATGTACATAGACTATTCATCATTGGCCGCCAGAGGGCGCACCTGAAATACAGTCGAAAAGACAGTCTTTCATATTCCGTATAAATCGCTCGCAAAATACCGAGCGAATTCCTGGCATACCTTTGTGTGACACGTTGAAATGCGTGACGTCATCTAATTTCCATAATTCACAACAGCTCTGGTCTGTCTGGTACCCAGAGTACACACTGGACAGGACAGTGCATACAAATGTCGCTGCTTTTCCAGTCGCTGATCGATCGATCGATCAGCAGTCAGCGGGCAAACATGATATGAGGCAAACACGTTGTCCACGGACAAAGCTATCTTGCGCGTTGCATGCACTCAGTGGCTCGCCTGTACCGTCGTCCGGGCCTTACCGCTTGCCGGCCTGCGTTGCTCGTATACGGTCGGGTTAGACCCGTGAACGGGTCTACGGTCGGGTGTGATGATTGGGCGGCCAGTGAAGACGAAGTATTTCGTTCCAAGTTGATAATCGAAAAGTTCAAAGGCTATCAAAGACTGGCATTTAGAGATTTTCTTAGGGCATGTTCTGCTTGGTCACGATTTTTTTTCATCGCTTACGCATGGAGGAAGAAAACGACTGGGATTGTTTTCTTCTCCTCTTTTCATATTATTGGCTTCGGTAAAAAAAAAAGTGCTAAACGATTTCAGAGAAGTTATCCACTACTATTTTTCCCTAAAATGACTTGCAAGCATCAGTTAGTTTAGATATGATAGAAAAAAAAACGAAATTTAGGAGTGAATTAATCTGAGTGAAGAACCACCCACTTTCTTAAAAACTACTACTAGTAATTTCACTCACTATATCACATGCTTTGTACACAATGTTTGAAGTATTATAAATTGTTGGGCAGATTTTAAAAAATTTCAAAATGCCCTTATTAAATTTTTGTAAGCTTAATGTTGAAAGGAGTCTCTCAAAGCCACATGGTTTTACAAAAGTAATTGTACATTTTCTAAAGTCAAATATGACCCATTTGATTTTCATTTAGGCCAACAACAAATAAGGCAAATTTGTGACCCAAGGATCGACCTTTTACGGCCTATTTAAAACAATACTTTTTTTTCTGATTCTTCGTGCATGTTTTTGTTTTTACAGCAAGCAGAATTGCAGAAAATTAATTAGAGCAACTTGCTTGCATAAGCCTCCGAAAATATACTGGAATAACGTTTAATGGAACAAATTTAAATTTGATGTTTATTAGTTTACTAAATGTTTAAAATTTCACCCTTTTCAGTGCTCTGAGGAGAATGCTTTAAGAAGGCCCATTAATTTTGTGGATATGAAGCTGTTTTTACGAATTCCAGGGAACAACAGCAAAAAATGGAAATGTTTGTCAACATTGTCTGATTCATTAGTTCAATATTTGACTTCAAGTGCAGAAATAATTTGAATTTTTAGGTTGAATTCCATATCCGACCACTATAAACCTCTTTATTTATAAAATTATGACATGTCTGATTTTAGGCCCCCAGCCTGGATTTCCATTGTTATAAAACTATGTAAAATTTTAGTTTAGTTGTAAAAACCCAAAACTAAGAAAGAAAAATTTTCATGATTTTTAAATTTTTTCCCACTGCTGTCCAACATTGTCCAAGGAAATGTTCGTCAACATTGTCTGATTCATTAGTTCAATATTTCACTTCAAGTGCAGAAATAATTTCATTTTTTAGGTTGAATTCCATATCCGACCACTATAAACGTCTTTATTTTATATTAAATGAAAAATAAACAATGCATGTTAGAACAAGTTTGATGATAAAAATTAGAAATAAAATTATGACATGTCTGATTTTAGGCCCCCAGCCTGGATTTCCATTGTTATAAAACCATGTAAAATTTTAGTTTAGTTGTAAAAACCATGGTGTAAAAACTAAGAAAGAGAAATTTTCATGATTTTTAAATTTTGTCCCAACATTGTCCAAGGAAATGTTCGTCAACATTGTCTGATTCATTAGTTCAATATTTCACTTCAAGTGCAGAAATAATTTGAATTTTAAGGTTGAATTCCATATCCGACCACTATAAACGTCTTTATTTTGTATTAAATGAAAAATAAACAATGCATGTTAGAACAAGTTTGATGATAAAAATTAGAAATAAAATTATGACATGTCTGATTTTAGGCCCCCAGCCTGGATTTCCATTGTTATAAAACCATGTAAAATTTTAGTTTAGTTGTAAAAACCATGGTGTAAAAACTAAGAGAGAAATTTTCATGATTTTTAAATTTTGTCCCACTGCTGTCCAACATTGTCCAAGGAAATGTTCGTCAACATTGTCTGATTCATTAGTTCAATATTTCACTTCAAGTGCAGAAATAATTTGAATTTTAAGGTTGAATTCCATATCCGACCACTATAAACGTCTTTATTTTGTATTAAATAAAAAATAAACAATGCATGTTAGAACAATTAAGTTTGATGATAAAAATGAGAAATACAATTCTGACATGTCTGATTTTGGGCACCCAGCCTGGATTTCCATTGCTATAAAACCATGTAAAATTTTAGTTTGGTTGTAAAAACCATGGTGTGAAAAATAATAAAGAAATTTTCATGATTTTTAAATTTTTCCCACTTCTGTCCAACATTGTCCAAAGAAATGTTCGTCAACATTGTCTGATTCATTAGTTCAATATTTCACTTCAAGTGCAGAAGTAATTTGAATTTTTAGGTTGAATGCCATATCCGACCAGTATAAACGTCTTTATTTCGTATTAAATGAAAAATAAGCAATGCATGTTAGAACAAGTTTGATGATAAAAATGAGAAATAAAATTATGACATGTCTGATTTTGGGCACCCAGCCTGGATTTCCATTGCTATAAAACCATGCACCACGGTCACTGCACGAAAATGGCCCGATATCATTTTCGCGCGGCACGGTGAATCACTGCACACGTACAAATGTACACGGCAAGTTACCATCCCACATGACCTAGTTATGGAGGCATCGCTTTCTCTTCTACGCAGGCGCCCATAATTTTTGACCTTGCTGTTTAATTATTCATGTGCTTCCATAAAGGTTATCGAACTTTTTTCTTACGGAGTAATCAAGACCGAGTTTTCGAGTTCACGTTGTAAGTGTAGGTACGCCCTCTGGCGGCTAAAATGAGCAATGTGGGGATCGCGAACTCGGTCTTGCATCAAGACTACCCTCACACCCGACCGTAGACCCGTTCACGGGTCTAACCCGACCGTACGAGCAACGCAGGCCGGCAAGCGGCAAGGCCCAGACGGTACAGGCGAGATACTGAGTGCAACGCGCAAGATAGCTTTGTCCGTGGACAACGTGTTTGCCTCATATCATGTTTGCCTGCTGACTGCTGATCGATCGATCGATCAGCGACTGGAAAAGCAGCGACATTTGTATGCACTGTCCTGTCCAGTGTGTACTCTGGGTACCAGACAGACCAGAGCTGTTGTGAATTATGGAAATTAGATGACGTCACGCATTTCAACGTGTCACACAAAGGTATGCCAGGAATTCGCTCGGTATTTTGCGAGCGATTTATACGGAATATGAAAGACTGTCTTTTCGACTGTATTTCAGGTGCGCCCTCTGGCGGCCAATGGTGAATAGTCTATGTACATCGTGTATTGCGCGCAAAAAGGCAGTCTTTCCGAAAGACTACGGTCAGTGACAAATATCACGCAGTATCGTCTTGCACCATGACTAGGCATTTAGGAGTGATTGTGCATATTCATTCACGTGCGTACATTACGTCACTTCAGTTGCTTAACACGAAGCGCCTCGTTATCAAACCCGGAAGTGCGCAGACCGGTCTCAAAATTGTTAATTTGGGATTCGTCTATTATAAACGTTTTGCAGATGTTTAATGTTCTAAGAACAAGTAAATAAAGCCAATCAAGCCCTTGAAAGCGTATTATCAGCAGTATGTGTCACTCACCTCGGAAATGGTCAGCACAGACACAATGATCAGCTGATCTCGCGGTCCTATGAATCTGGGTCTCTGGGTGGAGTGTTTGCTGGCCTGAAAGATGCGAAAGATGCGGTTCATCTTGAGCGCGGTTGGTGCGTAGGTGAGAGTCAGACTCAGTGCGATCATCGCCTCGGACAGGAAGCAGGAGACCCTGGTGGGATAGGCCAGAATCAGAAACACCGACATGAATGTCACGAAGAGACCGATGATGTTGACGACGCTCAACTCTCGACTAGTTGCCTTGATTAAGGCGTGCTTGCGGTAATAGATGATCCCTGATGAGGCGAGGGTCGAGAGTCCAAGTCCGATGGAGGAGAGAACGAGTATAATGATTGTCACTGCATTCCGCCAGTCTGTGGAGGATGGAACAATCATCTTACAGATGGAGAAATTCTTAGCTGGCCAATAGAACTTGTCACATTCTTGACAACGTGTATGATTCACGACTATAGCGTTTACGTGGCATCTCTGGCAACCGTAGCAGCATTTCTCCTCCAATGAGACGGTTTTGTAACCCGGAAGACACTTCTCCTTGCATACAGACCTCGGTGGTGTTCTGGTCCCCGTGCTCCACAGGAGTTCTCCAGTCCGAAGATGTAAACGGTCTCCTGACGCTCGACGGGAATCCCATTCTCCCACGTTCACGGAGACTAGTTCATCGGCCAAGAACTGAAAGTTTTTCACAGTGTACTTTCCTGATGGGTCGCCATTTTTGTCAAATCGAACAGCGCCGTCTACTCCGTTGAACGTGACTTCTCGGAGGCGAGCCATCAGAGCTGGCCCGGTGACGGTGCCATTCCTGAGGCATTCTGGATTCGCTGCGCAATCTTTACGCAGCATTTCATCAAGGGCCGTGGCGAACGCATACACTGCATCTACCACATGGTGATTATCGCTTACAGTCAGTTCCTTAATGCAGTTACCGATTTTCGTGCATTCCCAAGTTGCATTCTGATGGGCTGAGATGACGTCCACTTTCATGTGCATATCGAAGATAGTCTCTAAAGCCAGGCACGTCTTTATGAAAGCTTTCAACCACAAACCCTCCTTCCATCAGATTTACAACATCGTACTTCACCAACAATTGAAGGCGTACAATTGAAGAGTCCCCACTGATGATGGTAAGTTCTGGCAGACTGCGTTCTCTCTGTGATAAAGCCTTGAGGATGCCGTAGTCTGCCTGATAAAACAAGGAGGTGAAGAAAACTATGACATGGCGCTCTGAAATTTTAGTATTTTATCCACGATCTCTTGGATCTCACCATCGGTTGCCGATTCGCGAATGGGTAGAGAGTAAGCCAAGCAGATTCCCGCCTGCTCCCCAAGACGTTTAATCTCTTGGGCACCATGTATCCCGTAACTGTTGACCGAGTATATCAAACCAACATAAGACCAGTTGAACGTTGTAAGGATGTCCACAATAACCCTGGTCTGAAGAGTAGCAGGCGGCCATGTACGCAAAAGGTAAGGGAATCGGCGTTTGTTGCTCAGTTCGATTGATGATCCTCTGTATGATATGACTGGAATGTCGAAGGCTGTTGTTACGATGGCAGTTGCGATGCTTGTTGCACTCGCTCCCGGACCTACGATCCCAATAAACTGGCCTTGTAACCCATCAGAGTCCTCCGTCTTTGTTTGAAGAACGCCTGCCATAGAGAGGGCTACGGCTGCCACAAGAGACTCGCTCGCACAGTAATCACGGATGTCGAAGCCCAAAGTGACATTGGGCAGCAGGTCGGTGCGATTGTTGATTTGCTCTATGGCAAACGGCATAAGTTCCATACGAGTTTCAGCAGAGAGAGTAATGTCGCATCTGAAACCTGACGACGATAGAGTCATGCCGAATAAGCCACCGAGTATAAAATCACCCGGTTTGGAGTAACTGATCTGGACTTGCCACGGCACCGAGCCCACGACTAACCAGATGCTGGGAGTCATGAGAAGGAACAAGACTAAGACTCGAAACATCAGCATTTTGAGAGGAGGAAGGAAAATGAACATCTGACCAAAGTAACCGGTGGATGTTTGTGCAGGAAAAAAATCTACGTGTATGAAGATCGCTGTAGGGTTGAAGTAAGTTGAAATGTTCACGCCTGGTTTCGACAAACCCGCATTGCTTTTTTTCTTGAAGGTGATTGGTTAATCAACCTACACGTCTCCGTTTCACGTGACTCCCGCACGTGCTATACGTATTCTCGAAAATATAGATTTCACGGCGAGGTATATGATTTAAAATGAACATCTGACCAAAGCAAAGTAATCCGTGAAGGTTTGCGTTGAGCAACATTTACATGGAGTAGGTATAGGGTATTCTAAGACACTGCTCATAACATTATGCGCAGTGCAGTCTGTATTTTTTAAAAACAGTTTTATTGGTCCCGCTTTATGGGCTTTTAAACGAGCTTGTCCAGATTTGGATTTTGTTCTAACCTAACAATCTTATAAAACACCTCCCAAAAAGACTATCCATGGGAAGAAAACAAGAAATATGGATGTGGAAGCAGAATAGTTGGTATAATCACTGCACTGTTTTATGGAAGATAAATTGGTTTACAAATTATCGGAGGCTTTTCGACGATATCCTGGATTCAAATCCTTCTGATAGATATCCTTGATTATTCAGACATGCTTCTGCTGGTCTAAAACAAATTATTTTGTATACATTTTATGGGAGTACACTCCTTTCCCTATATTTTATTTTATCTTTGTTTATTTGGTAGTGTGCCCCCGTATTTTCCCTTTCCTCATTTATTTAGCTGTGTAAATATCTCTGACCACAACTTACACAAAAAAATGTGGTTAGTTTGCAGACGGGCATTAAAGAGGGCGCATATCCTACGTGTAAGCTGCATATGGGTCATTCTATAAATTTGGGGTCCAATTAACGTAGTGACATTTTTCTGTCCCCGTTACACCTGACATACTGCTATTTGCCATACAAGTATCATTAAAAATGCCTTCAAAACATATGTTTATGAATTGTACTTTATGTAATCACTCTTTGAGATAGAAGGCATTTAAAGAATGTGTCCTGAATTTACAAACTACAACATTTTACAAGATGCCTAACGGGGACAGAAAAATTTGACCCCAAATTTATAGAATGACCCATATTCCGCACGCGTGGGTTTTGGGCCTACAATAATGGTCCTGTACCATAAGCCCATTTTCTCTTTCAAGCTTGTAACTACTTTATCTTTTAATATTGCACAAAATCTGTCACAAATGGGAATCGAACCAGGGACATTCATAACAGAAGTCTATCACTCTAACCACTACACCAAACGAACTCGCTGCAAACTCATCACTTTTTAATGAATTCAACCGTAACCCTAACCCTTACCCCTGACACCTAACCATTACCCCCTACCCTATAGTCTCTTCTCAAGACGTTCAATTAAATTCTCATATGGTCTGTAATAACAACGAATAATGGTCCAGGACCATTATTGTAGGCCATAATCTCATACATGCGCCATATTCCCCCTCAGCATTCTGTGTGCCCGGCCTATACTTGGTACTTCTCTTCTGCAGTACGCCTGCTATAGCAAGTTCCTTTTGTCTGCAAAACTCATCCTGGTTCCCTTGCTGTTTACTGGACACTGTTTTGGTTTTATGTGGTTTGTAATTTTCATCTCTGTCAGTGATACTTTCTTTTCTGTGCTACAATTACCTTTGGACAATTCCATGCAAAACGTCCCGTCTGAAGGTCAACCAATACCTTCAATAAGTTTAAATGCATATTAATTGCAATAATGACCATTGATATTTTACAGATCTTTATTTTAGAGAGAGATAATGTAAGGATGGTACGAAAGTGCATTGGTCTATGATAACGAAAGGACACCTCGGCGTGGAATTGATACTTTCTTTTCATCTCCGTGATAGTTTTTCTTTCCGTCTCTCAGTTGCCCTTCTTTTGTAAGATTCATCCCCGTATTTTCTTTTCTGTGCACGATATTTTTCTTTCTGTACCTTAATTTCTGTGGTGCTTTCCTTTCTGTGCCTCATTTTGGTTTCTTTTGTAGGTTTCATCTCCATATATTTTCTTTTCTGTCTAAATTATACCTTTCTTTTGTAAGTTTTTCTTTCTGTTTTTCTTTCTGTGATTTGTTGTGCCTTTCTCTTGTAATTTGAATCTGCAATCTGCATTTGTTTTTCTCTGCCCAAAACCCCGGCCCTTCTTATTTTTATCTGCGGGTGTCTTTTGGGGGGGGGGGGGGGGGGGTCCTGATTTACATAGTCCTCGTGATATATGTCTTTTAATATATTGATGACCTAAACTTGTCATCTGTATTTTCACATTTTTAATCTTCACTTTTCTGTTTCTTGAGAACATAATTTGTTTGATACCTAAGTTTGTCATTCTGGTTTTTTTTTATAGTTTTATTTAATCGACGTTCATTTTTACCAAACCCTAACTAAATCCTATTTTACTTTAAGGTTACTTTGGTTTCCTGTGTCACTCAACGGTTCTCAGTTGAACGCAAATTTGGCCGACAGTTTCCTTTCTTAACACTTTCATTTCCTGCTAAAATGTGCGGTTTGAAAATTACTATAGGCCATGTTTTTCTCCTTTTTTACGGACGCACTTTCTTTTTGGCGATAGTGCTTTCTCTTTCTCAGTGATCTTTTGTTTCAGCTCAATAGTGCCCCTAACTCGTGGCCACGACTTAAGCAGGCCTCCCGTGCACTGTGCGATATTTGCCACGAATTGTCTACTAATTGGTACGATTGGGTACGATTTGGTACGATTGTGTGTAGGGTCTATAGGCAGTCTCCGATAATCGTACAAATTCGTAGGAAATTCGTGGCCAAAATCGCACAGTGGGAGGCCCGAAATCTCACGGCTGCGAAATCTCACGGCCACGACTTGCGGCCCCAATTATATTTTATCTTGCGGCCGTTTGTTTTTTCTTGTCAACTCGTCAAGTAAAATTTTAAGTAACTGCAAAAGGGCTTTAATATAGACCGTTAAGTTGACCTCGAAAACTTGCGGTACGCTGCGAGATTTATCGACTTCCGGAGACCACGTATAGGAGCTAACGCACGTGAAGCGACCATTTTTCGGTACCAATTTTGCTCCACGTCTTAAAATCCCATTTACATGTGGGAAAAGTTAATTGAGCAAAAGGTTCATAATATTTGTAATCTAGCTGACCTTTTATTTTGGCACCCTCCATGGCTTGCCTCTTTATGGGCAAGTTTGAGGAGCGCATGCTGGCCTCGGCCCCGTGGCGCCCTTGGATTTGGTGCACTGATAAAAAAAATGGGAAAATTTTGCCCAACTTTTTACCCAACGTTGGTTCAAATATCAACATAGGCCTACCCATCTTTGGGGCGCAAAATACCCAACTGGTGTTGGGTAACAGCCTTACCCAAGCCTTGGGTGATATTGTATGCACAATTGGAATTCTATAAACCAATCTTTCGATAAATGTGCATATCCAATTATTGGTTACAAGTTTATTATCCAACGTTTGGGTAAATGTGCATGGCCAATTGTTGGTTAAATTCAATCATCCAGGGTTTGGGTAAAATTGCATAGCCAATTGTTGGTTAAATGAATTCATCCAATGTTTGGGTGAATGTTTATGGCCAATTGTTGGTTAAATCCAATCACCAAATGTTTGGGTAAATGTGCATGGCCAATACATGTAATTGTAGGTTCAATTAAATCATCCAAGGTGAGCTTAGACTGGTTCCCGCTCCACATATTCCACATACAACGACTGAATATGAGGACCGGCTACTGTTGTGTTTAAAATAGCACTTTAAGCATTACGTCATGTATTTATTTTTAGGATCACATAACCGTTAATTTTCAAAGCGCGCTGCGCGCTATATGGGTCTTTCTATAAATTAGGGGTCCAAAAGTGTGACATTTGGTGTCCCCCGTTACACCTGATATGTTTTATTTTTCGTACAAAAATCATTAAAATGGCTTTTAAACCATTTTGTATGAATTGTACCTTACGTACTCACTCTTTAAGATGGAAAGTATTTAAAGAATGTGTCCTGAATTTACAAAAACAAGATGTAAAATGTAACGGGGGACACCAAAGCTGGACCCCTAATTTATAGAAAGACCCATATATGGCATGAGTGTACAACAGTTTGAAAGGGGTTATTCCTTATTTGACCAATACAAATTTAGTATATTAACCTTAAAATATTAAATATGCCCATTTTAATATACTCCTGTTTCAAAATGGCGAAATTGGCGGCTGCCGGACCTTAAATTCAGTCTAGTCAAAGAATGTTTGGTCCGGGTACCAGACTAAGGTGAGCTTACATAGCCAATAATTATTGTTGGTTACCTTTTCACCAGCTGGTGTTCTCCCCTCCCCATCTTGTCCCAATAATTTGGCACAAGTAAAAGCTAAAACGTTGGCCATCTGCTGAGCAATGATTGGTGTTTTCACTTTGTAATAAAAGACACTTTCGTACATTTCCCCCTGTTTTTAATATGTAGTAACGCCTATTCAATACTTATCCACACTAATCCGTTCGTGGTGGAACAGCAGTGTACTTGGCAAATGCCATTTTCCTCATCATGTTTTGAGAAAACGGGCAAGAGCCTTTAATCGGAAGATTTCTTACAAAGTACGTAAGCTCCAACAGAACAACTAGGACAGATAGTCTAGTCACAAATTAGTCTGGTTCCTGGACCAAAATAAATTCGATCACTAAACTGATTTTAAGGTCCGGCAAGCGTGTCTTTTTTTGTTTTACACCACATCGAGGGGTACACCCCAAATCTTCAACCCGAATAGAGTCTACTAAGTTTCCAATGACTGATACTTCTCAAGTGACAATCTTGGAAATAGCCAGAACTCTTACTCTCACTATTAGAGAAAAAGAAGAAACCGAGAAATTTCGAAAAATCCCAAACAACACTGAGATTCGAACAAGGGACCTTATGATTGCAAGCCGAGCTCTCTTCTAACCAGACCACGAAGCTGGTTGCAAACTAACTACATGTACATTCAAAACCCTAAATTCCTTAAAAATAACCAACCCTAAACCCTAACCCTAAACCCTAACCTATTATATGGTCTCCTCTCAAGACACTAAAAAGGTACAAAACCCCTCATTTTCCCATCGCAGTGGTGTCAAAATAAAATTACGCGTCCGGCAACCGCCAGTATAGGCCTACATGTTAGTCCGCCATATTGACACAGGAGGAATTCCTCCTTTTTCCGAAGGTTCCCGAAGTTATCCGAATGCACGTCCGGACGTTATCGTTAATCGTCGGGTACGATTCGTCGGTGTTTCGCCACGTGTTTATTTTACGATGATGCAGACAATGTGTTTTATTGGCAACATATGAAATAACCCTTTTCAAATTGTTATACACTCGTGCCGTAGCGCGCAGCGCGCGTATTTTGTTTTTAACCACTTCGAGGGGGAAATGAGGGGTTTTGTACCTTTTTAGCGTCTTGAGAGGAGACTATGTAATAGGTTAGGGTTTAGGTTTAGGGTTGGTTATTTTAAAGGAATTTAGGGTTTTGAATGCGATCGGTTTGCAACCAGCTCTGGGTCTGGTTAGAAGAGAACTCGACTTGCAATCATGGGGTCCCTGGTTCGAATCTCAGTGTTGTTTGAGTTTTTTCGAAATATCTCGTTTTCTTCTTTTTTTCTAATAGTGAGAGTTAGAGTTCTGGCTATTTTTGAGATTGTCACTTAAGAAGTATCAGTCATTGGAAACTTAGTACATGTAGACTCTAATCGGGTTGAAAAAATTGGGGTAAACCCCTCGCTGTGGTGTAAAAAAAAACACGCGCGGAGCGCGTTTTGAAAATTAACGGTTATGCGCTCCTAAATATAAATGCATGACGTATGCTTAGTGCTATATTTTAAACACCACGGTAGCCGGTCCTCATATTAAGTGGAATATGTGGAGCGGGAACCAGTCTAGTCACAAATACAACGCAGTGGTACGGTTTGTGTGTGAAACGTTAAGAAATGCCTGTAGCCTATCAAGTTGCTGGATTTTAATTCGCGCATGCTCACTCGTTACTTTTTAACACCAGTAAAATTTACACCAAGATATTCAATAGGATTTAAAAATCAGGATATAGGCAACTCCATCACGAAAAGTGTAGAAAGAACACGTACATAAACATGCGCTCCAAAGCATTTATTTCAACAGCCTTCTGGTCAAATTCAGTACATACACTATATAGGCCCATCTCATTCATCTTAACATACATAAAATACAAAAACCTTTTCTACAATATATTGTCACACTGTGTTTCGGGTTTATTATTTGCAAGTCTGTGATAAAATTACTAACACCACAATCCAAGCAAATGACGTCTCTGCTGCCCAACACGTTGGATATACAGCAAGCTTTTTGCACATTATATGTTGGTAACGAAGTGGTGTGGTTTTTAGTATTTGGGAGAAAATTCACCAAAATCCAAGCAAATTAAACCTGGGTTGCTCATACACATTGGGTAATTATACAGCAAATATTTTCTGCAGCATGTTGGTCACATCATGAACATGGCTTACCCAAAAGTCGAGCATATTTGGCCCGAGATACCCAACATGTTGGGTATACGAAAAGATTTCTGCTTTATGTTGAATTTAACCAACAATTGGCCAAGCACATTTACCCAAAAGTTGGATAATTAACTTTTAACCAACAATTAGATATGCAAATCTACCCAAACATTGGTTAATATAATTTAACCAACAATAATATTGTACATTCAATACCATGCATCCAAGGGTATTTTGCGCCCTAATAAAGATGGGTATGTTGATATTTGAACCAACGTTGGGTAAAAAGTGCAATGGGCAAAATATACCTATTATTATTTACAGTGCAGGTTGCTAGAATGCGTCCTGCTTTGTGTTGAAAATTCCCCAATAACTGGAAATAAATGTCATGAGTGTATAATTTGCTCAGCATTTTAATACTTTCAGCACATGTTGTAATGCCCAATAAACGGACACTCTTTGACCAACGTAACTTGGGATGAGAGAAAAATCGTAAGGGCCGTATAGAACTTCAAATGTTACCAACGTTGGTCGCTTGGATGGTTTCCAACAGAACATTTTCTGCATTATGTTGAAGAAATATGACCCAACAAACGTCAAAATGAAATTCTCCAACTTTGTTTTACCCAAAAAGGCAGAATATTTTACAGTAGGCCCTATACTTTGAATTACCCTCTCGTGTCTCCACAATCTCCATACCAACATATGGAGAAAATATTGTTTGTCTGTATAATATGCTCAACCTTTTAATATAGGTTTTCCCGGCCAATTTCTGCAAAAAAACGTTCATTTTCGTCAACACTCATTATATTAAGATTCGTACAGATTGTTCAAGTCTGTGCAAACTCGGGTTTCTTTTTCCTTATTATCACATTCTATTTCGTTTTCGTGCACACACAATTTTACTTTTTCATTCAGGTTTGTTTTTAGTCATTCTATTTCGTTTAATGGCATTCAAGACTACATTTTCATAATTCAAAAGATTCACCTATGCTGTCTTTTTGCAATCGGGGAAATCAAATTAAAAGCAACCGACGCGTGCAGGACTTTTTTGTCTGCGCTTGTTTTTCTTTTTGTTTACATTAAATCTATTTCGCACTTGTTCAATTTAGATATGGCATGTATTATTCGAGTAGGTACTGCTATTGTCTGTCACTGTAAGTTGTTCTGTGTGACATTATTGATGTGAATAATTCCTTTGTACCCTTAACCTTTGTTTGTATCTATGCCTGTCTCTGGAGTCAATTGAAATCGATTTAGGAGGTCGTTTGGCATTTTTGCTCTTTCTGTGTGTATGTACAAACTAGGGTGGATCAAACAAAAAAACGAAACCGAGATATTATCGCTAATTGTGACTGAAGTAGGGCACGTATGAATAAACGGGGGATATCATCTGTTAGGGTGGAATCTCCTCTTTAAAATGACACCCTGATCATGTCATTATGTTTCCGGTTGACTGAGCAGTGATCAATGTTATGCAAGGGTCTAGTTTGGGATTTGCGCCACTTTCTTCAATGGCGTCCAGTCATGGCCTGAACCATGGCATGGCCTGTTCAGACGATCAAGTATCCATTGGCTAAACCTAAGATGCCTCTGAAGATCGCCAGAAAGCAGTTGATGTCTTACGAGCCACAATTCTGTAAAGGTACCACCGAACAATTGTGTTGAACATGGTTAGGGCCAGTCCCGGCTAAACCATTTCGTCTATGACTGCTGCGTTCTCCCTGCTGCATGCAGGGCTTGCTGAATTGCGTTAATGTTTTCGGATTACCGACCAGTTCTCCTTCGCCCAGATCTTGGACTCAACAAAAACTTGATACATTCTCATGTAGGACTGAATGTTCTGTTTTTTAAAAATGCAGGTTTTTTCCCACCAACATTTGTATCGACATGTTAATTTCCGAGGCGTCCTTGGCTACTGGATACTTGGTCCGGCGTCCAAACAGGCTACTTAAAGAAAGTGGCGGAAATCCATAACACTGGTCACTGCTCACTCAACTGGAAACATAATGACATGATCAGGGTATCATTTTATAGAGGAGATTCCACCCTAACAGGTGATATCTCCCGTTTATTCATACGTGCCCTACTTCAGTTACAATTAGCAATAATATCTCGGTTTCGTTTTTTTAATCCACCCTGTATACAGTAAGGTACCGTGTGGGGGTACCGCGGCCGAGTGGTTTGGGTCATTTACTCGCAATCAGTCATAGGTTCAAACCTCCCCCGGCTGCGGTACATGTGCCCTTGAGCAAGGCACTCAACCACACTTGCTCCATCCTTCGGAAGGGATGTAAAGCCATTGGTCCAGTGTGTCAGGTAACGCACTTTAAAGAGGTATTCTTTCGTGAAGAGCAAGGGGATTCCCCGGTGTCTCTGGCCATTTATAATTTCTAATTCTTCCTGGGTTTCCTCATGCTTGCGAGTGACAGTGCAATTGGCACTTTAGAGGAATCCTTGGTATGAATACCAGAAAGAAATAATAATAAATATAATATTAATACAGGTGCTGTTAATTTTTTTACATTTGGACTATTTCAAATTAACAGTTAAAAACAGTTTGTAAAAATAACATAAACTGTAACATAACTATAACATAAACAAACTATTTTGCTTTTGTTTCCCTGTGACGTTTTTACAGGTAATGTTCTGTTTGTGTTTAGTACCTGTACATTTTTTTTCTTGAAAGAAAAGCTTTTATGTAGGCAAATACGAGTCAAAAACGCATGTCACATGAACGAATTTGCATTTACATTATGTGAAAAAGTTTGCTTATTCATCAAATTGAATTCTTGATCAGGCCTTGGACGATTTTGAATGAGCGAAACATCTTTTTGAATTTGAAAGAACGTATTTATCGAAAGAATGCTAAAAATAACAGAATCGAATGACTTCGTTTCATTTTCGAATGCTCATATAAAGGAGCATTCATTTTAAACAAATACCCATTATATAGCCGCTGTTTCCCCAATTTACAGGACTTTGCATGTAACCAACGTTGGTGTCCTGGATGTTTTACCCAACAGAACATTTTCTGCATACATATGTTAAGGAAATATGACCCAACAAACGTCAACATGAAATTCTCCAACTTTATTTTACCCAGCATTTGTTTACAGTGTGGCGGTACATTGACGACTTTTCTTTGTCTGGACTAGTGATGAAGACAGCCTCAGTACTTTCATTGACCACATCAATTATTTCCACAGGACAATCGAGTTCACATCAGAGTACTCCACCACTGAGACTCATTTCCTTGATGTCATTTTACACAAGAAAAACAATAATGGCCTAACTACAGACCTATTTGTTAAACCCACAGATAAACACCAGTACTTGCACTCAACTATGCCATCCCAGACATTGCAAAACCGGTACTGCATATAGCCAAGCTCTTCGCCTTCGACGCATTTGTTCTAATGACTCTGATTTTGCCCGTCACTCACATGACCTTAAAGGGACACACCGGCTTACTGTTTGAATAATGTAGCGATCTAGCATCCTTGACAATAATTTTTCGATGGTCGTTGTGGTTAAAAATTATCAAACTGTCGCGTAATAAACTAGAAATGTTAACAATTTACAAAAGAGACAAATGTTGGGCTATACGCTTTACCGGCCGTCGCGATGTATCATGTGTTTGTAAATAAAGGTGGCGTTCGATTATGGGTCGACACGTGTTTAACGTCGTTTCCTTGTTTTCCCTAACTCATCACACCTTGTATGATCCCTCAGGTCAGCGCTGACTCGAGGAAGCAACTTGAAAGACAACTCCAAGACCACGTGATTTATCGGAACAAGAATCTGGTTCGGATAAATCACGTGACCTTGATTTTGTGAAAAATGCTCAAAAACGGCCAAATTTTGTTGTTTCTTTTTAGGTTCTCTTCAGTCTATTTCGGAAAGACTTTCAGAATCATGTATGGGTCTATTTCGAGCCCAAAATAGCACAACAAAGCCGGTATGTCCCTTTAAGATACACCTTGTTTCACGAGGGCATAGTTCACGTGCGGTACACGCAGGTCTATTCATAGTCCCTTTCCAGGGATCTTCCGCTTGCTTGAAAATCTAGTAAACCCCAGCTCACAGCCTCAACATAATTCCTCTTGTTGTCACTTATCCTTTCCTTCCCCCTATCCGCCAGATTACCAGTAAGCTCCATATACTTTATACCTCAGATCGTCTTCAGTGGGCAGTTCCGGAACACCGGCCCTCCCAATCTGCGAGACCTATAGTTAGATCCGTAGTCCCACCTGATAATTCCACTAACCCTCCCATTCCCCATGGAACCTTTAAATGTAACTCTACACACTAAGAAATTAGGGTGCAATTGGGGTGCTTATCTTGATACAATAGCAGCACCCCTATAGGAGGAAATGTGCACCCCTATGGGAGCAAATTTGCACCATTTGAACATATGTGCACCCCTAAAAGTGCAGACTCGCTCCCTTCAAGGTGCAAATCATGTTCACATGGTGCACATTTGCTCCTATAGGGGTGCTGCTATTGTATCAAAGAAACGCACCCGTGAAGGTGCAGATTTAAACCATTATTTCTGAGAGTGTAGGTGCACACCATGGAAACTGATTCTTGCAGAAGCCATTCCATGCACCGGAGATGTCTTGAAGACAAAGGGTCACATCACTTGCACGTCTAATAAGCTAGTGGGCGAGACGAAAACCACACTCAAGAAACGTTTCTATATCCACAGTCAACACCAACAGAACTGTAACCCCAGTTGTTGAACACTTTAACTGTACTAATCACTCCATTTCTGACATATCCATACAGGGTATTGAGGCTCTATCACCCAGACTCTGTTTGACTCAGCAGAGAGAAACCTTGGATTAAACGACTCCGCACCATCCAGCCACATGGTCTCAACATTCAGGAGGGTATGATTAATATCTTAATTTTTCTCCCCCATTTCAACCTACGTCCATTTTGGTTTCCTCATGTTAATACCTGCACACCGCCCCCCCCCCCCCCTCCCCCTCCCCCTCCCCCCCACGCTTCCCACGGGCCCCCCTCCTCCTCCATTACTATACTACTCCTGCACTCCCTATCTTGTACTTTGGTTTGTTCCTCTTTCCTGTACCATTGATCCCTCTTTTGTTCCCTAGCTTTCTATATACCCCAGGCAGACATGTTGCAACCATGCAGCTTTGTTCACTCATCACAACGCCTCTTCTGCATGACTGTCTCCCTTAGCCTAATTGTGTTTACCTTAGCATCATGTTTTAATGTGCTGTTTTCTGTATGTCTATAGTCATTTTGCCTTTGATAAAGAGACTGCTGGAGTCGAAACGTTAGGCCACTAATTTTACAGTGTGATTTTTTTTACAGGTCCTGCATGCTGGTTGGTAACTTGAAGCAGTTTGCAACAATTTTGTGTATTAATTATCTCACATTTACGTCTCCGGGATACCGGTAAACTTGTAACCCTGCATGGACGTAAAATAAAAACCATGCACGCAGCGCATCGTGGTGCATGGCGCGAATATTGGCACCCTGAGTGTTTTAGCGCGAATACGATGCATTCTGACCGTTTTCTAAAGTACTTGAATCGGTTTTAGACGGTCTTTGCGATATACTGTCCTGGCCGTGTGCACTTTATTTGTTTAGGTTTTGTTGGTCTACTCTCAACAGAAGTGAACGTTCCAGTTGACGTTCAAACCAGACATTATTTTGTTTAGCTGTAGACGTTAAAGGTACACACCGGCCTACTGTTATACATGATTTAGTGATGTAGCAGCATTGACAATACTTTTTTGATGGTCGTTGTGAAAAAAGATCATCAAAATATCCCGTAACTTTACTAAAGAAGTGCAAAATTAACAAAAACGGTCAAAAGACGGGTTATACGCTTTACCAGCCGTTGCAACTACGCGCGAGCCTCACGACTTTGTCACAAACGATTCGCTCTTCTCCTGCTCAGAATATCTCAAATGTTCTGCTCACGATTTCACTGGACAGCCCGGACGACCGAATAGGAATTTCCGTTTTCTTTTGAGGAGTTGGCATCATGTTTTTTCTTCACGAACGTACACCGGAGCAACACGCCCGTGTGTGTGTGTGCACTCAGGCTATTTGCCGTGCTGCGCGGGGCAAATATCCTACACTCCACGGTAGAACGCTCGCTCCCGTTCTCCGGACTCTCGAAACAAACAATTATGTTCAAATTTTCATACTTATGTTTAACTTTGTTTCATACCTGTATAAATAGTCTCTCTTTTGTCAATTACTTATAAATATTTGGGGGAAAGCAGAGTTGAATTTGGTGCAGTTCTGCAGTAACAAACTTTTATACGGCTGGAAATACAACTAACTCACAATACCACGTGACTTTTCAGAACCACAATAAGGGCGTTCGAGATGCTTCCTCGGGGCAGCCCTGACCTGGGGATGATCGTGCGAGGTGTGATCAGCCAGGGAGACCATGGGAACGAGGTTAGACACGGGTTACCCGGTGTCAGCATCTCGAACGCCCCTAATTTGGTTCCGAAAAGTCACGTGACCTTGAATTTTTCAAAAGTGCTCAAAAACGGCAAAATTTGACGGCGTCTTTTCAGGATATATCTAATTTACTCTCGAAGGCGCTTCAGAATAATGTATGGGTACGGGTCTATTTCGAGCCCAAAATAGCCCAACAAAGCTGGGGCCAATTTCATAAAGCAATTAAGCAAAAAAATTTGCTTAATCAAAAAATTTGTTTGCTTTATAAAAATGAGTCAATATTCGAAATTGCATGTCAACTTGCGTTTTTCACAAGAATATCTGCTATTCTTGCTAAAAACACAAGTTGACGTAAAATTTTGATTATTAACCCATTTTTATAAAGCAAACAAATTTTTGATTAAGCCAATTATTTTGCTTAACTGCTTTATGAAATTGGCCCCAGGTGTGTTCCTTAATATTTCTGAGATGCACCACGCGCCCTTTGCCTGTAATTCGTAAATGTATTGCAAACCGGAAACTAAAGGTCAAACATTTTGTATTTGTATGTGACAATTAAGTTCAGACAACATTTTCTTCATTTTATTTATTCAATCAGTAGAATTTAAGGTGCCTTTTCCATTTATTGGCGTTTGGGCGCTTACAATTAGATCGGCAGTCTATTCTACCGAACGCCAGCGCGCTGGGCTATTTCGATCCACAGCATATTCGTATCCATGTATCGTGCGGGATCGTGGCACGCAGAGTTTTTTAAAAAATTAATAATAATTCTGCCTAAATTATCACCACCAATGTATATAATCATAATCCGATTACGGCACGGGGATAAAATGTGTTCATACATCCATGATAGTTGCACGTGTTTATTTAAAAGTGAGACTTGGAACCAGTCTAATGGGTATTGCATACTTTGGGGATTCCCCTATTCACCATTCAACATCACATGCATATCGCATATAACAATCGTTGAAGAAGGCAAAAGCTGTGTATTGTTTTTAGACATGTCAGATTATCTTCCATGCTTCGAGATCCAGTCTTATTCGATTATGCTGAAGACCAATGAAGTTATTGGGACTACTACTACATGCTACTTGTCAACTTGACGTAGCGCTGGTCGTTACATGTCACAACATGCACGTATTTTTTTGAGTGGTGGTTTTATGTTATTTTTTCCGTATACATTGAACAAAGATTTCAAGGAAATAACACTAGTATGAGCAAAAACATGTACATGTTCATTGTAACCCCGTTGTTAGTAACAATGGTGTGTGCCCAATTTCCATTGTTAGATGTTCATAGTGTAACTTCCTGGAATCAACAGATAATATAATAAACCTTATCGACGTTCTCAATGCATTATGGGATTGGATGACAAAATTGCTTGGCCAAATGTGCATAAACCTATGAGGCGGACACCAACTCGGCAACTTTTTTACTCATTTTCACGAAAACCAAAAAGAGTTCAAGAATCAACCTCCCACCACTTTATCTTTGACACATATCAAACATTCTGACAAACATGTCCCGAAACAGAAATGTTGCAAATGCGAGAAATCATCGGGGATTCCCTTCGTATCGGTAGAATCCGAGTACCACGCTCGCAGCTCGGTATGCGCTAGTGTGCTGCACTGCGAGTCCGTGTACACGGACTCCCCCACCAATATAAATTTTTAAAAATCGATCCGTCCAGCGCCGTGTGTTGCATAGCGCTAGCGCATACCGAGCTGCGAGCGTGGTACTCGGACTCTACCGATACGAAGGGAATCCCCAAAGATTTCTCGCATTTGCGACATTTCTGTTTCGGGACATGTTTGTCAGAATGTTTGATATGTGTCAAAGATAAAGTGGTGGGAGGTTGATTCTTGAACTCTTTTTGGTTTTCGTGAAAATGAGTAAAAAAGTTGCCGAGTTGGTGTCCGCCTCAGGTTTATGCACATTTGGCCGGGCAATTTTGTCATCCAATCCCATAATGCATTGAGAACGTCGATAAGGTTTATTTTAAGATATACTTCCCACTTGCACTTTTGTCGAAAATATTGCTTTTCTGTCGAAAAATCACATTTTCTCCAATAGTGCACAATTAAGATAACCATTCGCGCGCGAGCAGCGCCCTGTTGCAGCTCTGTTGTGGCGATTACACACGAACCGCTCGCGTCCTTACTTTAATTTATGCAGTAATTTTATCATTTAAAATTATTTATTGCAGAAATGCAACATTTCTGACAGAAGTGCAAGTGGGAAGTATATCTTAAAATTGGATGATCTGTTGATTCCAGGAGATAATTTCATTCAAATCTTTGTTCGATATATACACTCAAATATTTGTCCAATATATACACTGCGCTTTATTGGCCACAGAGGCGTCACGATGGGTCTTTCGCGAACAACTCCGACAATGGATGACCACAAGAGGGCGGGTTCTCTTGGCACTGATCAGGCTTTCATTGATTATGTGGAAACAGTTCAGTGATTTTCCACATCGCATACAGTTTGCTGGATAAATCTAAAGAAAAATCAAGTTGTTTAGAGGATTCATCGGGAAAAACGGACCAGGGCTCCAAATTCTTGAGAGTGGAAGGACCTCCATGGTATGTTTTTCAATGTTTAAAGGAACACACCTTCTTTGTTGGGCTATTTTGGGCTCGAAATAGACCCATACATTATTCTGAAGCGCATTCGAGAGTAAATTAGATATATCCTGAAAAGACGCCGTCAAATTTAGCCGTTTTTGAGCACTTTTGAAAAATCCAAGGTCACGTGACTTTTCGGAACCAAATTCTGGTTCTGAAAAGTCATGTGGTCTTGTGAGTTAGTTGTATTTCCAGCCGTATAAAAGTTTGTTACTGCACCAAATTCAACTCTGATTTCCCCCAATATTTATAAGTAATTGACAAAAGAGAGACTATTGTTTCTTAGAGAAACGAAGTTAAACATAAGTATGAAAATTCGAACATAATTGTTTGTTTCGAGAGTCCGGAGAACGGGAGCGAGCGTGTGCTACGGCAGGCTACCGTGGAGTGTAGAAATTTGCCCCTTGCAGTATACGGCAAATAGCCTTAGTGCACACACACACGGGCGTGTTGCTTCGGTGCACGTACGTACGTTCGTGAAGAAAAAACATGATGCCAACTCCTCAAAAGAAAACGGAAATTCCTATTCGGTCGTCCGGGCTGTCCAGTGAAATCGTGAGCAGAAAATTGGAGATATCCTGAGCAGGAGAAGAGCGAATCGTTTGTGACAACGTCGTGAGGCTCTCGCGTAGTTGCAACGGCTGGTAAAGCGTATAACCCGTCATTTGACCGTTTTTGTTATTTTTGCACTGCTTTAGTAAATTACGGGATATTTTGATGATATTTTTTCGCAACGACCATCAAAAAAGTATTGTCAATGCTGCTACATCACTAAATCATGTAAACAGTAGGCAGGTGTGTACCTTTAATTTTGACTGTAAGGTGAAATTTCAGATTAGTGAACAGGTGCCATTTTGGTCATGTAGGCATGGTCAATATGGCGCCGTGGACAAAAAAACTTGATCAGCTAAAAGTGATTCATCACGTCCAAATTTAAACGTCACTTTTAGCCTTCTAAAAGTAGTCGGCAACCAAAAACTGATGAAAAATTTTCCTCGGTTAAACTCGTCTTACGAATCATTACGACAAATCAATTACAGAGTACTGACGAGTACATTTGCGATTTTCTACGAAACAACACAAATCGATTTCGCATGGATTCGTCGTCAAATTTGCGTAATTGAAGTACGGTACATGTTATGGAATACGTGCACGGTACCAGTTGTTGGTGAACTTTATTTGCACATTAGCAATGTTTATGTAAATGGATGCAGCCCAGACCTTTGATATTACTATTAAGCATGACTGTGAACCTTTTGAAAAGAATAACAATTTTCCATCTATTGCAAATAAAGTAATGCTCCAGGAGTCAGATCACGTTCATCAAGCAAACGCTCAAGGCAGTCTACCCCGAGAGAGTCCCCTTCACAAAGTCCAAAGAGAGCAAAAACGATGGATAAGCCTTGCAAGAGGAATTCGTCTAAAAGTAGAGAAAAGGGTAAGTGCTGACAGGATTTCAAGAGCAGAATCAACTGAAAGATTGCTGTAATCTTGCTCCAAATGCACTACATGACATCAATTTGTTCTCCTTAAAGGAGCGTGACCAGAGTTTCTGGAAAATAGTTTTCGATGTAACTTACCAATATTATCAAGTAACTCCCATACACACCTCCCATGTCCCAAAAACCTGAAAACATTCGCAATTTCCAGTAAAAAATTGAACAAAACTATCGAGTATGCTTTCAGCGGATAAACGTTGATACTGAAAAATTAGTTTACAAAAAATCGGTGGATTTTCGACGATATCCTCGGAAATATGCGACCTAGAAGCGCGGGAGTTTCAGTTTCGTAACCAGAAAAATATAACGGATGTTATGATATAAAAATCTCATGACCCATAAGGTAAGTCCCGGGGAGTTATGGGTAAAAAAAAGTGATCTGGTCACACTCCTTTAATATAACAGCTGGCAGTATTCAAGGCTATCAAGATTATACTTTATAACTTGCTATATAACTTTCATCATCACACATCTAGCAATGTGTGTGTCAACTTTTTCCCATATGATACACAGCGAAAGTATAGCCCTACTATATCATCAAACTCTCTTGCATTGTGAATCACCCAATTTGGCTAATACCTCTTTTAGACCATGGGGCATAGTAGCTAAGATAATCTCAGCTCTTTTTTTATCATTTTTCATTGGGATGTGGTCTTTTCACCAGTAGAGCTGAGAGAAGTTAAGAACATGAACCCGCCATCGCAAAACAAATGTGTCATTTTCTCACCGTGACACACTAATTCCCCCTAAAACTCACCCAAACCTTGTTAGGCATATATAACCACTACGCAGGTCCTTGAGGGAAATAACCAGCCACGATGAATATTTAGCCAACAATTCCAGCGAAACAAACCGGTATGCTCACAGCCTAGCCGTTTTTGTCTTGTTCAAAAACAACCAAGTGTCTAGTCTGTGTACAAAGGAATACCAAATGTGCATTGGTTACCAGACGTGATCTAAAATAAGAACCTTTGTTTTCTAAAGTGTTTTATTCGTTCAAATAAAACACGCACTGGTTTAGTCTAAGTCCAGTCAGACGAGAATCCCGTGTATTCTCCATCACAATCGTCACCAGTCCAGATCGAGCAATCATCAAGACCACAGACACGGATCCAATCGTGTTCCAATTATCCACCGCCATTCCCAGAGACGTACTGGCCACTCAAATGAGCAACGTTTCAGGACATCACACGGGAATCAGCGAGGGATTCACCTTTTTTTGTACGTATGCTCCAACAGAACAACCAGGACAGATAGTCTACTCACAAATACAACGCAGTGCTACGGTTTGTGTGTGAAACTTTGAGAAACGTTAAGAAATGCCTGTAGCCTATCAAGTTGCTGGATTTTCGCGCATGCTTACTTAGCGTTACTTTTTAACACCAGTATAATTTACACCAAGATACTGAATAGGATTTTTAAAAATCAGGATATACATATGGAACAACTCCATCATGAGAATTGTGGAAAGAACACGTAAATAAACATGCGCTCCTAAGCATTTATTTCAACAGCCTTCTGGTCAAATTCAGTCCATATATTGCTGTTTATTATTTGCAAGCCGAGGAAACTCTGAACCAAAATTCAAGCAAAAGGCCCATTTCATTCATCTTAACATACATAATATACACAAACCTTTTCTACAATATGTTGTCACACTGTGTTTCGGGTTTATTATTTGCAAGTCTGTGATATTAAAATTACTAACACCACAATCCAAGCAAATGACGTCTCTGCTGCCCAACACGTTGGATATACAGCAAGCTTTTTAGCAGTATGTTAACGAAGTGGTGTGGTTTTTAGTATTTGGGAGAAAAATCTCCAAAATCCAAGCAAATTAGACCTGGGTTGCTCAACACATTGGGTAATTATACAGCAAATATTTTCTGCAGCATGTTGGTCACATCATGAACATGGCTTACCCAAAAGTCGAGCATATTTGGCCCGAGATACCCAACAGGCATGTTGGGCATTTACGAAAAGATTTCTGCTCTATGTTGAATTTAACCAACAATAAAAATTGTATGCTGTTGTTCCCAGGTGTGCGTTAGCTAGAATGCGTCCTGCTTTGTGTTAAAATTCCCCAATAACTGGAGATAAATGTCATAAGTGTATAATTTGCTCAGCATTTTAATACTTTCAGCACGCGGTATAATAAGTGCCCAATAAATGGACACCCCTTGACCAACGGAACTTGGGATGAGCGAAAAATCGTACGGGCCGTATAGAACGTGGATAGTTTACCCAAGAAAATTTTCTGCATAATGACCCAACAAATGTCCAAATGAAATTCTCCAACTTTATTTTACCCATAATATTGTTTACAGTATACATTGTACTTTGAAGCGCCCATACTCTGGTCTTCACAATCTCCAACAGATGGAGAAAATATTGTTTGTCTGTATGCTCAACCTTTTAATACTTTCAGCAAGAGTTAAAAAAATACCAAATAAATAGCCGGTTTCCCCAATTTACAGAACGTTGCATGTAACCAACGTTGGTGTCCTGGATGTTTTACCCAACAGAACATCTTCTGCATTTGTTGAGGAAATATGGCCTAACAAATTACGTCAAAATAAAATTCTCCAACTTTATTTTACCCAGCAATTTTTACAGTGCACCATTGTTAATAACACGCGTATAATGCATAAGCAACCTCTATAATTGCAGTCCCGAGGTTGGCCACTATATAGGCCTACAAGTTTCATTTCACTGTATTCCAATCTCAGAATTGGCCACAGATCACAAATCTATTCAGCAAAACAAATGAGATGTTGGCACACTGAAGTGCAATGGAATAAAGCAAGACTATATGAAACCTCAAAAAATTTTTTTCGAGTATACGTTCTACCTTGACTCTTATGATTTAAATTATTTTTTAGCATTATGTGACACTATAGAAGCCATTACATGAATTTCCTCTAATAGCAAAAGCTAATAAACTACACACACAGCAGTCAATTTGGCTATACACTGTATATGTACCATGGCCACTTCCATAGGAAATGCACACAGTTCTCCAAAAGTGGCCAACAGAAATTTAAATGTAAAAATATAAAAATCTGGTGATTTTCGGGTTTGTGGATTTTGGTTTTTGTAATTCACTTGACATTGACTAATAGAATTTGCTATTTCCACATAGTTCTGAGAACTGCGCCACGAAAATCACTTTCTGAACACATTTTGCAGCATTAATTGCCCCATGCATGGTCTATTTTGAAACACAGTTTTTCTGCCAAAGTAATATCCTTGTCAGAATATGGGACCAATTAATGTGTGCCGCATAAGCATAATCCTGGTGTTAAGCTGTATTCGCTGGCAGAGTCGTGACGTCACATTGCGGGCGCTGGACTGTAACTATAACTATGGTTACTACATGGTTCACGCTCGCATTTTACATCCATTGTGTTTGCGAACAGTACATTTTACTATTATTCTTTTATTGTTTGCTCATATACCTACTAAGCAATACACTATCCTGCCTCCTTATTTTGTAATGGTTGTAACAGAAAACTCAACAGAAAATGTTTCCCATGTGGCTCCTGTGCAAAACGAATGGGAAAACGCATTGCCATGCAAGAAGCGTGAATCGTTGTCAAAGAAGTGAACGCGTCCACGCAGAAATTGACGTCAAACTCACAAACCTTATGATTTTTTTCTCCCGAAATTAGGTGGGACTGTTAATCAAACGCTCATTCAGCAGAATAACATTCAGAACATTACTGTCAACAACACGGTAAATATTACCAACAGCAACAATGTCCAAGCCATGGTAGGAGGAGAAAGCAATACGATGAATATTGGAGCAAGGAGACGCAGTCCCAGTCCAATGCAAGGTATTGTTAATGTATTAGTGGAATTTTTTGCAAGGTTTTATTTTCACAGATAAAATCAATTCTGTGAAAATACAAACACTTGAAAAAGTACGTAATGCAAATAACACGTAATTTAGTCACATTATTGCGTGGGGATTAGAATGCATGAAATTACTGTTTGTTTGTGTAAATTTGCAAGAATATCGATATAAGAAAATACTGGCGTATAGAAACAGGTAAATGATCTAGTTATGTGACTTTACCCCTGTTGTTGGTAAATATGTCTTTAGACGTTTTCTTGATAAGTCACAGTCATGCGGCATAAATTTAAAGCAAGTGTATTCTTCCAACTTATATTACATTTGCTGTGTATGCAGTAGCACAACACTTTATTGGATGTTGCCAAAAATTTACCACCAACATCTATTTGCCTGATGATACATCCTTGATTGGAGGCAGTTAATTAGAATTGTAAAGTTCATTTTGTGATATATCTTGAATTCCTGGGCGATTAAGAACATTTACGGTTCCTTTCCGTTACCAGGTGGTGAAACACGCCAACCAGGAAAACGGCCAGCTGATGAGGCAAAAGACCAGCGTGATCACGCCAAAATGGCGAGAGAAAAAGGCGTAAGTGATGTCGAGGCAGAAGACCAGCCTGATCACGCCAAAATGGCGAGAGAAGAAGGCGTAAGTGATGTCTACGCATCGCCATCAGAAAATTGTTACACTGGTCATCACCAAAGTAAGCTTTTATTTTAAACCTGACCTTTTCCCTTAATTGTCAAAACTCTAGGAACTATAAAGACTGCCTCAGCTTCATAAGTTTTAGATTTGAAATTAAAGATACTCATTTGTCGTAAGAACATACAATCACACACTCGAGGCTATTGTACCAACTGAGAAGGGCTCAGGACGCGTTTGTTTCATTGCAGATCCAAATCTAGATCTGAATCAAATTTTATGCATGACTTTCATTATGAAATGGTCTTGGCCCAAAACTATTCTAGTCGATATTGGTTTGTGTACGCGTTGGCCATTCCCGGTAGTGCGCCCTCTTAATTGCAGCACTAACAGACCAGCCCTTTCTCGACTAGAATAGTCTTGGGAATCTCTCCCGGAAGTTCAGCATCCGACGCGCTGTATTTGGGTTGCTCGCTGCATTCCGACGCGCTGCTGTATTTGGGTCACTCGCTGATTGGTTCCCTAGGAACCAGCCTGATACCAGCCAAAAGAATCAGCCTGATACCGACACTGATGCCAGCAAGGTGGAGGAGGACGAAGATGTAGACTGGGGTTACTGCCTGACAAACGCCCAAGTACTGAAAATATGCAGAACGACGCCCATCAGCGAATTTTGCCAACGCCAACACATCAAATATACCGCCCATGTAGCACGCATGCCCAATTCAAGCGAACTCAAAAAGTGGCTATTCACAGACTCTGAGCACAGCAGGTCACGAAATCAGTGGAGAGAGCTAAGTCGAGAGCTCGATATGGACGAAGGACAGTTGAGACGTATGCTCTATCGCAAGAATGAGCTAAATGCGTGGCTCCGAAGCCGCGAAACCCCATAAGAGCACAGTACGCTTTCGCGGGTCAACACCAATGATGATGAAGGAAAGCCTAGGCAAAAACAAAGAAAAAGTTAAACCTTCCGGGAGAGATTCCTAAGACTATTCTAGTCGAGCAAAGAGCTGGTATGTTAGTGCTGCAAGAGGGCGCACTACCAGGAATGGCCAACGCGTACACAAACCAATATCGACTAGAACAGTTTTGGGCCAAGACTATAATTATGAATAAACAAACGGATGAAATTTGTTCTTATTGTACGACACAATTTACTCACATGAAAATCATTGCAAAGTTGAAGAGATCGAGTTCATCGCAGATCCGAAGTTGTCAGAAACAAACAGCTAATTTATTAATCAAATTTGAGAGGACATGTGCGACGATATCACCGAATTGTGTATCGCAAATGATAATAAATTATTAAACCATAAAAAATATATATGCAATTTAACCGTCATTTTCAAAACTGGAAAGCATTATCAGCTATGTAACTTTCTGCCATCTGGTATTAACTGTGCACTATATTTAAAGGCACAGGCTCGTTAGAAATGCACGCGCGCTAAATTCGTGCCACAAAATACGCAGCTCCATAGCAAAGGCACGGAGCTGCGTATTTTGTGGCACGAATTTGGCACGCGCGCATTGCTAAAGAGACTGTGCCTTTAAAACAGTGACTCGCGAACGTTATACAACCCCAAAAGTTTTTTCATTTCACTCAGAGTTGGTGGTGAACATTACCAACGTTTGCAAACATTGGCATACACTGTAAGTGGAAATCAGCCTTTAATCAGTTAATACTTGGCATTGATGGACTGGCCTGGAAAAGTAACCACTGGATGTGATATAGAATAGCCCAATCCTTCCATACATGTACACGCCTAAAAATGTAGATTTTACTGTACTTTTCTATAATTCCAGAAAAAGATGACAAGCCTTGGACAAAGAGACCAGATTTATTTGAGGATCAACTTGAACTCGCTGAAGATGCAGTGAATGGCATGAACACCGTCCTAGTTGCTCCAACAGGATCAGGAAAAACACACGTAGCAGCATTCATCATCCACAATCATTTCATGTCAGATCATCTCAAACCTGTTGATGAGAGGCGGGCATTATTTCTTGTTCCTACTGTGAGTATAACTTCAAATAAATTTGATAATATTAATTACCTTTGATGAAATTTTAAGTTTCACTGTTAACAAAAAATTAAGATGTTCGGGATATGTTTTTGTGTGTTTACAGTACAAGCTCCTAAAAAATGTTAATAATAATAACTGATTATAGTGATGTCTACAAAAAAATTAAGAAAATTAGTTTACATTAAATTTACTTTAATACAACAATGCAAATAAACAACTCACCACGGTCGATAATACTTTTATAGTTTTTAAATATTAATCAAAATTACATTAAAAATTACATCAATAGAATTAGGATCAAAGCTTTCAAGGTTGATATAAATAATACTGCGATAAGACGATCAACCTAAAACAGAGTAATCCTAAGAATTAATTAAAAATACAAAATGCTACATGTACTTGGGGCGTTCTTTGAAAACAGACAATGGAAGGCCATTTACCAGTCTGATAAAATGTTTAGTCGAGCGTAATTAAGTAATTTGATTAAAATTGTGTTGAAATTCAATTTATATGATTTTCTAGATTACTCTTGAGGAGCAGCACGAGGACAAGCTTAAGAAACTACTCCAACCTGCCAGGTTTTTCTCAGTCGTTGGAATCCATGGCGCTTCTGAGTTGTGTCTACGTGAGGAGTTGGCTCAGAGGAATGTCATTGTGCTGACGGCCCAACTACTGGAGAACGCCCTCAATGACATCCCTCTTGAGCGATTCTCATTGCTCATCTTTGACGAGTGCCACCTATGTCAGGTAATATATTGCCAGACTCCCATGAACAATGGGCAAAACAAAATCCTGACATTGTATTTTGACACTGGATTCATGTTGATCAATGACATGCTTTTGTTTCAGTATCATTTTGGCCACAAGAGCCCTTGAAGGTATGGCTGCCCGAAGGTTTCAACATTTTCACAGTCGTACAAAGCGTACAAAAGGAAGGGGGAGGGGCTGTTCAAAGGTCGTGTTGGACTTTTTAATTATATTTGAAAGCTTAAAAGGCTATCTATCACACATTCCCAGTTTTGTGTGCCAGTGACACCATAGTGATACATGTAGTCAATCCTTATCTTCAATCGACAACATGTTCCAGTGGACTTTTGCGAGCAATACTTTGCAGGGATCTACCAGGAAGAAATTGTAATTGTAGCAGGATCCTACTAGAGCCCAAGTGACCACTACGGCTATGTCGGCTGCCCGTAAGGATTTGGAGCCCCTTAGCCTTGTGCAATCCTATTGAAGCCAGGACACTTTCAAAGGATACTGTTCACGTACAGCTCACTAAGGCAGCACCAGGGGGAGACATGCACGGCTCTTGTACAGCTCAGTGGGTTTGGGTACAATTTTACTACGGTTTTACTCCAATAGACTAGGATTTAGTATGGTTTCACCTCGGCCTACTACGGCTTACTAAGGCTTCACATGGCAAATGGCGATTGGCTACGTTTTGCACCGCTTTGCAACGTTTAGCTAGGGTTTAAGAGAGTTTTAGTAGGGTTGGACTAGGGCGAGGATTCTGGCAAAAATATGAAGAGTTTCATCGCAAAAAGCAATAAACGCCATATCCAAATAAATTGAGATAATAGTGTCAGTACGTTCTCGATTGGTGGTCCTATACATTTGTCAAATAGATTATTGGCATACTGTGTTATACCCCACAAAAAACTGTTTTACTTATTGGAATTTGCTATTGACTGTAGTGCGTAGTTTATAGTTGTAATACAAAATGGCAGTTTTCTTAAAATGCCAAAAAGGAAAATACATGTATAGTATTTTGCGATGAAACTCTTCATATATAAATGCTGGCCTAGTGTAATGTAAGTGTAATGTGAGAGTGCAATGAAAGTTAAATGCAAAAGTAATCCAAGTGATGTTGACTGCTAGAACACCGAAATGGCAATAAAACCGTAGCCAAGCATGGTGACCTATTATTGGTGCCGTGCGGCCCTGAGGGTAAGCTGTACAGGCGCCGGTAAGCACCATAGTAGACCTTAGTTCGGGTAGACCGTAATTAATCCTAGTCGCGCCGCACTAGTATTAATGGTCGTACTGGCTCCTCACTGGTGTCCTATTTGGGCCGTAGTTAAATGGCGTTCATCGGCTTAAAACCATACTGTAAATCTACTAACGCCCTACTAGAGTCGTTGTGACCCATATAGGACTCATATATATACTGTACCCTCAGGAGCATGTCTAAATTTCATGGTACTGACAAAAAAGTGTTGATATGTATTATTATGGTCCCTAATGCCCACGATTGGGCAATTTTGCCCATCACAACTGATGCAACATTTGAAAAGATCGTCCAAAAGTATTTCTGTCACATTCACTAGACTGTACGTACCAGCATGCTTCTTGATGCAGACCAATCAGCATCTTGACCACATAATTCCTGCCTTTAGTCTTTTAATTATACTGTTGTCAATGCATAGTTCCGACCTGTCAATCAAGCCGAACACGCCGACCAATCAGAACAGAGCTAGCAGACGGCGCCCACAAAGGTCAAAGTGATGCAATCATCACACAATCACGCGATTTTCTGCCCATACAGTTTGTATGTTGATATGCGCCAGTGACCGGGTGAATTTTTGTTTCAATGTCAGGCGATTTGCTGTTCAAAGGTAGGAAAGCGCATTTTTATGAATATATGGCATCCCTGCATTACTATAGCCTTTCGCTCAGTGTGTGCTACGGTATCTGTCTACCCTAAAACATAAATACCTTTGAGTTTTCTCCAATTAATCTGTGCTTTCCATGCCGAGTCCCGTTTCTTTGTACGTTGTGTGTCGCCATTTTTTGCGATGGCTTGTGAGCGCATAGCAACAATATCTAAGGGGCGGGGTTAACAGGGCAATCTCGGAACTATGCATTAGCTCATGTCGCCATACTTTGTTTTCCAACATACATTTTTTTCAGAAACATATGCCTTATACCAGAGCAATGTGCCAAATCCTGCAGTAATTTGAAACATGTGCACGATTTATTAGAAGCTTACGAGACAACTGTTGTTATTCTCCACAAAAAACGTTTACATTGTGTTACCAGGGTTCATTGTTCACATTGTGTGAAGTTTTACATCATATAGCGCATGCTGCATGTGTGATGTTAGAGTTTGAAAATGTTTAAATAATAATGGAGCCTGGCAAACATAGGCCAATTAAGTTATTCATGTTTTGGCATGCGTAGACCATATGATACAGCCTCTTAATTTTATAATCTTTTTAAATTTGTGTATATCGTTCACAGAAAAACCATGCCTACAATACCATTATGGCACATTATTTGGAGGAAAAAGTAAAAGAAAATGGCAATCTGCCACAGGTAAGTAGATACTAATTAAAGGCCAACGTTTGTGAGACAATATAATGGCCGTACAATGTACATATAATATGTATGGCACCAAAGTGTGACATTTTGATGAATTTGTTGAGTTACAAACATTTTTCAAGTAATTCCCGTGGTAACTAGTGACCCGCTACGGCAAAATGAGAAATGTCCCCCAACTTTGACTTTTGAGATTTATACACGAAAAGAAAGACCAATTCTTCAGCTTTCCAATGACACCAAATTTATTTCTGTAACCTATTGCATTTGGGAAATATGACGCAGGAAAGATGACACAGCGCGCTGTCCTGCCAGAAAGACTTTTCGAGAAAAACGGCTTTGAAAAAACTTGTGTCACGTAGCTGCTGCAGATGAAAATCAGAAAATCTCAGTTTATTGAACATTTTGACAAAAACAACTATGCTACGATGAATCTTGAATACTTATGCAATGCAAATATGCAAAAAAACTAAAATCGATAATGTTCACATATGTTCACTTCAGGCGCCGATATTTGATGGACATTCCTCATTTTATCTTAATTCATACATGCATCATGGTAGTTTTTATTTATACTAATTGAGAATATTGTTTCATGATTTAAGGGAGGCATGCACCAATTTTTTGTATTATCCTTTTTTATTGAGTGAGATGTGCTGTATTGATCGTACATCTACATGTATACACAAGTTTATTAAGCTTCTAAATGATTTGTTTTGCCATGAGTGCAAGGACTTTTATGTGACGGTATTATATGTACAGTGTAGCCAACAATTATTTGGACACCCTGAAAAATATTAAAACAAACAAGGATAACACAATATTCATTCAACAGTGAATTTATTAACTTACTGAAACATACTGGTTATATAGGTTTCCCTTGGAACAAAAATGAAAAGGGCATATTTTCACGGCATTTTGATATTTTTAATAGTTTTTCCAGTTCTCTATGGTCACAAACAATTATTTGGACACCCATTGGTGGGTGGTAATTCAGCATGTGTCACACCCTGTTCAGTACTTGCAATGGTGGTCCTCCTTTTGCAGCAATCACTGCACACAACCTCCTGGGCATGCTCTCAACCAGATTGTTGCAAATGGATGGATTGAGGCTCTCCCATGTGTGCTGGAGCATGTCTTTCAGACTTTGTTTGCGGTTTGACTTTTGAGGCCATGCAGCCCATACAATCAAGAACAGGCTAAACGAATGTGGGCTGCGCACGGCAGAGTTCCCCGCAAGAATCCATTCATCAGCAAAAAGAACAAACAGAAACGTCTCAAATTCGCAAGAGAACATGTTGACAAGCCTATGGGCCTCTGGAAGTCGGTCTACAACATGTTTGGATCAGATGGTCGTTAGAGAGTATAGTGCATCTCAACAGAGGAGTTCAGCCCCAGTGTCTTAACCCCACTGTGAAGCATAGGGGTGGGAGTGTCTTGGTGTGGGTTTGCATGACAGCTGCCGTGTGGGTAATCTGCATTTCATCGAAGGCATCATAAATGCTGAGATGTACGAGAAGATCCCATCTGCTGCGAAACTGCTTGAGCGTCATTACATCCTTCAACATGATAACGACCCCAAACATTCTGTGAAGTGAGTGCAGGACTTCCTCGCCAAGCAAAAAGTGAAAGTCCTCGAGTGGCTCCCACAAAGCCCCAACATCAATCGAAACATCCACCACAACCACCCAGCAAAGCCTGAAACCACAAACAAAGCCTATAAAGACATGCTCCAGCGCACAGGGAGAGCCTCGACACATCCATTTGCAACAGTGCATTTGCTGCGTGCAGCAAGTACTGAACAGAATGTGACCCACCAATGGGTGTCCAAATAATTTTTGGTGACCTTTTGTGAGAATTTTTTTTCAAACAAATGAGCATGGTCCATGCTTGTAAGATTTGGAAACTATAATTGCAATTTGAATAGAAGATTTTATGATGGTGACCAAAATTAAACCCTTTAAAGAAACGTTACAAAGTTGGCCAATAATCAGAAGGTGAAAAGTATCTGCTTCCAAAATGCTGCCTCCTATATAGACAGTGTGCTCTTTTTTATATATAAACCACCCTCTGTTGATGATTGAACATCGTACCGGTATGCATGCGCACACTTCCTGTTTTGCATAAATTTGGTCTGGTAATGATCATGCCAAAGATCACATAATTCAAAGATTCCTAAACCACATTTATGGAAAACACACTGCATGTGTATACTGCTGGGCATATGTTTTGGTTTTGCTGTGACATCCGAGGGCACATCATGCATATGGAGGAAGTCAGTAGGGGAATTTGGAAGCTGCACCCTAAATAGTTGAATAACAAAGAATATGTAATTCTCATTGTTTGTATCTTGTAGGTAATTGGCATGACAGCGAGTCTGGGAACCAACAAGGCTAAGGACCAGACTGATGCCAACAACCATGCTATCCAGATATGTGCCAATATGGATGCTCACTGTATCTCCATGGTTGTACGAAACAAGCATATCCTGGAGGAACGAATCAGCGTACCCAAGGAAGGTGAGTATATATTCAGTACAAACCAGATCCTAATTTGCTGTGTTCAAGTAAACGTGCAGTATTCTGTCCATGGACAAGATACGAACACACAAAAGGGTTGGAAGAGGGCCATTGCATATATGCTAATACAAAGGGCACTGCTATGCACTGGTAGAAATCCTCTGGAAATCATTGTTAGTGTGTTTAAAAAATAACATTAAATTAAAAACAAACATGAAATTTCAAATTCATCCCCTATACTCAACAATAACTATCAGTTATTTCACATGTTTCATAAAATGCCTTGTGTTTAAAGCCGTCCATACACCTTGCGTTCCCACTTTGTTGTGATTGCACGTAGACACGCCAAATTTCGAGCATGCGTTGCGACGGACACGTACACAAAATCGTGACCTCATCGCCATCGGAATGCATCGCAAAACCCGTACACCTTGTGATGCGACTGCACAACATGCGCTATCGTGATCGGATCACGGACGAAACGCAAGGTGTACAGCTGGCTTTATGCATAACCTAGCTTATATGCACCCACAAATTCCATTCTAGAATTTTGGTTTTACAAATATGTGTACACGGGTGTCCAAAGCATTACACTTTAGATTTTTTCCATCAACTGAAGATAGATTGTCCTATGCACACATGTAACACCGTCTCTGCTGAATAGGCCGTATTCCTGAACGCGTTAGGTTGCTATCAAGTGGCCTGCGCCAATCGCGCGTTATGTTCGAACACAAAACCTGCTACGCGCGCACGCCTTTCAAACGTTTACTTTTAATGGAAATCAACATGCCCACCCAGCCCTACGATTCATCGCAAGTCTTATTATGGACCTTAACTTACGAAGAGTTTAGTAAAATCGACCACCGGCCATGCAGCGAACAAAATACATGTAGAAAAATTAAGGACACTGCAAAATGGCAAAATGGCGAAGTTTACTGTCGAAGAATTTTAGGGAGTTTTTATTTACACAAATAGGTATTTATCAATGGGAATAAAAGTTTGTTTTGCTGGTCTTAATTAAACAGTTCTTTGCAGATGGTCCAAGAAATTATAGATATTCGAGATGATGATGATTTAAAACTCTGGCCATAATACCCCAGTAATAATTTGCACGAATTTGGCGCGCGCGCATTGCTGACAAGCCCTTTGCCTTTAAACCATCGGTCTCAGTCTCGCTCTCAGTCATGATCTCAAACCGGTCTCTACTTCAGCACTACCCAGCAAAAACAGCTGAATTAGTGTAAATGTACAGGGACTGGCATCCCATCCAGGAGGAGTACATATGTAGCTCCTAGTCGATCACTCCATGCAACGACACCGGGGATGAGTACCGGCGTTTACGGGCCAATATCTCATATACGACTTACATGTACCTACCTACCTATAGCTATACTTATGCATTTGAATTTTTCAACTCTTTTGTAGTTTGTCCATACTACATGTATATTGCAGCATATCATAACAGATTTTGTGCATGTCACATTCTTTGCAGTGGAGCCAATTCAAGTGAAATGCAGGGAATTTGATCCATTCACCGACAAAATCAATGAAATTATGGGAAACATTGAGAACATGCTGAAAGAAAGTAAGTATATGTAGTGTACCTTTGAGAAAATTAAGTACTTCCCAGCCATCTCATTTCAACTTTGACTATAGCTTACATGTACCTATCAAACCCAATCTAACCTTATTATATAGCTGTCATAAATCCCTTGTTTGTATGTATGTAGCTCAGTACACGTATAAATTATATTTATAAATACCTTAGACAGTTTACACATCCCTATTGGCTGAGAGCACGTCACGTGGCCAGTCTTAAATGGCCGATAAAGACGGGTCGGCCAGTTTTAAACACTTTGGCGCATATGGAACACGCGCACGCACACACAAACTGCACGCGCCTGATGAAAGCAAAATGTGCAAAGTACCCCGTCGTGTGTGTGTGTGCGTGCGTACAACACGCCTACATAACGCGTAATGCATGCGATCAAACAATTATCACTCGTCCAGGCCCCTAGCCAGTTTTAAACGTATGTTTATTAGACTGGCCAAACCCACTTTTATTCCCTAATTATTCCACTTCACTTTTTCATTAAAAACAATTCATTTTTTCATAACTCATGAAGTAAAATTTTGGGTAACACCAAATGATGTAGTGGGGCTTTAAAGCTGGTTTAAAGCAAAGGCTAAGCTAATCACCATGCTGTGCTGTACATAGCAAGACTGGCCTATCGTTTTCATGCCTCCCATGTTCAATTCGAAATTAGCAAAATGACTTATAATTATACCTTTGTCTATGGGAATGGTAAAAAGTGCTTGTCTTAGAATCTGCAATCACATGATTTATTTCTGTATTCAACATTTATTTCATACCGAAAAGAACACATTTCAGGAATACATTATAACATTTTCTTAAATAAGTGAAGCAAAAACTTTTGTACGAGACAAATTGACATAAAGATTTTACCTTTTCTAGCAGTAATCTTCTTGGGTAAAAGGGAAAGTGTGTAGTCTGATGGATGTTTATCGCAAAGTAGGACGTGTTTGCCTTTTTTCTGTAATTTACCAGACTTGGAGGTACAAGAACTTGTCAACAGTGAGACTTTACCCAGTCAGCGAGGCAGCCAGGTCTACCGACAGTGGTGTGACCGCATGAAACGCAACAGTTCTTTATTCATTAAGCAGAAGGTGCCATACCGCACCCTCCAATCTAGTATCGATCACTTAATGGTAAGAACAAAACATCGAAATTTGAACCCGAGACCTCTGACTTTCTGGGCAGATGCTCTATCAGCTATTAGCTATGAGGAACAGTGGTTTATATTCCTTCACGTTTTCCCAAAAGATTCCAAGCAAAGTAATGAATGCATGTGGTACATTGCCTAATAACCATTAACGAAACAAAATAATAAACATACATGTAGGATGAGATATTATTCTGACTTGGTATCAAAAGCTGATTATTATACCAGTTTATTTTTCAGCATCCTCAGATCTCAGGGAATTTCCACTCTGCTAAGCGTCGTTACAATCCCCTGAGGAAATACACGCAAATATGTGAAGTTAGGCGGCTGTTACACTTAGCGAATGCACACATGAGTCATTTTGATGTAATTTAATCAATTTTGTAATGTTAGGCTGAAGATCAGAAACAATTTCTACTCTTTCAAAAAATTGGATTGGGTTTTTGTTCTTCATGAATATACCCCTTCCTACCGAAATTTCTAGGCTTGCTTTTTATTAACTCAGTAGTTTTTCAAAATAATAACAGGGTGCATGATGACAAACGTGAATGGAACGGAATTCCCTGTAGGCTTCAAATTGCAGCCAATCACCAACGCGGATACGGCCAGCGCAACTGAGTATATTACACTAGTTTACTGTGCATGTATTTGAACACCCGCAATGTACTGCCAAGCGTCCTGATTGGCCTAGAGCGGCGACAAAATTTCTGTCGCTGCTTCCACAGCGAAATGAGGCCAATTTCAACAGGGCCTCAGGATGCACGAGTAGGGGAGTGTGTTAAAGAGGCACTGTAATGCAAGAAGATGATTTTTCAGTGGATAATCGGTCCGAGCAATGATGCAGAACACAATTCATGGTTTTTTTCACAGACTTTTTTATTTACAAAAGACCTATCACTGCTTTTTACCTGTTTTGTTCAGTGAATTGCAAATAATTTACTAAAAAGGGTGCCTATTTGTACGTATATCTACATATTTCAAAGATATGACACATACTCAAGCGTCCATCAAATTACATGTTTTATGTTTGGTGCTGCGTTCAAAATACGCGAACATTGCAAACGTTTGCAAGGTTTGCCAACAACGCAGGTACCCGGCTTTCCATTGATGTGTGCACAAAAGCACTGGAACCAGTGGCGAACGTTGGCAACATTTAGTTTAGTGGAATGCAGCCCTGTAGCCACCTTTTTTCAAGTTTTACAGGTATTTGTATGGTAATTATGGCTGCGATATAGAAACGTATCAGGTTGACATTTTTTCACCTGTTCGGTTTCAATATAATGATGACTCTATTGACCAGACTCTATTTCCCCAGTGAAACATCCTTGATTTGTTTTTACATTTTTGAATAATTTGAAAATTTCTCTACCTTGTGAACAATTCCTCAATTCTCTTATGGACTCTTTATCAGAGAGTCTACTGAGCTGACAGTTGATTATAAATGCAGTATTTATCAAACACATAAGTATGTTAAAAATATGTGGAAAATGCCATGAAAAACGAGAAAATCCGATGGAGTGAACATCCTGTCACTGGTAAATTTCAGTCACTATTTTCATGTATCTTTTACAGCTAATTGGTGCCCTTTATTACATGTAGCTGTGCCCATCCTCCCAAACAAAATTGGCTGTGGCATCCCATCCTTTGCTCTGCCTCTAAAAGAAGGGAAAAAAAACTTTCGCTGATGAAAAGTCTTGAGCACAACGTTTCGACAGCTGACGAGGTGCTAATTGTTTATTGGTCTATGTGGCAGGAATACAATGCAGCCCTTCTCATTAACAAGCAAGTCCGAACAGTTGATGCATTCAATCGCCTCGCTCAAATGATGGACGATATGAATAGCAAGAGGGTGTATTTTGATGACAATGACCATAAGCTGTGGCACCTTTATGTCAGTGAGTATATCATTGATTGTTTTTTAAAGTTTGACTTGAATGTTCAAAATGTAACCCCTTTAGTCTTTAAAATGTCATCATTTGTCAGATGTCCTGTAGTCTTACTAGTTTCCACGTTTCCTATGGCATGCTGCAGTAACCAGCAGTTGTCCTATTGCAAACCTTACAACTATTCTGGAAATTGTGTGGTGCATTCCAAAATATGATTTTATTACAGGTTATTTCAAATTTGCAGACAATTGTATATATTTTTTTAAAAAAGTAATCCAACTTGGAAAGGTTGTTTTGACCAGACTGTACATTTGTCAGTAAAATGCATGGTACCATCCTGAATCAGAGGGTATGGGCTTTCCAATTGGTTACTTTCCTAGGTTCACGCATCACTATAAGCACCATTGTCTTGAAATTGAGGTGCAAAATGGGGGTTGGTTCACTTTCATGTTGAACAAAATTGAACAAAATCGACACACAAAATTGAACAAAATTACACAATCTGATTCATGGATTGGATTTTATTCATTTACACTTTCCAACACACGCAAGCACACACATCTGATTTTTTGTATTCACCACGACCCTCCACGTGTCCACCTCCTCTCTCCAAAGTTGACATCAGCGGCGCATACCGTTCCGTTATCTGTGGCGGGCGCAAGACGTTGCATCAGCGATTTTTCCGAGTTATGTTTAACTTTGTTTTATAACCTGAATAACTAGTCTCTTCTGTCAAATACTCATTAATATTTTGGGGAAAAAACAAAGCTGAATTTGATAGTGTACTGCAGTAATAAACCCCCAGAATAAACTATCATATAGGGCCATACGGCTGGAAATATAACTAACTCTAAAGACAAATCTGGTTCGGATAAATCATGTGACCTTGATTTTTTGAAAAAATGCTCATAAACGGCCAAATTTGGTGGTTTCTGTTTAGGTTTCTTCAGTCAACTTCGGAAAGACTTTCAGAATCATGTATAAGTCTATTTCGAGCCCAACAAAGCCGGTTTATCCCTTTAAAGAACAAAGTTTTCACAATGCCACCGCACAACATGTAGGATCTGCAGGCGGGACAGGATTCAGCGAGAGGTGGACAATTTGCTAGAGGATCCAGACACCATGAGACATGCGCCGCTGATTGTCAGCTTTGTTTGGAGAGAGGAGGTGGACATGTAGAGGATTGTGGTGAATAAAAACAAAATCAGAATCCTGTGTTGGAAAGTGTGAATGAATAAAATGTAATTACTGAATAAGATTGTCATTTTTGTTCAATTCTGTGCGTCAATAATCAATTTTGTTCAACATGAAAGTGAACCAACCCCTATTTTGCACCTCAATTTTAGTGATGCGTAACCCTAGGAAAGTAACCAAGGCATCATTGGAAAGCCCATACCCTCTGCTTTAAGATGCGACCGTCCTTTTTATTGACAAACGTATTGTCATGGCCAAAACAACTTTTATAACAATTATAAAAAATATTACATGCAGACCCTACTTGTCCATTAATTAATGTTGTGCTAGGTATTTATAAAAATGCAGGATAACGCAGGATAATGTTTTCACCTGCCGCATTCGCATGGTCGAGTGCAAGCATAAATTTAGCAGCACTATAGTGCTAATAGGAGATGTTGCTTTGGGAAATAGCGCTCCGCACTAATGACGTCACGACTAACTCAGAACTCGAAACTTTCCATCTTTTACCATTGCAAGGCATGGCAAAAATTGACATGACGGACGATGACAGCAATTTTCACCTTCAGAATAAGGACGTATATGGGTAATTCCCAAAATTAGCGGTCCAAAATGTTTGGTGTCCCAGTTACGTATGACACTCTCTGCTTCAAAAATCACCACTTATGACCACAAATTCTCAGTAATGGACTGTGGCCTGTGATTATAGGTGGAAACATCATTTTCTTCTGATTCCTGAAAAATATTCAAAACAAAAGACCATAAAGGCTTATAATTTGTTCCATGGTATTGAATAGGAGTTTGGTGTCCCGGGTTACCTACGCCAATGAAAATTGGCTGTAGAATGAGTTTGCTTTAACCTTGGTGCCATAACACACAAACATTAAATTTGAGTGGCATGTTCAAATAAAAATAATTATTTTCTACTGGGAAACCACTTTTATTCATTAAAAAGCATGTCACACTTTTGGACACCTAATTTTGGGAATTACCCATATACTTGGCACAAAATGTGAAATTTTCCGCCGGTTTCAAGACCATTTTTTGTTCATTATTCGGCTTGCGTGTGCCTGCCGAAAAATACCGCAACAAGTAGTTGATGCCAATGTTTGTGTATTTCGGATCAACTACACGTCGTAATACGGGAAACACGCACTGCGGTTAGCATGCATTTTACTCAAGTCATCGTGTCGAAAAAAGTATTCAAATCGGACGAAACAAATTGCACTGAATCTGCCAAAGATAACGACAATGCTGTGCTGCAAATCCAGAAACTTTATTGTAGTACCGACTTCTGTTACAAACTTACGTAGCCGTACATGGTGATTAGGCACAGATTAACTGCAATGAAAATAGAAACAAAACAGCTATGTCACAAGAACTTACTTAGTGATTGTGTAACATTTAGGCTTAACCATAGCTCAAATATGCAAGAAGAAATGATTAAAGCAATGTTTACATTAACCCATGCATGTGCATGTAAGTGTATGGACTGATGCAAGTCTACCAACTCTGACCTATAAACCTTGTGCTAATACAACATAGACACATTAGCAACTGTATCATTTAAAGAATATTTGATGTCTAAATGCAGGAATTATGCTTGTTATATCAACCAACGGTAATATGCATGTACATGTATTTTCCCAAATAACACATTCCACAATTACATGTGGCTCCAACAAACGCATTGTCAAAATACAACTTTTAGGCTATAAAACAGTACTTAATAGAACACTAATCACTCAACCAGTTCTATAACTTAATGCCAAGAGAACCAATGTACTAACCGTTTAATAAACCTTGGCGGGACTGTTACTTTGGGCGAAGAAATAAGCACATAAGTTGCGATAAATTATGAAGCCGAATCCATGTTGTTTGAGCACCCTAGCTACCGCTTAACTCCAACAGCGCCCTCAATAGACAAAACAAAGTTCACTGAGTTTGGCCGTTACATACCGGCCCTCTAATTGGTTATTGATCAATAAACAATTACATAATATTAAACAACAAGGCCAAACTTTAAACCTTAAACAAACACTTAGTGAATGCAATGCATAACAATAGGTCTACTGAAACTACTCAACATCGCCTTCAACTAGAAGACACAACTTTGCCACAGGACGAACCAAAGTGGAAGTTTTTGTTTTCAACTTGGCACTTCTGACTAATCCATGTTTATCCTTGACGACTTCAAGTACTCTTCCCAGTGCCCATGCGTTTCTGGGAGTCGAGTCTACTACCAACACAACATCACCCACAGCCACATTCCGCTTTGGGTGGGTCCATTTCTGCCTTTCCTGAAGTAGAGGCAGGTACTCCTTTGACCACCTGTTCCAAAAGGCATCTGCAAAGTACTGAACTTGTCGCCACTGCTTAACAGGATACTTGTCTCGCTTGTCAAACAAACCGGGAGGCAGACTCTCACCAGATCGTTGCAGAAGCAGATGATTGGGAGTCAGGACATCTAGATCATTTGGACTGTTAGGGCATTCGGTGAGTGGTCGTCCATTCATAATAGCTTCAACCTCACAAAACAAAGTTTGCAGAGACTCGTCGCTTAGTTGTACATTCTGCTCTCGCAATAGGGAGTAGAGGATTTTCCTGGTGCTTCTAATCAAACGCTCCCAAACTCCTCCAAAATGCGATCCTGCTGGAGGGTTGAAACGCCAGGATATGCCCTTTTGCAGCATCTCACGTTTTGCACCTACAAAATTGGTTCCATTGTCAGAAAGAATGCTCTTTACTGATCCACGACGAGCACAAAATCTGCGGATAGCATTTATGCAGGAATCCGTATCAAGCGAATGCGCCAACTCCAAGTGGACAGCTCGCGAAGTTAAACAAGTGAATATGACTCCGTATCGCTTCACGGTACTTCTTCCACGCTTCACCTCAAAGGGTCCAAAATAGTCCATTCCAACCTTGCTAAATGGAGGCTCGTTCAATGCAAATCGCTCTTGCGGCAAACTGGCCATTTTCTGCTGCTCAGCTGGGGCTTGGTATCTCCTGCAAGTGACACACTTCGAGACGATACTCTTGATGATGGAAGGTGCCCCAATTATCCAGTAGTTTCGGCGGAGCTCTGCCAAGATAGAATTTTTGCCCAAGTGTCCAACTGATTTGTGTATATGCTGAAGAATCAGCCTGGATACTGGTGAGTCTCTTGGCATCAGTAGCTGGTGCTTGGACTCAAAGTCGAGATCTGCTCTGCCAATTCGCCCACCAACACGTAGACAGCCATCCACCAGCTTAGGATCAAGCCTTTTCAACGGAGAGGAATGCTTCACTGGCGAGGGTGGTTTCCCTTCAGTCTCTTTTAACAACTTAATTTCCTCTTTCCAATGTTTCTGCTGGACATAGTACACCAAAGCCCTCTCAGCAGCCTCAAGGTTCTCTATGGTAAGTCGAGTATGGTCAGGAACTCCTCTGGCAGGAGTTTCTCGAACTCTGCTCTTGTCTGATTCAGGCTTTGGAGAATGGAGCAGCGGATCGGGTTCTTGTTGCTCCAACTCTTGCTTCACTGACTCCTGTTCCCGCTTCTTGCCTGCAGCCACTCTATCTTGGAGGCGTTTCATCCACACCAATATCCAAGCAACTGCCCGTTTCAGTCTGGTCCAGTCTGAATAGTGCTCCAGAAGTCTGTCAATGGGACTGATCGATTTCTCTGTGGTCGTCATTACGGTTTTCTTCACCTCCACATCATTATCTGGTAACTTGGTCAGATCTGTATCTTGCTGAGGCCATTCTGTTTCAGGCTCAGACAGGAAGGCCGGACCCTGAAACCACATGGGACACTGAAGAAACTTCTTTACTGACAGACCACGTGTTGCGCAATCAGCAGGGTTAGATTTGGTGTTCACGTACTTCCACTGCTGCAAGCACGAGGCATCTCTGATGATTGCAAGGCGATTCGCAACAAAGGTCTTGAATCGACAACTCTCGTTTGCGAGGTACCGTAATACCGTCATGCTGTCTGTCCAGTAGTAAGTGCCATCTACACTGAAGTCAAGCTCTCGAGTAAGAACTTTGCCCAACTTTACTGCAATGGTTGCTCCAGTCAGCTCCATGCGCGGGATAGTCATGTTCTTCAAAGGGGCAACCCTTGCTTTGCCTGTCACAAGTGAACAGCTGATTTGCCCAGATTCATTACCAAGCCGGAGATAGGCGGCTACACCATAGCCTACTTCACTGGCATCTGCAAATATATGAAGCTGACAGTTTACAACCTGGCCAAATCCTGGCGGCTTATAGCATCTCCTGATTCTCAGCTGATCTAGCTCTTTCACCTCACTCAACCACCGTTTCCATATTGTAAGATCTTCTCCCTTAATCTCTTCATCCCATCCTATGTCTCGTCGGCAAAGACTCTGCAGGAGAATTTTGGCCTTCAGTACAAAGGGAGCTGCAATGCCAAGGGGATCATAGACTGAACTTGTAATAGAAAGTATTCCTCGACGTGTTGCCGGTTGCTTTGGCAAATTGACCTTGAACCCCAGGCTGTCTGATTCAACAAACCAATAAACCCCCAGAGCTCGCTCATTGGGAAGGTTCTGATTCTCCATTGACAACTCTCTGATGTCTTTTGCACGTTCCTCTATTGGCACCGTCTGCAGAACCTCGTGGCTATTCGACACCCACTTTGTCAGATGAAAGCCACCTTCTTTGCACAGGGCTGTGGTACTCTTGATCAGATGAGCAGCTTCTTGCTCTTGGCTAACAGAGACAAGACAATCATCAACATAGAAGCATTTCTTTACCACTTCACATGAGGCCTCTCCATAGAGACCACTGTTATCCTCTGCAGTTTGCTTTAGAGCAAAGCTTGCGCAACTCGGCGACGACACTGCTCCAAAGGGATGGACTCTCAAGCGATACGCAACCGGGTCATCTTTAAGATTTGCATTCGGCCACCAGAAGAATCGGAGGCAGTCACGGTCATTTCTTGGTACTTGTACTTGGTAAAACATTGTGGCTATGTCTCCCATTATAGCTATCTCTTCCTGACGGAATCTAAGGAGTACACCCATCAAACTGTTTGTGAGATCTGGTCCTTGAAGTAACATGTCATTCAAAGATACTCCCAGGTAAGTAGCTGCGCAATCAAAAACCACTCTAATCTTATTGGGCTTGCGAGGATGGTAAACTGCATGATGCGGAATATACCACACCTTTCCATCTGTCCGCTGTAGGTCTTCTTCTGGGACTCGTTCAGCATATCCTTCGCTCAACATCTTTGACATGAACTCTTTGTAGTCACTTTTGAATTCACTGTTTCTCTGTAGCTTGTGTTTTAGGCTGCCAAGGCGCTTTACTGCCATAGACTTGTTATTGTGAAGCTTTACATCTTCTGCTTTGAAAGGCAGTCCAATACAGTAGTGACCGTCTTTGTGAAAGATAGACTTGTTCACCGATGCCAGGAATCTTTTGTCTTCTTGAGAATGCTCTTTCTTGTCATCGATGAGTCTCTCGGGGAAGTCCATATTGATGGTCTCTCTAACTAGTCTGTCCAGATGTTTCAGCTGTTCTACTTCTGTTATTGCTGTGACCTCAGCCTTGTTTACAGAAAAACTGCAACCTTTGTCACACTGTATTTGTTCACCATCTCTTATCACATTCCAAACTACCCAGCCAAGCTTAGTTCTTGCAGCATGAGGGCTACCCGAAGGACCAGTTTTCAGATCAAACGGGGTGTAGGCATCTGGCACATTGTTGCCAATCAAGAGTCCAATGTCTGCATTTATTTCTGGCAGGCTGATGTCTTTAAGATGGTCCCACCTGGAGATATCATCAGTCTTTGGGATATGGTGCTGGGAAACTGGAATTGTGCCTTTGGTGTACGTGGTTGGAAGATCAACCTCATCCTTCATGTCCAAGTCGGTGACTTTAAGTCCATCGATGAGATACGTTTTCATGGAGTAGGACTTTCCCATGGTGTCCAAAGTAATGGACTTACGTGGGCCACTTGCGCCCAACTGTTGTGCAAGACTCTCACTACAGAAGGTTACGGTGCTTCCCGGATCCATGAATGCATACGTTTGTACAGCTTTGATACCATTTCTCAATCTGACTTTAACTGGTACAATTGCCATGGTGCACTGACCATGTGTACCGGCCCTCGTATTTCCACCTAAGCGCTTTGTAAAATTTGCACACTCTCTACTTATGCCATCTGGATTAGGCTTTGACTCAGGGTTGGGAACTCTGTTCTCATCATGAAGGCTGGTTGGGTGTCGACGTTTGCAAATGTCACAAGTAGATCTATAGCGACATTCTTTACTCTGATGACCACGCTTAAGACATCCGTAACATAGACCCTTGGTTTTTACAAACTCTGTCCTTTCTGACAAAGGCTGACTAGACAGACGCTTGCACTTATCAGTTAGATGGCTGGTATCATTACAATATATACACGCCCTCTTTGTTTCTTTATTGTCTGATCTATCTGCTGTCGACCTGTTGTAGCTATCTCTGTTACGCCCTTTTTGCCCGGGTTCGCCACTTGAAACTTCTGTTGCAAAACTACCCTTTGAACGATTTGTGCTCTTGGTGACAATCTTTGCACCTGCGCCTTTCACATCTTGGCTCAGTGCCTCTCTGCCATACATCGGATCCATCACCTTCTTTGCTTCCATCTTCACAAACCGAACCAATTGACTAAATTGGACAGTCTCGCCTTTGTCTGTAGTTTGCCAAACGACGTTTCTCCACCTGCCATGGAGGTAAAATGGTAGTTTCCCCACCAACTTCCTCATGTTGTCGGGGTACTCAAGGACTTTCACAGCTTCTATGCATTTTACAGCATTTTCACATTCAACCAGCAGAATTGAGAATTCATCAAGTGCCTTGGGGTTGTCAGGACGAACACATGGCCATTCGAGTGCTTTCTTGATGAAGGAGTGTGCCATGAGTTGCACGTCTCCGTACCTAGACTCCAATTCTTTTAGGGCGGCGGGGTATCCTTGCTCAGCAGGAAGATGGCTAAAACCAGAGACAACTTTATTTGCCTCTCCATTAGTGAATTGTTCCAGATAACTCATTCGCTCATCATCATTTTCAGTGTGAACTGTTACCTTGGTGTTGAACTGCCGTATGAATTTTCGGTAGTCTGTAGGTTCCCCACTAAAACGCTTGATCTCAGGGGTTGGTCTTTTTAGTTGCCTGACAACAGCGAGAAGAATGTTGTCCCCTGACATGGCACTTTCACTTCGGTTGACACAATGCTCATCAGTTTTGCTACCTTCTCCTGAAACAGAAGGGTTATTTACATGCAATGGCACTGATACAATTTTACTATGGCATGGTGAATTAATACAACTCTGTTTACTATGTGTTTGTGCGCTACAAATCTGGTTATGACTCTCTGGTCCAAAACAATGAGCATCCACATTTAGTGCAGATTGACCATTATTTGTCTGGTCTACCCAGTCTGATTGGTTATTCTGTTGTGCTGCAATGGACACATCATTATTTAACTGCTTATCTGAATTTGAATCCCTAATTAAAAATGGATATGACTGCACTTCATAACCGTCCAAAACCTTTTCCTTTGCCTGTACAATGTCCAGTTCTGTGGTCAAATTCAGTTCCTCTTCTTCCAGTCGCAATTTCAGTTTAGCCATCTCTATCTCTTGTTTTCTCTTTAGTGCCTTCATTCTTGCTCCCAAAGCTGCTTTCTCTTGTTCCGCTTTGAGTCGTGCTGATGATACAGCGCTGGCAATGGAAGCTCTTGAGCCTTTTCCACTCATGCGTGACATGCTGGTCATGTTTTCAATGTTCTGAGTATGATGTTGCTTGCTTTGTTTTCCAACGTCTTGCTCCAGTTGTGAACGGGTAGCTTCCCAGTCGGAGTAATACACTTTAAAGTTCTTCAGGTATGTATCTTTACTGTCCCATATGTTTTCCATATACTCCTGTAGTTCTTCCTCAGACAGCAAGGTACAGTACTCGCTGTACTGTTTGAGCAAGTCCTCGTATAATGACAACCATTCCTTGTATTCAGCTCGAACTTCACCTTGGTCGTGCTTATCATACATAAGATGTTCAAGCATTTCAGTTTTTAACTTTATTTGCCTGAACAACTGTGACACACGCTTTGCTTTCATGTCCTTTAGGTAGGCAAGCCCCTTTTCTGTTTGCATTCTTGCCCTCGACCTTTCATGTAAAGCATCATCTTCACTGTGTGTGTCATGTGTCTCATGTTCGTGACCTGTAGCCCCCTGCGTGGCATGATATTCTGCCCATTTATCCATCCTGGTTGTAAACGTTAATGATGAATCTGCCAAAGATAACGACAATGCTGTGCTGCAAATCCAGAAACTTTATTGTAGTACCGACTTCTGTTACAAACTTACGTAGCCGTACATGGTGATTAGGCACAGATTAACTGCAATGAAAATAGAAACAAAACAGCTATGTCACAAGAACTTACCTAGTGATTGTGTAACATTTAGGCTTAACCATAGCTCAAATATGCAAGAAGAAATGATTAAAGCAATGTTTACATTAACCCATGCATGTGCATGTAAGTGTATGGACTGATGCAAGTCTACCAACTCTGACCTATAAACCTTGTGCTAATACAACATAGACACATTAGCAACTGTATCATTTAAAGAATATTTGATGTCTAAATGCAGGAATTATGCTTGTTATATCAACCAACGGTAATATGCATGTACATGTATTTTCCCAAATAACACATTCCACAATTACATGTGGCTCCAACAAACGCATTGTCAAAATACAACTTTTAGGCTATAAAACAGTACTTAATAGAACACTAATCACTCAACCAGTTCTATAACTTAATGCCAAGAGAACCAATGTACTAACCGTTTAATAAACCTTGGCGGGACTGTTACTTTGGGCGAAGAAATAAGCACATAAGTTGCGATAAATTATGAAGCCGAATCCATGTTGTTTGAGCACCCTAGCTACCGCTTAACTCCAACAGCGCCCTCAATAGACAAAACAAAGTTCACTGAGTTTGGCCGTTACATGCACTTTTTGAAAAAAATGTAAGTAAATCACTGTACTCAACTGAAAACTCGATATCTGCTTGTAGCTGAGATTGTGTGTCAAGTATATTCGTGGCCATTTAGTATGGAACGCCATAGCTATCTTCGGTAGTACCACAACGCCGCCTTTATCAATTTCATCATTACATTCGCCAATTTTATCATTTCATTCGCCAATTTCATCATTCCATTCGCCAATTTCATCATCCATTCGCCAATTTCATCATTCCATCCGCCAATTGCATCATTACATTCGCCAATTTCATCATTCCATTCGCCAATTTCACCCTTACATTCGCCAATTTCATCATTACATTCGCCAATTTTACCCTTACATTCGCCAATTTCATAATTTCATCATTTTATTCGCCAATTTCATCATTACATTCGCCAATTTCAACATTACATTCGCCAATTTCATCATTGCATTTGTCAATTTCACGTTGCATTCGCCAATTTCACCCCTCCATATTCGCCAATTTTACCCTTCCATTCGCCAATTTCACCCCTACATTCGCCAATTTCATCATTACATTCGCCAATTTCATCATTACATTCACCAATTTCATCAGTTTTACATGGCGATTTGCCCTTGTTTGCTAGTAATCGATTCAATATTATTGGTTTTAGGAGTAATCATTTTATGCGACGAGTTCGCCGTTTCATTCTTCAGTTTCATCATGCCATGCGGCAATTTCACCGTCCCATTTGGCAATGTACCATTTCAACCCGGTACTAGGATTCAGCCTAAGATTCAGCCTAGAATTCGATATCTAAAATACATACGCCAAAAGATTACAAAAAATGTGTGTTAGAAAAAAAACAAGTCAACGAATTTTTGAAACTCCATAAACAAATGCAAATTTTTACCATTGAATAAATCTTCCAAACAATCTACAAGTTCAATAATAATATCAATTACGTACGGGGAAAAATGTGCAAAAACGTGTTAATTATCAAAAGAAACGATACATTGAAGCCAACCGGTCTTCTTCAAAGAAAAGTGTATCCTTTGTGTTAACGATTTCCACACCTTTTTTACTATAAACTTTTAGATCATCACCATATCTAAAAAATAGTTTGGAACCGGCTGATTCGCACCACTAATTAGTTCCTAATTAATCAATAAAACTTACGCGTCATTTCGCCAAACTGACCACTCAAAATGTGACGGCACCCAGCCGACAATGCAAGTTTACCGTTTATGTTAACGATTTTAACACCTTTTTCAACAAACGTTTAGATCATTATACCACATCTAAAAAAGATTTTTGAACCGGCAAACATACCTCAAAATACCAGGATAGCGCATTGTGCTGTCAAATTGTTTGTTGACAATTTTTAGCAGGTTCTCAATCTCAGATTCATTAGAATTGGACAATTTCTTAGACTCACTAGAAATTTGTTTCAGTACGTCTTTTTTTGGTGCTTCGTCTCTATTTCCCGAGAGGAATTTTTTATTACCCAGTGTCTAAATGTTCGCGGCGAGGTTTCTTGTATTTCAGGACCTTCTTCAGCGCGTCGCGTTGTGTATTTCGTATACATATCGAGCCTTCCTCTCGTTTCTGTGGTGCTTGACTTTTCCTGTAAATACCACGTTAAAGGTACACACCGGCCTACTGTTTACATGATTTAGTGATGTAGCAGCATTGACAATTTTGATGGTCGTTGTGAAAAAAAGATCATCAAAATATCCCGTAATTTACTAAAGTGCAAAATTAACAGAAACGGTCAAAAGACGGGTTATACGCTTTACCAGCCGTTGCAACTACGCGCGAGCCTCACGACTTTGTCACAAACGATTCGCTCTTCTCCTACTCAGGATATCTCCAATTTTCTGCTCACGATTTCACTGGACAGCCCGGACGACCGAATAGGAATTTCCGTTTTCTTTTGAAGAGTTGGCATCATGTTTTTTTCTTCACAAACGTACACCGGAGCAACGCACCCGGCCGTGTGTGCGTTCAGGCTATTTGCCGTGCTGCGCGGGGCAAATATCCTACACTCCACGGTAGCCTGCCGTAGCACGCGCTCGCTCCCGTCTCTGGACTCTCGAAACAAACATTTATGTTCGAATTTTCATAGCTATGTTCAACTTTGTTTCATACCTATGTTCAACTTTGTTTCATACCTATGTTCAACTTTGTTTCATACCTGTATAAATAGTCTCTCTTTTGTCAATTACTTTTAAATGTTTGGAGAGAGGAGGTGGACATGTAGAGGATTGTGGTGAATAAAAACAAAATCAGAATCCTGTGTTGGAAAGTGTGAATGAATAAAATGTAATTACTGAATAAGATTGTCATTTTTGTTCAATTCTGTGCGTCAATAATCAATTTTGTTCAACATGAAAGTGAACCAACCCCTATTTTGCACCTCAATTTTAGTGATGCGTAACCCTAGGAAAGTAACCAAGGCATCATTGGAAAGCCCATACCCTCTGCTTTAAGATGCGACCGTCCTTTTTATTGACAAACGTATTATCATGGCCAAAACAACTTTTATAACAATTATAAAAAATATTACATGCAGACCCTACTTGTCCATTAATTAATGTTGTGCTAGGTATTTATAAAAATGCAGGATAACGCAGGATAATGTTTTCACCTGCCGCATTCGCATGGTCGAGTGCAAGCATAATTTTGATGGTCGTTGTGAAAAAAAGATCATCAAAATATCCCGTAATTTACTAAAGTGCAAAATTAACAGAAACGGTCAAAAGACGGGTTATACGCTTTACCAGCCGTTGCAACTACGCGCGAGCCTCACGACTTTGTCACAAACGATTCGCTCTTCTCCTACTCAGGATATCTCCAATTTTCTGCTCACGATTTCACTGGACAGCCCGGACGACCGAATAGGAATTTCCGTTTTCTTTTGAAGAGTTGGCATCATGTTTTTTTCTTCACAAACGTACACCGGAGCAACGCACCCGGCCGTGTGTGCGTTCAGGCTATTTGCCGTGCTGCGCGGGGCAAATATCCTACACTCCACGGTAGCCTGCCGTAGCACGCGCTCGCTCCCGTCTCTGGACTCTCGAAACAAACATTTATGTTCGAATTTTCATAGCTATGTTCAACTTTGTTTCATACCTATGTTCAACTTTGTTTCATACCTATGTTCAACTTTGTTTCATACCTATGTTCAACTTTGTTTCATACCTGTATAAATAGTCTCTCTTTTGTCAATTACTTTTAAATATTGGGGGAAATCAGAGTTGAATTTGGCGCAGTTCTGCAGTAAGAAACTTTCATGCGGCTGGACACAAAACTAACTCGCAAGACCATGTGACTTGAATTTTTGAAAATTGCTCAAAAACGGCCAAATTTGACGGCGTCTTTTCAGGATATATCTAATTTACTCTGGAAAGCGCTTCAGAATAATGTACGGGTCTATTTCGAGCCCAACAAAGCCGGTGTGTTCCTTTAACAACAACAACTGGAATGAGTAAAACTGCAATAGCCCCACGAGGTAAAAGCGTTTTTTTTTTCCCGACTTTGCTTACTTGCAACATAATGACGTTTGAACTGAAAACTGCAGTACGGATGTACAGTGACACTTGTATAGTGGCCACCCAAGGGACCGACAAAATTTGGCCAGTATAAGCAGGTAGCCCTTATAATTATAGAGGTTTAGCGTACACATGCAGGAATATTCAAACATCAAAAAACATATACCACAGTGCATGTCTATAGTGAAAAACTGCTAAAAGTGAAGTGTATGAAAGGTTTCCTCATTAAAAAGTTGAATATTGTTCAGTTGTTGATAATTTGTTAAAGCTTTTCATAAAATTTCCCAGAGCAGCTTGATTAATTTACTGTGTGTGGCCAGATTATCCAGGTTCAACTGCCATAGGATTGTACACACATAAATCCTGGTGCCCTGGCCACTGGCCGCGTTATGGAGGGGCCCTAATATCAATGCTCCACCTCCATATGTTTGTGTACAAACTTGTTTGGGACCAAACAAATGTGGTGGCCTCTTTATAAAGGTGGTCTGAAGAGCAGGTTTCACTGTACTTTCTTCAGTCCTCTCACAAACGTATGTATATCCACGTCTTTGGAAATGAACTACCTTCTTTTTTGGCCTTTAACTACACCCATTCATTAATTAGGCACTAATTAGTGGTGCGAATCAGCCGGTTCTAATTTTTTTTAAAAGATATGGTAATGATCTAAAAGTTTATAGTAAAAATGTGAAAATCGTTAACACAAAGGGTACACTTTTCTTTGATGATTAACACGTTTTTGCACATTTTCCCCCACGTACGTAATTGATATTATTATTGAACTTGTAGATTGTTTGAAATAATTATTATATTGTAAAAATATTTGTATGGAGTTTCAAAAATTCGTTGACTTGTTTTTTATTAACACACTTCTTTTGTAATCTTTTGGCGTATGTATTTTAGATATCGAATTCTAGGCTGAATCTTAGGCTGAATCCTAGTACTGAGTTGAAATGGTACATTGCCAAATGGGACGGTGAAATTGCCGCATGGCATGATGAAACTGAAGAATGAAACGGCGAACTCGTCGCGTGCAATGATTACTCGCAAAAACGAATAATATGGAATCGACTACTATAGGGCAAATCGCCATGTAAAACCGATGAAATTGGCGAATGTTATGATGAAATTGACAAATGCAATGATGAAATTGGCGAATGTAACGTTGAAATTGGCGAATGTAACGTTGAAATTGGCGAATGTAACGATGAAATTGGCGAATGTAATGATGAAATTAGCGAAATTGGCGAATGTAATGATGAAATTGGCGAATGTAATGATGAAATTGGCGAATGTAATGATGAAATTGGCGAATATAATGATGAAATTGGCGAATATAATGATGAAATTTGCGAATGTAATGATGAAATTGGCGAATGTAACGATGAAATTGGCGAATGTAATGATGAAATTAGCGAAATTGGCGAATGTAATGATGAAATTGGCGAATGTAATGATGAAATTGGCGAATGTAATGATGAAATTGGCGAATGTAATGATGAAATTGGCGAATGTAATGATGAAATTGGCGAATGTAACGATGTAATGGGCGGATGGAATAATGAAATTGGCGAATGGAATAATGAAATTGACGAATGGATGATGAAATTGGCGAATGGGATGATGAAATTGGCGAATGGAATAATGAAATTGGCGAATGGATGATGAAATTGGCGAATGGGATGATGAAATTGGCGGATGGAATAATGAAATTGGCGAATGGAATAATGAAATTGACGAATTGATGATGAAATTGGCGAATGGGATGATGAAATTGGCGAATGAAATTGGCGAATGAAATGATGAAATTGGCGAATGAAATGATGAAATTGGCGGATGGAATAATGAAATTAGCGGATGGAATAATGAAATTGACGAATGGATGATGAAATTGGCGAATGGAATAATGAAATTGGCGAATGGATGATGAAATTGGCGAATGGGATGATGAAATTGGCGAATGGAATAATGAAATTGACGAATGGATGATGAAATTGGCGAATGGGATGATGAAATTGGCGGATGGAATAATGAAATTGGCGAATGGAATAATGAAATTGACGAATGGATGATGAAATTGGCGAATGGGATGATGAAATTGGCGAATGAAATGATGAAATTGGCGAATGAAATGATGAAATTGACGAATGAAATGATGAAATTGGCGAATGAAATGATGAAATGATAAAGGCGGCGTTGTGGTGCTACCGAAGATAGCTATGGCGTTCCATAATAATTTAGAGCGTGAATAGTGTTGTTGTTGTTGTTGGGTATTTTGTAGGGTAGAAATTAACGAAAAGACGCGGCCAACCGAGCCGGCTAGATATTTTGGCCGATGTGCCACGGCGCAGCGGTACGCGATGTACGGTCAAACCCAGAGATCGCGATGTATTTGCATTTTTGGGTCAAGCTTTATGATCGGCTTCAAAAACGACACAATTAAAGCAAAGAATCCCTGCATATGAGGCTTGTTGAAACATTATTATTTATAATAGTATTTCTTTCTGGTATTCATACCAAGGATTCCTCAATAGTGGTCACTGCACTGTCACTCGCAAGCGTGAGGAAACCCATGAAGAATTTGAATTAGAAATGACCAGAGACACCGGGGAATATCCCCACGACACTCCCGCATATTCAAACACACACGGTCATAGCACATGGCTGATTTGGCTGTCTGAGGTGGGCTTAGTTGTGTGACGTACGACCCCCCTCGACGAGGGATGTATCGCCCCAGCAGACGGCACGACGATTCCTGCTCTGAGCGGCTGGAGACGAGTACGTTTGGAAGGAAATATACCGCCCCACGTGACGATGCTTGTGTGCTGCTTGGTAGTGCGTTGTCAACAGCTTCCTTTCACACGGTGTATGATGAGGCCCTCTCACGATCCTCCTCCAGCAATGGCCCCGGCCTCCTGACTGTGATGAACCCGCGGTTAGACAACCAGCAATTTCACCATAGGCTACTATCGCTTCATCCGTTCTGCACAATCCACTTCAGGCGCGGATCCAGGAATTTTGTAGACGGGGGGCACAACAAAAAGGGACAAATGCGAGCGCGTAGCGCGAAGCCCTTACGGCGTGGGGTCCGGGGCCCGCTTAAGGACCCCGGGAAATTTTGGATTCTAGATGCTCTGTGGTGCAATCTAAGGCTGCTTGTTGCGTGCATAGCGTGCATATGCAAGTTTGGGCTGCTGTGCAGGACATTGCACTATTAGGCAAAAAGCAGTACATGTATATAGAGCACTTAGCATGATGTTTTCCTATATGGGAACATATTTTCATCAAGTGGATTCGATCACCCCCGCAACCGATTTCACGAAACCTTATTATGTACAGTTTGCATATAGCTGTTTGCGCAACATTTTATTGCATAAGCTGCGCAACAAATCTTGCGTCAGTTTCAGGAACGTTAGGCCATACACTTTCAAAGGTAGTACAATGTAAGGCCTTAATTACAACATATTTTATTGCGCAAGCTACGCAATGTCTTAAAGTGACACAAGTCAGAAAATCTTCCATAAAAATGGCACTGTTGCTTCTGGTCAAGCACAAGAATTGCCAAGCTCTTGCTGTGAACTATTGTTTTGCGACTGAAGTAATCCCCTTGGTATATGTTTACCTGAGTGGGGATAAATCAAATCCAAGAAGATCTACAATATTGGGAAGATTTAATGTACATGTATATTTATATGGCTATGCGTTCCTAGCCTCGCATGGAAATTAGAAGCTTGGAGCACTCAAATAGTGTGGCACCTATGCCATCAGCAAAGTAATGCTTCCATGAAAAAGTATATATATGGTGATAAAAGTACGTATAGCGCATATGTATTTGTAAAACCACACTTTGGGACCAATTTCAAATTAACCAACATATTGTGCGAAGTAAGTACAACTTGTACAATTTTATATACAAAAAAACAAGGAATAGGAACTGTACAAAGAATTACTTATGGGCGTCAAACAATCGGCCCAAAAAAATGACATTTTGGAATATACGACTTGTTTGTGTATTGCCATAGGAATGGACAAAAGAGTTGCACACAGAAACGTCGCGCTTTGCCCATGCTTTTGGACAAAATGCCAGTGTCCATGCATTAAGGTATCTACAGTCTGCAATTGTGAAGTTTGTACATGTATTCCCTTTAATCCGCGGGTAATATTTCTTGTTTTCTGTATAACATAATGTAAGAATTGCACTTTTTTTAGAGCAATATGTCTTTTGTTTCTTAATTGGGTCTTATTCTCCTTTAATGCAGAAAAAATCTGGTTATGAACTAAAGCATAAAAGCTGCATGGGAAAAGATAAGTGTTCCATTTTTTTCTGGTATATTATTAACAGAAGAGGAGGGCATCCTGAGAAAGATTAAGGACGATCAAAGCAACGAAAACCCACTTCTAGAGAAGCTACGTGAAATCATACTTGAGGAGTACCAAGTTCGTCCACACTCCAGGGCCATTTTGTTTGTCAAGACTATCGACACCACGCAAAGTCTCCATGACTGGATCAGTGAGACAGCCGAGTTGAAGTTCCTAAATCCTGGAAGGATTGCAGGATCCAGAGGTCAGTGTTTGACTCCTCTATGGAGGACCAAAGTACGTAGCATGAGTGTTGGAGAGTAGCTAAATGACAAAGGCTACAATTTGTCTGGATCCCGCAGTGTACTCGTGTTTACCATACTGAATAACTTAATTTCTAAAAACATGAATTTCATCCAGCACGCAGGTGCTGTTATTCTTTTGAGCCAGTTGTTAAATTATGCATATGTATGTAGGTCCTTCTTTTGTAATGCCAGATTCCCAAGACCTACCGGTAGTGTACGTAGCTACATGTAGTTGCAAAAGTGCTATATCAAAAGTGCTATATCCTAATACTATATATGCAAAGTCCGGTTCTGGACCTAGCTTCCTCGTTTGCCACATTGTTTTGGTCCATTTCTGTTGCCTTTAGAAGTAGATATTGGAGTGGCCTAGTGGATTGTATTCAAAACCTGAGTTAGCTGAAGAGGTAGTGGGTTAAATCATGTACCCTTGAGCAAGGTACTTTGCCACACATTGTTTCTCTCCACTAGGAGTATGGGGACCTGATGAGAGGTAGCGAATGTTGATGTTTGATTAGCCATTGAGCGCAGCTGCAGTATAGGCATTTTCCTTTCGCAAGGGTCTTTGCTGCACACCGAGTTCCACAAAACTCTTGCTGCATCGAGTTGAGCTAAGCTGTATTTTAGGGCCTCGGGCTGCTCAACCAATGAGAGACAAGGGATTTTTTTGACCTGGCACTTTGACCTTTAATGAAGTCATTTCGAACAATCATCTCGCGCGTGGTATCTAGCGACATCGTAGCCGCAATTACCACAATTTTTATGGGGGAGATCTTTTTATGTACATGCACATCATTTTATCTTGCACGCAGTATAAATGTTCGTAACTGAAGGAAGATTTACTATATAATCGCTAAAAGCATCCTTACAGTAACTGTTCATTTAAACATTAGACCCCAACCCCTAGTAAAAGTGGACGCTACCACTAAACGGAGCGAGGCGTGTGATTGGCTTTTGCTGTTGGCAACATCAGCGTCCGTAGCTATGATGCAATTTTAAATGTCGCGCAAACAAGGCTACGCACGCTTTAGTATATCGGCACCGCGATGACCGAGCAACATGCGCGGCACGTGACTGGTCAGTTGCGATCACTGTCACTTGCTAATCAATATTCATATATTCCTGAATACAGCCTAGCCCAACTCGTTTCAGCAAGGGTCTTGTGAAACTCGGTACGGTGGAACAAATACTGTTGCGGCAGGAAGATGCAGTATAGGCAGCTGGAGGAGTATACTCCCCAGGGAGCTAAGATGGTATATGGAGTGATTTAATGGAGCCCTATGATCAGGGGTAGTAGTAGCCTTTGTTAAGGCCTCACAGCTGGGCGAGTCCCGCGCCAGAACGAGAGCGCCACCATGCGACGATGAAAGCGACGAGCAGCGCTAGCTGTGAGGCCTTTGCTGACTGGGAATTTTGCTACCTGAGAGGTAGCAAAATGCTAATGATCGTATGACACAGTGTGCGTGTTGCGTTGAATAGCTAACAATGCGAGCCAATCAGGGTCGCGCGCACCGGTTTGTAACCACGCGTGCGCGCTTCACGTACAACGCGCGCGCGCCAACACAAACATACATTCGCAGCACAGCAACACATGGATGAATAATGTAACAGGGGCTGTATACATTAATAAATAATTTTTCCGGGTCAGCAAAGGCCTCACAGCTAGCGCTGCTCGTGCCGTCCTCGTCGCATAGTGGCGCTCTCGTTCTAGTGCGCGACTCACCCAGCTGTGAGGCCTTAACAAAGGCTAGGGTAGTAGGTGCCTTGATAGGGGTTTCTCCCGATAGGTGTGTGGAAGTCCCTACTATCATTATTGTTGTTACATCAAAATACCGACCTTTCCATATATCTGTGTTCATGGATTATGGGAAATACAAGAAAACTGCATGTCATTCACTGATCCATGTACTGATGAGCGGAGCAAACTAAAGTGAGATGAAATTGCACTGCTGAAAACCAGTTGCAAGTTGAAAAAAATAATTGCTAATTTTCCATACTTTCAGCCATGGTGGTTATTTTGTGATACATGTATCTCGGACCTTTCTTTTTTTAGCTATATTGCAGATGCTTTGGCATTCCCATAATTTCCCAAGTACGCAATACACTCAAAGTTACAAGGTGAGAGTGACAAGCTCTATTTGCAGTTCTCACTTTCAATACTCCCTTTTAATTTCATTCAGACATGAAGCCCGCAGAGCAGAACAGAGTGCTTGAACAGTTCCGCAATGGTGAACACAAGATGCTGGTGGCCACCAACCTACTGGAGCAGGGAACCGACGTACCGGCATGCAATCTGGTTATAAGACTCGATTATGTACCAAGTGACTTTGGCCATGTGCAGATAAAGGGTACATAATGCCTAAAATTTGTTTGCACACAATTAAAAATGATCTGTTTTTAGGACTCACAAAATGTAGAGTTTATATATTATTATTATTTCTTTCTGGTATTCATACCAAGGATTCCTCAATAGTGCTCATTGCACTGTCACTCGTAAGCGTGAGGAAACCCATGAAGAATTGGAATTAGAAATGGCCAGAGACACCGGGGAATCCCCTTGCTCTTCACGAAAGAATGCTCTGGGATCTTTAGAGTGCGTTACCATTACCTAACACATATATGTACTATTGAATTTGTTGAAAAGTACTACTCTTTATATTACTTTGAAAATGACGTGCTTTAAAACAAAAATTTTCAACGTTTGTGGTGACGTGAATTAACATGCTGAAAACAAAAGAACTCTTTTTTGACTTTATTCATTGGAAGGACTATCTTTAAAATTCTTTGAATTTATGTTGATCATTTTAGGTCGCACCCGAGCCAAGGATGGCAGGAGTTACCTGATCACATTAATTGATTCTAAGAGTGCTGCCCGCGACACAGCCAATCGCCAGCGAGAAATCATGATGATGGAGGCCGCCAAGTACCTGAAGCAAACACCACGGGACAAATCTGCCAATTTGGTAAAAAAACAGCAAGAAAGTGACCGTTTACAGAGACAAGCTCAACAAGACCAGAAGAGGGAAATACATAAGAAGAACCATGACACAGTCTTTGCGTTCTGTTGCAAAAGGTGCACCCAGATTGCTTGCTACTCCAACAACATCAGGGTCTACAAGAAATCACAGTACATTGTTCTTGATCCAGATTTTTCAAGCCACATAGATATCACAATGCGCCCTAAACGAAAGCAACTTAAAAATGTGAACATAACAATTACTGGCAAAATTCGCTGCAAAAGCTGTGGGCATGACTGGGGGGCTCTGTCTCTTGTTAAGCACATGTACTTTGCCTCCATTAAAATTTGTCAATTCATGCTAAAAAACGTGGATACTGATGAACCAGCCTCTCCTGTTCCCGATAAGTGGCAAAAAGCTCCTTTTGAGCCGGAGGCAGTATCTGAGCTACCCGTTGAGGCTAGGATTACTGTACCCTTTGAAATTCTGAGAAAGCTGTGAATCCCCTCCACACAATTTTTTGTAGGTTCATTTAACTACAGTGTATACATACACTTTTTACCCACATGTTGGTGAAAAGATACTGGGTCAGACCTAGTTAGTGTGAACGGCATCAACATTTCTTTTATTATATGGGAAGATCAAAGGTTTGTTTGAAACACGGGTACAAAATACACACTTTTGCCAGCGATTTATCCACTTAAAACGGACAATTTGAAATAAACAGCGGTATAAGTCGGCTATCCAAAAAGGTGCAAATGCTGGATTTTCTTCAAGGGGGATACTAGCTCTTTAAAAATTAATAGCAGTTCAGTGTTTTATCATATTTAAATTTTATTAAAGGCAAAGGCTTGTCAGCAATGCGCGCGCCAAATTCGTGCCACGAAATATGCAGCTCCATGTCTTTGCTACATGGAGCTGCGTATTTCGTGGGACGATTTTGGCGCGCGCGCATTGCTGACAAGCCTGTTTTTTTTTATTTTGGCTAACATTGATGGGTCAGTGCAAAATGCTATGCGTTTTATTGGTTGAAAACATTATTTCGTAATGTGTATATGCCAGTAATTTTTTAAGCACCATCACAAGTTTTCAAACATCTGTGAATTTAGGCCTGATCCCATAACAAATATGTTAATACAGTGATGAAGTCCCTATAGTATAAGAAACACCCCAGTGGTCGATTTCACGAAGATTTAATACACGTCGCAAAATACCAAATCCATCGCAAAACGCCACAGCCATGGCAAAAATACAAAGGGTTCGGCGAGTTGCAATGGGTATGGTACTTGTGACGCGTCGCAAGTCTTTGTGAAATCGACCCCGGGATTCATAACAAGTGTTCATTGTGAGATAATATTCATTCTCCCAGACGACGCATGACAAATCACATTCTTTCATCAGTTGCGGTACTCGCTGCTCAACACATTAGTCGGTGTCTCGGGGAGTATGTCGGGTAGGGCAAAACAAACCCTTAATACATGTAAATTGTCCATTTTAATGAACAAATTAGGGTAAATTACACTACACAATAAGTTAGGAATATTGGTATGTTGTAGGGTGTGGTTCAATTTTGTTTTTTAAATGACTGTTTTCACCTTTTCCTGTGACTACGAACACAAAAAACACTTCAGATATTTATTCATACATTTATTACATATTTTCAGGTGTATCCTGAAATAATTAGAAATTGACAATTTCAGTAAAAGAGATTTACCATTTGCGTCAATTACTGCTTGGTCTCGACACCTTATTAGCCGCATGATATTCTGGGGAAGTACATTCCACAAGCGCTACATCCAGTTCTGCAAGGTCACATGGTGGAAAAGCACGTTCAACCAGGCGGTGCTTCCGGTGCTTCAACCAGACGTGCTCTACTGGGTTTAGATTGGGAGGACACGGCTGGCCACTCCAACTTTGTTGAGACAATCTGGGACGAATCTTACACGTTGTGGAGGCGCATTGTCATCCATGAAGACAGTCTGGGGCGTGTTTTTGATACTGAGGGGTTATAGTGGGGTATATGTTGTCTCGCAGGTAAGACTGTCCAGTAACAGTCCCATCCATGATGACCAGTTCAGTTTTGCGCAGACTGCTGATGCCTGCCCAGACTGTGTCACCCCCTCCTCCAAAATTTCGTCTTGAGACCATGTGTTGGTCTCCACATTACGCATATCCCGACATCTTGTTGACCATCATTTCTGTGCAAGGTGATCCGGGATTCATCCGTGAACAGCACAGTGGAACATGCAATGCTGCCGGTTTCAGGTCATGTGCCTACTGCAGATGATCACACTGGTGCCGCGCTGACAAAGGGTATCGTCTGCCAGTCATCTGGCATTCAACCCAAAGTGATGTTGGTTGTGGATGGTCTGTTGGTACACCCTCGTGCCTCTCAAATCTCGCAAACGTGACTGGAGTTGGGCAGCCCTTGCACGACCGAGGGCACAGGTCCTCAGGTACTGGTCGTTACCCTGATGTAACACGTGGCGCACGCTACCAGTGTCTTGATGATGGCCAACAGATCTACTAATCACATTCTGCATCTGAGACACGTCTGCCAAGTTCAGTTGCGACGTCATCAGACTGTGTGCTTCCGACGGGCTAAGGCCAGTTGGCACTGCTCCTCTCGACGTTATGCATTCATTCGTGATGGTATAATATACTGGTGAAGCTATTCATGTCTGCTATTTATAGCCTTAAAAACGAAGTGGCCGATTGGTACGACTTTTACTGTGTACATGTACTGAACACATTTCCCAGACATGACAAAACAAGGGTCTAATCATCATCCAAAATGCATATCCCACAATATCCCTAACTTATTGTGAGTAGTGCCATATGAAGTGGTTTGTTCTAGCAACACTTCCCTGTAGACCTAATTTGCACTGGTGGCCATGTTTGTGGTGCGACATTGGGAAAATACACATTGTAAAATGCTTATCTTTGTACATTGTGTGTATGCCCCAATGGCTGCATGCTGTACATATTGTACAGTCTGTTGAAGTATAGCTAGCAGACAGAGGAATTTGATTTTTCCCCCAGGCATGTGCACATGGTTTGAGTCAAATTGGAATAGTCCAACAAAAAGTACACACGTGACGAACTAAAAAGCATATTCATGAGAACAGAAAAAAATGGCTGTATTTTAATACTATTTTGGTAGGCCACTGTTACTCTGAACTTTAATTTATTGGTATATGTAGTATAAAGTGGTATCCCCAAGTCAAAATGTGCAGAAAGTGACGCATAGAAAGCGAAATTAAAGTTCAGAAATTAAATGGCTTGTGGTTATATGTATTTTGCTAGTAAAAAAAACACTCAGTGCACAGGAACTGTCGCAACAGATGTACTTGTTAGTGGCGGCAACAAATTTAAATGGGATGAAAGAATGCCATTAGAACCATATCGAATAGCCGCCATTTTGTGGGGCACCTTTTGTTACTTAAACCGTTCAACAATAGAAGCACAATATGTGCAACCATGCATGTCTTCAAGGAACAAAGAAACTGCCCCACAAAATGGCGGGACGGTCTATTCTTGTACTTAAGATTAACGGTACTGCTAATAACTGCCTGAATTGTAATCATTTAAATATAGTTTTAATTGAAATTGTGTCTTCAAACACAATGCACAACTTTAAATGCTTTTAGACAAAGTGGGAACAGTTTAGCATGTGCTAATTTAAGTTTCCTGCTTTAATTTACATATTTTCTTAGATTATACATGACTAATTACAAAAATAAAGGATGTGGAAGTACATTCGAACCCAGTTGAATAAACCCTTTGCATCGGCGGCCATGATGGGTAGGTTTTCATATATGAATGAAGTGACAATAGATCACCAAAGCACCTACTTGTGCAAAGGGTCTATCTATAGATAGTCCTTGGGACTTTGTATTTTTTATAAACAGGAATATACCCATCAAAAAAGTTTAGGGCTGGTTTTTTGCACGCATGCCATACAGAAATGATAGCATTTAACGTTCTTTCCATTATTTCATGAAAGAACTGAGAAGCATGTACAGAAAAATCCATGTCATATGCAGCAGTGAAAACGAAGCTAGAGGCTCAGCCTGTTACACTCAACGGGCGTCGAATTTTAAAGTCACAACAACAGTTTTTTCTGACAAACGGTGTGTGGGCAGCGTCGTCGCATGGAGCAGCCATTGCTCAAGAGCAGTGGGCGTCTTTCTCTAGCAAGCCAGAGTCAACAGAATGCAGTGACCAGCAAACAGTCCCGATCTGAACCCCGTAGAACATCTGTGGGACTAGCAACAGCATCACCGTCCTCCTGCTAATCTCGATCAGCTGCTGCAATGGCTTCAGCAAGAGTGGAATGCAGTGCTCCAAGCGACAACGCTGCCTTGAATTCCTTGGATTGGAAACAACGAAGGCCACACACGCTACTAACAGTTTGTCAGAGAAACTGATGTTGTTAAGCTAGTGTAACAGCCTCTAACTTTGTTTTTTACTGCACCGTTTTCTGTAAACACTTCTCGGTTCTTTTTAATGAAATAATGGAAAAAACATTAAGTAAGGTGTTGTCATTTCTGTATGGAATCCGTGCAAAAAAAACGGTCCTTAACTTTTTTTGATGAGTTTAATAATGAAATGGGGCCTAAATCTTTCCTAAAGCAGAATGTTGTTTTATAAGTGATATTGAGATTTCACTGCATTTGGAATAAGGACCAATCTTGTAGAAAAGAAACTTGTCCTCATTCCGATGCTCGTACATTTGTCTAGTTTTTGATTAATTTTACTCGGTTACTTTTTTGTCAGAAATAAAACTTTGTTAAAGGTTGATTGTGTCACATGACAAATATTGGACAGGAACAATCATGTTAATACAGATAGAAGAGTTTTGCAAGCAAAGCTCTAACAGAATTATTTGTATACATGTACATTGTGTAAACTGTATAGGTTTTCAATAAAAAAAAAACGGGAGCCAAAATGTGACATGTAGAGCAAGTTCAATTGACGCTGGAGTGGTCAGACTATTTAAAACTGAATGCAGTGTAGTCAACGATGGTTAGTCGTGGTGGTCACTGGTACCCATCAGGCATGGAGTTGGTGCAGCTTTTTGCCGGAAACAATTGACTATCCAAAGGCATTCGCACCTGAACGTTATTGCGCATGTGCCTAACCAGTAGTAAAGTCTAGTTGTCAAGCGAACTTGCTCCTAGTTGCATTTGTAAAGATATCTTTTCCAAGTTTTAAATGGTGTAGAATATTTAAAGAAATTTATGGATAAATAGACTTCTTGTTATAATAGTTTTTATAACGTTTAAGAACATTCTTTCAACTCTTATTTACCAGTTCCTTTCTGGAAAATGTAGCTGCTGGTTTAAAGGTACACACCTGCCTACTGTTTACATAATTTTGTGACGTAGCAGCATTGACAATACTTTTTTGATGGTCGTTGTGAAAAAAGATCATCAAAATATCCCGTAATCTACTAAAAAAGTGCAAAATTTACAAAAACGGTCAAATGACGGGTTATAAGCTTTACTACGCGCGAGCCTCACGACTTTGTCACAAACGATTCGCTCTTCTCCTGCTCAGGATATCTCCAATTTTCTGCTCACGATTTCACTGGACAGTCCGGTTTTCTTTTGAGGAGTTGGCATCATGTTTTTCCTTCACGAACGTACACCGGAGCAACACACCCGGCCATGTGTGCACTCAGGCTGCGTGGGGCAAATATCCCACACTCCAGGATAGCCTGCCGTAGCACGCGCTCGCTCCCGTTCTCCGGACTCTCGAAACAAACAATTATGTTCAAATTTTCATACTTATGTTTAACTTTGTTTCATACCTGTATATAGTCTCTCTTTTGTCAATTACTTATTAATATTGGGGGAAAATCAGAGTTGAATTTGGTGCAGTTCTGCAGTAAGAAACGTTTATACGGCTGGAAATACAACTAACTCACAAGACCACGTGACTTGAAAAGTCACGTGACCTTGAATTTTTGAAAAATGCTCAAAAAACAGCAAATTTTACGGCGTCTTTTCAGGATATATCTAATTTACTCTGGAAAGCGCTTCAGAATAATGTATGGGTCTATTTCGAGCCCAAAAAAGCCTGTGTCCCTTTAACTCATCTATAGAACCTGTACCTTATCAATTCAAATAACATTATCAGTAAAATCGTCAATAAAAAGGTGGGGTGTGGAAGTCCGATACCAACATGACTTACGAGGGTGTAGTTCAGGCATGGCCAATATTTTATGAACTAGATACTAGTAATAATTGTGTAATTTCGTAGCACACTTTGCAAGATATTCATGTTTTCTGTTATTGTGCAAAAATCTAGCAAATCAGGGTCCAATTTCATAGCACCGCTTGGGCTATAAATACTAGGGATCATAAACTGTATTATAAAGCAATTGAAAATGTGCCTTTTTTGCTTACAAATATATATCTAAAGAACGAAAAAAAAAAAACATTGTGTAATCAATAAAATATATCACCCACTTAAAAGTTGATACAAACTTGATACAAGAATGGCAATTGCAGCAATGTAATATCGGCACATAATGCCTTGTAGTACAAGCACCGTCATTTTTGCATACAAGTCCTTCGTGCATTCCTATACAAAAAGTTGAAAGCAAAAATGTGACCTTCCACAGCAAAATAAGTTAAGTCCCCACTTTAAGGTTTTTGATATATACATGTATTCATTAGTATAAAGAGTGATTATTTAATTGGCTTTCTATAGATTAATTATAAAACTTCATAACAGGAGAAAGATGGTAAACTGTGTTGTTATTGCCAAGGAGAGTTAAGAAAACTGGTTTTGGAGTATTTTTTTGCCACAACACATATGCACTCTTAAAAACCCTCCTCTCGAACATCTTCATTGAACATTTATGAAAAAAAGTCAGGTTGACTCTTTGGCGTAAGGCTGTTAAAAAATGTGAAAAACCCCCAAAATGATTTTGACTTAATTTCTTATATCGCACTAGTAGACCGGCAGCCCAGAGGGTTTTGGTTAAACGAACGAGGTACCAACAACCGAGGGCAGGAACATTTAGGAAGTGACCTAAAAAGTATTTGCAGATCTGGGCGTCTTCCGGGGTCCCTCTGCTGCGTTTGACCCCTGGGGACCCCCAAAGGGGTGCAAAAATTGCGCTGGATCAAACATTCGAGGTACCACATGAAACTAAGTTTAGATGAAAGAGCACATCACCCAGAGTACGGAATGGCCCTTGCCAGACAAATTTTCTGCTGCAAAGGTCCCGCCAGACGCCCGCCAAAATATCATTCCATATAATAAATGCAAGATACAAAGAATGGCAATTGCAGGGATGCCTCGTAATGCGAGTGCTGCAATTTTTTCCAAAATTAGGTGAAAATTGTCTTTTCGCATGTTTCGGACAAAATGGCAACACGCCCCCTTTACCATAAATCCACTCCCCATCCACTCCTGCCACCTCCTGCCTCTTGCTCCGCCCCACATTATTAAAGCAATATACCCAAGATAAAGACATTGTGTACCTTCTTGTTACACAAAAGAAAAGTAAAACAAACCACTGAAAGCGAAAATTAACAAAGAATGGCAATTGCAGGGATGCCTCGTAATGCGAGTGCTGCAATTTTTTCCAAAATTAGGTGAAAATTGTCTTTTCGCATGTTTCGGACAAAATGGCGGTGCCCATACTACAAGGCAATGCCATTTGGTTCATATCTGCTTTTCATCATTTGATCATTGTCTTTTTCTTTGCACAAGAATAATGTATGAGTAATGAGTTGCACATATTTAGCACTACAGGCCCTATGTCTGTTTCTTGAGTATATACCTTTTCTTTTAAGGAGCACAAAGCGGGAATAATACTGCGAGCTTAATTGTACATGGCAAAGGTCTAGGCAGAACTTTATTCTGTGACAACCGACTCACACGTTTGTCAACCCACAGCAAATGTGTTTTTTTCATTTCATTAAAGTTGCACTGCCCGCTTTTCGGTGAAAAGATTTTAAAAATTAATTTACACAAGCGAACGAATTTAGAAAGCTTACGTGTCTCTGTAACGAAAAATATCAAAAACATGGCACAAACTTTATAAGAAAGTTTTTCAAATGTTCTACCTTATTGTGCTAAAAGCTGATGTGCAAACAAGGTTCTGTGTGTCCTAATCTCTGGCATTGATTAATGCCAGTCGATTAAAAACAAGAAATGATTAAAGCCAGTTCGGAGTCTCGACTGCGCATGCGTCTCCCGACTTTGATTTGAGATAAACAAAGGCGCACCCTATCCGTATGCATTGTGTTTATCTCAAATGACCTTTGACACAATCCCATAGACGTGCATTCCGCCCGAGATTCCGAACTGGCTTATTAGCGTGACTTTTCGTCATTTTCCTGTGTGTAGGGTATTTCTAAACCCGTCAATGCCAGAGATTAGGACACACGGAACCTTGTTTGCACATCAGCTTTTAGCACAAGGTAGAACATTTGAAAAACTTTCTTATAAAGTTTGTGCCATGTTTTTGGAACTTCGGACTCCGTCCGCTATGTAGTATATGCGGTACCGGTAAGGAGTCCATACCATCGCGATGACGGTCAAAATCGATAAACCTTGCATTATCGCGGCAGATTCCATTCTGTCAAGAGATTGCTTCATATTCAAACCACAATACCTTTATAGCTACATGGTTACAAGTTTAAAGTATAATTTCAGCATAATAAGCCCGGAATTCGCGCCAGATTGATCAAAAACAAGATTGCTGTTTTTCATTTTTTTTCCGGATATGTTAATTTTGGCGTCATGAGGTCAAACATAAATTACATAAATGTTTAAAATTTCGCACGCGCACACATTCGGAACCGCCCCAAGCCAGTTACGGTGATGTGCCATTTAATAACACAGTCGTTTCCTATCTTGTTGTTAATAGAAATCTGTGGTATATATATATCCAATCTGGTGTTAATTGTTTTTTTAGATACTGTAACGCCGTTCCCAATCGGCTTGCAGAGGGCGCCAGCACCATTCCACGGTTAGGCCGGCTGACGAGCTGAGGGCGCTAACACGGTTCCACGGAGCCGGTTGGCGCGAGCCCCTGCTAGAAGGTTGGGACACCCGTCTCGGCGGGAGACGTTTCCTGAGCGCCATCTTTTGTCTTAGTGAATGAGGAAGGATCGACCCAAATAAACGTGCAGTATTTTCTTGCTGAATTGTCTTTTCCTGTGTGTTCTTGTTTGTGCCGAGTTTCTTAACAAGTAGGATAAGTTCTTGTTACACTGGCGGCAGCGGTGGGGCGGCACACTGAGAGAAATACAGGTAGAATTCGAGATTTTCAAGCAATTAATTCACGAGACCGGGGAGGTCTGGTATCAGACTCGCCGCGGGGCGGGGACATGCCAGAAAGTGACGAGTACCAGTACGGAGGCCAGACTGACAAGGCCCACAGTGATACGTTCGTAACTGTCGATGAATTACTGTCCTTCTTTGGGGAAAGCCCGAGAGAAAACTCCGGGAGACATGGGAATACTGTGAGGCTGTTGGAACGTGACTACGGCGCGGAATCCCCGGATCGACTCCGCACCACACTCGACCAGGGAGAACAGCTCCGCTTGGAGCCCCGCACGCTACCAGACTACGGCGCGGAACCTCCGGATCAATTAATTCCGCACCGCACACGACCATGTGAGACGGCTCTCATCGGAGCCCCGCATGCCACGTGACTACGGCGCGGAATCCCCGGATCGACTCCGCACCACACTCGACCAGGGAGAACAGCTCCGCTTGGAGCCCCGCACGCTACCAGACTTCGGCGCGGAACCTCCGGATCAATTCCGCACCGCACACGACCATGTGAGACGGCTCCCCTCGGAGCCCCGCATGCCACGTGACTACGGCGCGGAACCTCCGGATCGACTCCGCACCGCACACGACCATGTCGGACGGCTCCCCTCGGAGCTCCGCACTGCACAACCCTATGGGGTGGAGCACGAGAATTTGCTCCGCACTGCACAACCCTATTGGGCGGAGCACGAGAATTTGCTCCGCACTGCACAACCCTATGGGGCGGAGCACCAGAATTTGCTCCGCACTGCACAACCCTATGGGGCGGAGCACCAGAATTTGCTCCGCACTGCACAACCTTATGGGGCGGAGCACCAGAATTTGCTCCGCACAGCACAACCCTATGGTGCACAGCACAACCCTATGGTGCGCAGCACCAGAATTTGCTCCGCACTGCACAACCCTATGGAGCGGAGCACCAGAATTTGCTCCGCACTGCACAACCCTATGGAGCGGAGCACCAGAATTTGCTCCGCACTGCACAACCTTATGGGGCGGAGCACCAGAATTTGCTCCGCACTGCACAACCTTATGGGCCGGAGCACCAGAATTTGCTCCGCACTGCACAACCCTATGGTGCGGAGCACCAGAATTTGCTCCGCACTGCACAACCCTATGGAGCGGAGCACCAGAATTTGCTCCGCACTGCACAACCTTATGGAGCGGAGCACCAGAATTTGCTCCGCACTGCACAACCCTACGATGCGGAGCAAGTGAATCAGCTCCGCGCTGCACAACTCTATGGTGCGGAGCACGATAAATTGCTCCGCACTGCACAACCCTATGGTGCGGAGCGCGAGAATTTGCTCCGCACTGCACAACTCTATGGGGCGGAGCAAGAGGAATTGCTCCGCACTGCACAACCCTATGGTGCGGAGCACGTGAATCAGCTCCGCATTGCACAACTCTATGGAGGAGAGCTCCCCTCGGAGCTCCGCACTGCACAACGCAATGGAGACTTGCTCCGCACTGCACAACCCTATGGTGCGGAGCAAGGGAATCTGCTCCGCACCGCACAACTGTACGATGCGGAGCGAATGAATCAGCTCCGCATTGCACAAACCTATAGGGCGCCACCGCGGAGCGGGAACCCGGATGCAGACGGAAGCAACACGCCATCCTCGCAACCACCCACGAGGTCCGATCCATCACCAGCGCAACCGACAACCACAGGGCCAGAGAAGCAGGAGCCCCCCCCCCCCCCCCCCCCCCCCCCGCCCCCCGGCCCGGGGGAGGTCGAAGACCGATGATGCTTCCAGATAAGTTTGACGGGGTTTCCTCGTGGTCGGATTACCTGATCCATTTTGAGAGCGTGGCCAGAGTCAACCAGTGGAGCGAGTCCGAGAAGGCAATGTTTCTGGGCTCCCATCTGAAGGGCTCGGCGCGGGAAGCTCTGGCTGATATGGCACCAGAGGCTCGGACGGAGTACCTCCGTATCCTAGAGTACTTCGAACAGCGTTTCGGAGTCACGGCCCAAGTTCCACTGCATCGGGCCCAGCTGTCGATGTGCACCAGACGTCGGGACGAATCTATCAGTGGCCTGGGGCAGTCGATCAGGCGGTTGGTTTCCAAGAGCTACCCGAACCTCCCCACGCAAGCTCGGGAGGACCTGGCTGTGGATGCTTTCCGGAATGCATTAGGTGACGAGCAGCTGCAACGCCACGTTTTTTCGAGAAAGGCGACGACCCTGACCGAAGCAATCACCCTGGCAACGGAGATGGAGGCTTTCCTGGACTCCCAGGTACAGAACAGGAAGGGAAAACAAGGACCCAGGGAAGTGAGGTCGGTAGTGCAGCTAGCGCAACCTACACCAGACAGGAACACCGAGAGCACAGGCTACGCGCGGAGACCGCCCGACCGGTCGATGGTGGAGTGCTTTGGGTGCCACGAATTCGGGCACTTCCGGCGCGATTGTCCACGTAGGAAGCCGAGCCAGCGGACAGCCGGGGGAAGACCACCAGGACGGAACCAGACGACACCGAATGTGCCGCTGGGGGCCGGGGAAAACTACATTGCGGGGAAAGTTGTGTCGACGCCTGTCTGCTTCTTGCTGGACACGGGAGCTTCGGTGAGCCTAAATTCGGAACGCATCTATGACGAACTTTACGGACCCGGGAAGCCAAACCTCCAGCCTCCGCCCCCGACTCTGAGGCAAGCGGATGCAGGTCCGGGGGAGGGCTACTTTTGAACTCCAGATCAGAGATCAGGTCTTGAGCCATGCCTGCATTGTGGCTAAAATTTAGCCGGATGTCATCCTGGGGATAGACTTCCTGTCGACATATAGTCTTGATGCAAGACCGAATTTACTGTTAGAGTTCGCGATCCCCACATTGTTCATTTTAGCCGCCAGAGGGCGTACCTACACTCACAACGTGAACTCGAAAACTCGGTCTTGATTACTCCGTAAGAAAAAAGTTCGATAACCTTTATGGAAGCGCATGAATAATTAAACAGCAAGGTCAAAAATTATGGGCGCCTGCGTAGAAGAGAAAGCGGTGCCTCCTAAAATAGGTCATGTGGGATGGTAACTTGCCGTGTGGCGTACGGGTTCTTTCCTCGCCTTTCACCTCTGGCGTCCCGGGTTCGAATCCGGGGCGTGTATGTGGATTGGGTTTGCAGTCCCTACTTGACCGCGTGGGTTTTTCTCTGGGGGTTTTCCTCCCACTTCTAAAACTGCAACTCCTTCTTTGTCATCTCAAGTTGATAATATAGTATAGTTAAAGCTAAAACCGTATAGTTGGTGGCATAAAGGGCCTTAGTTGCCGAAGATGCCATAAAATATACAACAACAACAACATAACTTGCCGTGTACATATATGTACGTGTGCAGTGATTCACCGTGCCGCGCGAAAATGATATCGGGCCGTTTTCGTGCAGTGACCGTGGTGCATGGCCTGCTGAGAAGCGGCATTTCTCGGTACGTACGTACGAGTGCGCGCCGCCCAGCCCAGCCCGGTGACTTCCTGTCCCCGGGGTGCCTGTCCGTGTAGATTAAGACCCAATGCCATGGCCAAAACATTGGACAATGTTGGACAACAGTTGGAAAAAAATCCAGGAAATCCAGGCTGGGGGCCTAAAATCAGACATGTCAGAATTGTATTTCTCATTTTTATCATCAAACTTGTTCTAACATGCAATTTCTTTATTTTTCATTTAATACAAAATAAAGACGTTTATAGTGGTCGGATATGGAATTCAACCTAAAAATTCAAATTATTTCTGCACTTGAAGTCAAATATTGAACTAATGAATCAGACAATATTGACGAACATTTCCTTGGACAATGTTGGACAGCAGTGGGAAAAATTTAAAAATCATGAAAATTTCTCTCTCTTAGTTTTTACACCATGGTTTTTACAACCAAACTAACATTTTACATGGTTTTATAGCAATGGAAATCCAGGCTGGGGGCCCAAAATCAGACATGTCAGAATTTTTATCATAACTTGTTCTAACATGCATTGTTTATTTTTCATTTAATACAAAATAAAGACGTTTATAGTGGTCGGATATGGAATTCAACCTAAAAATTCAAATTATTTCTGCACTTGAAGTGAAATATTGAACTAATGAATCGGACAATGTTGACGAACATTTCCTTTTTTTTTTAGTTAACCAAACTGTGCAAATTTCCTTCAAGGGCTTCTGTCCTATCTACTAAGTAGTTTGCTGTTGTTCCCTGGAATTCGTAAAAACAGCTTCATATCCACAAAATTAATGGGCCTTCTCAAAGCATTCTCCTCAAAGCACTGAAAAGGGTGAAATTTTAAACATTTAGTAAACTAATAAACATAAAATTTAAATGTGTTCCATTAAACGTTATTCCAGTATATTTTCAGAGGCTTATGCAAGCAAGTTGCTCAAATTAATTTTCTGCTTGCTGTAAAAACAAAAACATGCACGAAGAATCAGAAAAAAATGTTGTTTCAAATAGGCCGTAAAAGGTCGGATCCTTGGGTCACAACAATTTGCCTTATTTTTTGTTGGCCTAAATGAAAATCAAATGGGTCATATTTGACTGAAGAAAATGTACAATTGCTTTTGTAAAACCATGTGGCTTTGAGAGACTCCTTTCAACATTAAACTTACAAAAATTTAATAAGGGCATTTTGAAATTTTGTTAAATCTGCCCAACAATTTATAATACTTCAAACATTGTGTACTTCAAATACTTCAAAGCATGTGATAGTGAGTGAAATTAGTAGTTTTTAAGAAAGTGGGTGGTTCTTCACTCAGATTAATTCACTCCTAAATTTCGGTTTTTTCTATTTTAGGGAAAAATAGTAGTGAATAACTTCTCTGATATCGTTTAGCACTTTTTACCGAAGCCAATAATATGAAAAGCATGCCATAGTATAGAGGAGAAGAAAAAAAATCCCAGTCGTTTTCTTCCTCCATGCGTAAAGCGATGAAAAAAATCGTGACCAAGCAGAAAATGCCCTGAGAAAATCTCTAAATACCAGTCTTTGAACTTTTCGATTCCCAACTTGGAACGAAATGCTTCGTCTTCACTGGCCGCCTAATCATCACACCCGATCGTACAAGCAACGCAGGCCAGCAAGCGGCAAGGCCCGCGGACGGTACGGGCGAGCCACTGAGTGCAACGCGCAAGATAGCTTTGTCCGTGGACAATGTGTTTGCCTCATATCATGTTTGACTGCTGATCGATCGATCGATCAGCGACTGGAAAAGCAGCGACATTTTTATGCACTGTCCTGTCCAGTGTGTACTCTGGGTACCAGACCGACACAGAGCTGTTGTGAATTATGTAAATTAGATGACGTCACGCATTTCACCGTGTCACACAAAGGTATGCCAGGAATTCGCTCGGTATTTTGCGAGCGATTTATACGGAATACAAAAGACTGTTTTTTCGACTGTATTTCAGGTGCGCCCTCTGGCGGCCAATGGTGAATAGTCTATACGTCGTGTATCGCGCGCCAAAACGCACTCTTGCCAAAAGACTAGTCGACATACCGTTGCCAGTGGCGGTGGGGGGACAACACAATGTTGATCAATGGAAAGCCCGCGGCTTTAAGAGGCTACGAACAGCACCCATCGGTGGCAAGAGTTCATGTTGGACAAAAAAGGTGATAATTCGAGGAGCGGTAAAGAAACTACAATGGATAGGGGTTGGGACGGTGTACCTAGGCAAGGCGGCGACGGGGTGGAGAAGATGTTGTCAGCCAAACGCAGCGGCTCCCCGCGAAGAGGATGCCACCGGGACGGAGAGAGACCTACTGAACCGGCAGGAGACGCGGCCGGCCAGAGAGGGCCCAGGAGATAAAGTGGAAACCGAGGACCTGGCGACGCGGCCGCCGCCGGGAAACCCCGAGGATGACGCGGAAGCAGGAGACCGGGAGGCGCCCCGCCACGAGGGCGCGCCCCCACAGCTGAGGGCGGTTCGGAACCCGCCCCTGGTAAGGACGCGGAAGCAGGAGACCGGAGGCGCCCCGACAGCAGGACGCACCACAAACAGCGGAGAGCGGGCCGGAACTCGCCCCCTTATAAGGATGAGCAACTCCCAGTGCAGCCACTGCGACCGGCGGTTCACCCGCCCGTCGAACCTGAGGAGGCACCACCGAACAGCGTGCCCGGCGCTACACCCGACGATGCGGTTCGAGTGCCCGTTCGGTTGCGGGAGGAAGTTCTACCGGGAGGACATGCGGCAACGCCACCTCCAGTACTGTGCCTGGCGACTAGGGAGGGTGGCGACCGTGACAGCCACCGACGAACTGGAAGTGTACGCCAGCGACGACGAGCTGGACGGTAAAAGCAGGGAGCGGAGGGGGGCTGGCGACCACACGGAGCCGCCCCCAGCCGTTGCGGCACTCCGGCCGGAGTCCAACCTGTCGGAGCCGCCAGTTCGTGGGCGAGATAGCACCGCCTCAGAGCAACCCCGGTCGCTTCTGCACCCCGCCGACTCCACCTTCCCCCGGCCGCTGGCACGGGGGAGAGGACCACGCCCGGAGAGCCCCGATGTCCGCCATCGGCACCACGAGGGGACCCGGTCCCGGACGAGATCTCCGCCGCGTCTGCGAAGGCAGCCGCCAGAGGGGAGCCGCATCCGGCCGGAGCGGTCCCCGACTTCACCCCCATGTGTTTCTTTTTCTAGCCATGCTACCATTTGTAAAGGAAGCGTCTTCCCGGCGAGACGGCGGGGTTCGCTGCCTGCTTTGGGGACAAAGCAGGGTCCTCGAAGGGGGCTGTGTAACGCCGTTCCCAATCGGCTAGCAGAGGGCGCCAGCACCATTCCACGGTTAGGCCGGCTGACGAGCTGAGGGCGCTAACACGGTTCCACGGAGCCGGTTGCCGCGAGCCCCTGCGGGAGACGTTTCCTGAGCGCCATCTTTGTTGTTTGATGTTGATGAGGAAAGATCGACCCAAATAAACGTGCAGTATTTTCTTGCTGATAATTGTCTTTTCCTGTGTGTTCTTGTTTGTGCCGAGTTTCTTAACAAGTGGGAAATATTCTTGTTACAGTATCAACACCCAGAAACCCTTCTCTGTTATGAAATCTGTTGGCAGATTCGTGTACAAATTGGAAAATGTACATACTATAGTGTTCGTAGGACATTATTTTCCAACAAGAAGAGAAACCAACCGCGAAAAACAAAAGCAACACGCACTTTGCGCTGGTTTCTACGACTGGAAATAAAACTAACTCAAAGACCACGTGATTTATCGGAACCAGAAAATGGTTCGGATAAATCACGTAACCTTGATTTTTGGAAAAATGCTAAAAAACGGCCACATTTTGTGGTTTCTTTTCAGGTTCTCTTCAGCCTATTTCGGAAAGACTTTCAGAATCATGTATATATGTGGGTCTATTTCGAGCCCAAATTAGTCCAACAAAGCCGGTAGGCCTATACTCCCTTTAAGATACACCATGTTTCACGAGGGCATAGTTCACGTGCGGTACACGCAGGTCCATTCATAGTCCCTTTCCAGGGATCTTCCACTTGCTGGGAAATCTAAACCCCAGCTCACAGCCTCAACAGAATTCCTCTTGTTGTCACTTATCATCCTTTCCTTTCCCCTATCCGCCAGATTGCCAGTAATCTCCATATACTTTATACCTCAGATGGTCTTCAGTGGGCAGTTCCGGAACACCCTCCCAGTCTGCCAGACCTATAGTTAGATCCGCAGTGCCACCTGATAATTCCACTAACCCTCCCATTCCCCATGGAACCTTTAAATGTAACTCTAGGTGCACACCATGGAAACCGATTCCTTTAGAAGCCATTCCACCGGAGATGTCTTCAAGACAATTAAAGGGTCACATCACTTGCACGTCTACTAAGCTAGTGGGCGAGACGAAAACCACACTCAAGAAACGTTTCTATATCCACAGTTAACACCAACAGAACTGTAACCCCAGTTGTTGAACACTTTAACTGTACTAATCACTCCATTTCTGACATATCCATACTGAGGCTCTATCACCCAGACTCTGTTTGATCTTTCCTTCCTCCATGGTTTGACTCAGCAGAGAGAAACCTTGCATTAAACGACTCCGCACCATCCAGCCACATGGTCTCAACATTCAGGAGGGTATGATTAATATCTTAATTTTTCTCCCCCATTTCAACCTACGTCCATTTTGGTTTCCTCATGTTAATACCTGCACACACCCCCCCCCCCCCTCCTCCCTCCCCCTCCCCCCACGCTTCCCACGGGCCCCCCTCCGCACCTCCTCCATTACTATACTACTCCTGCACTCCCTATCTTGTACTTTGGTTTGTTCCTCTTTCCTGTACCATTGATCCCTCTTTTGTTCCCTAGCTTTCTATATACCCCAGGCAGACATGTTGCAACCATGCAGCTTTGTTCACTCATCACAACGCCTCTTCTGCATGACTGTCTCCCTTAGCCTAATTGTGTTTACCTTAGCATCATGTTTTAATGTGCTGTTTTCTGTATGTCTATAGTCATTTTGCCTTTGATAAAGAGACTGCTGGAGTCGAAACGTTAGGCCACTAATTTTACAGTGTGATTTTTTTTACAGGTCCTGCATGCTGGTTGGTAACTTGAAGCAGTTTGCAACAATTTTGTGTATTAATTATCTCACATTTACGTCTCCGGGATACCGGTAAACTTGTAACCCTGCATGGACGTAATATAAAAACCATGCACGCAGCGCATCGTGGTGCATGGCGCGAATATTGGCACCAGTGTTTTAGCGCGAATACGATGCATTCTGACCGTTTTCTAAAGTACTTGAATCGGTTTTAGACGGTCTTTGCGATATACTGTCCTGGCCGTGTGCACTTTATTTGTTTAGGTTTTGTTGGTCTACTCTCAACAGAAGTGAACGTTCCAGTTGACGTTCAAACCAGGCATTATTTTGTTTAGCTGTAGACGTTAAAGGTACACACCGGCCTACTGTTTACATGATTTAGTGATGTAGCAGCATTGACAATACTTTTTTGATGGTCGTTGTGAAAAAAGATCATCAAAATATCCCGTAATTTTACTAAAGAAGTGCAAAGTGCAAAATTAACAAAAACGGTCAAAAGACGGGTTATACGCTTTACCAGCCGTTGCAACTACGCGCGAGCCTCACGACTTTGTCACAAACGATTCGCTCTTCTCCTGCTCAGAATATCTCAAATGTTCTGCTCACGATTACACTGGACAGCCCAGACGACCGAATAGGAATTTCCGTTTTCTTTTGAGGAGTTGGCATCATGTTTTTTCTTCACGAACGTACACCGGAGCAACACGCCCGTGTGTGTGTGCACTCAGGCTATTTGCCGTGCTGCGCGGGGCAAATATCCTACACTCCACGGTAGAACGCTCGCTCCCGTTCTCCGGACTCTCGAAACAAACAATTATGTTCGAATTTTCATACTTATGTTTAACTTTGTTTCATACCTGTATAAATAGTCTCTCTTTTGTCAATTACTTATAAATAAAGGTGCCTTTTCCATTTATTGGCGTTTGGGCGCTTACAAACGCGGTACGGTAAAATGACAAATCAAAGAAGATTGTTACAACGTTAAAACCCCATTTAAAGGGCCCCTTATTTAGGATTTTTATCAATGAAATCTATGCTTTAAAACCACTCTACTCAGTTAAAGTCAAAAAAATCCTATTTGGAGCTTGCTTTGGGGGTTAAAACGAAGGTTTTTAGTTTTTATGCTAATGCAAATATGCATATTCATGACCAAGGTCACGATGTCACAAGAGGCACAGACAGGAAAATCACATACAATTGTGCACAAACGATTCCACTTTTTTCTCAATTTTCCTGAAACTTTTGTAATCCATGGCTGTTTGAGTTTGTTTTACATGTTGCCTGCTGTAAGCCATGACAAAACTGGGGGTAGAAACTGCAGCAATTTGCCACAAGTCCAACTTGAAGTCTTATGTTTTTTCTTAACTTTTCCCTTCTGTCTTCCTTGTGTGATGCACTCAAAACAGCGCCCTCTGTCTGTGATTTATTGCAATGAAATCTTCAAAGTTGCAAAAGGCCACCTTTTATTGCTTTTACATCCAAACGAACAATAGTATGTCTTGCTGAACAAGTATTCCATCATTATGAAGCAAAGCTTAGGCACAAAGTTATTTTGGATGTCACATGCCCTTTAAGTGCCATTCCCTGACTGGTCTCCGGAAGTGTGACCCGAAACGAGACTTACACGGTCTATAGACAGCCGAAGTGTGACGTGCGTTGCCATGGCATTTGGATCTAAACTATCATGGCCGTCGGGAAAAGTACCATTGGAAAAGCACTGGGACACGGTTGAGTGATTTTTAGTTTAGATCCAATTGCCTATAGGCAACCAACAAAAGGTGACGTATTCACTTCGGCAGTCTATCTACCGAACGCCAGCGCGCTGGGCTATTTCGGTCCACAGCATATTCGTATCCATGTATCATGGCACGCAGAGTTTTTTTAAAAATTAATAATAATTCTGCCTAAATTATCACCACCAATGTATATAATCATAATCCGATTACCCACGGCACGGGGATAAAATGTGTTCATACATCCATGATAGTAGTCTTTGTGAAAGACTGTCTTACGTTGCTTGGTTTGTGTACCTCGCGGTCGACATTGCACCGTGTGGACAGGGTACTAGTTTATGCGCTATCTGGGTTCTGTCTGTAAGTTCGAACACTACCCATAAACTAGTTCCCTGTCCACACAGTGCAATATCGACCGCACGTACGGCGCATAAACTAGTTCCCTGTCCACACGAACCAAGCAACGTTAGACCGTCTTTCACAAAGACTACCATGATAGTTGCACGTGTTTATTTAAAAGTGAGACTTGGAACCAGTCTAATTGGTATTGCATACTTTGGGGATTCCCCTATTCACCATTCAACATCATGCATATCGCATATAACAATCGTTGCAGAAGGCAAAAGCTGTGTATTGTTTTTAGACATGTCAGATTATCTTCCAGATCCAGTCTTATTCGATTATGCTGAAGACCAATGAAGTTATTGGGACTACTACTATATGCTACTTGTCAACTTGACTCCTTCCTCCATGACTTGACGTAGCGCTGGTCGTTACATGTCACAACATGCACGTATTTTTTTGAGTGGTGGTTTTATGTTATTTTTTCCGTATACATTGAACAAAGATTTCAAGGAAATAACACTATGAGCAAAAACATGTACATGTTCATTGTAACCCCGTTGTTAGTAACAATGGTGTGTGCCCAATTTCCATTGTTAGATGTTCATAGTGTAACTTCCTGGAATCAACAGATAATATAATTTTAAGATATACTTCCCACTTGCACTTTTGTCGAAAATATTGCTTTTCTGTAGACAAATCACATTTTCTCCAATAGTGCACAATTAAGATAACCATTCACGCGCGCGAGCAGCGCCCTGTTGCAGCTCTGTTGTCGCGCTTACACACGAACCGCTCGCGCCATTACTTTAATTTATGCAGTAATTTTATCATTTAATTATTTATTGCAGAAATGCAACATTTCTGACAGAAGTGCAAGTGGGAAGTATATCTTAAAATTGGATGATCTGTTGATTCCAGGAGATAATTTCATTCAAATCTTTGTTCGATATATACACTCAAATATTTGTCCAATATATACACTAGCTGCGCTTTATTGGCCACAGAGGCGTCACGATGGGTCTTTCGCGAACAACTCCGACAATGGATGACCACAAGAGGGTACTTTTAGAAGGCTAAAAGTGTTGTTTTTTACGTTTATATAGGGACGTTATCATTTTCTATATAACACTTTTAGCCCCTTAACATTTTAACCCCCTTCGTCGTGTGGAACATTCTTACACGCCCTCAAGAGTCCAAATACCCATGTGAAAATTCTTACCGTAAATTCTAAATCAGACATTTAAAAGCACACCATGGGGGTCCTTGTAATCTCAAGACTTCTGTACCCTTGTCGTTCATTGTCCATGGTGACTCTAACATCAAAAAATGATAAAAGGGAGCAAATCCTGGAGTAAAATCGACAAATCTGGACAGACGGGAGACTTGACCATGTTGACTTCGCTACTATTTCGCGTCAAAAGGAAAGTAGTCCCACCAACGCGGATAGATTTTGTTTAGCCTTGACTGGCCCCCTGTCTATGTGCGCTACGCTGCTCTCGCTCATATGCAACGCGTGGGGAAGTAAATATGTGGACAGGAGGCCAGTCTAGGCTAAACAAAATCCATCCGCGTTGGTGGGACTACTTTCCTTTTGACGCGGCCTAGCATAAAGTCTGTGTACCACGCTGGCTGAAAACTTTCGATTTTACTCCAGATTTTGCTCCCTTTTATCCTTTTTTGATGTTTAAGTCATCATGGACAATGAACGACAAGGGTACAGAAGTCTTGAGATTACAAGGACCCCCATGGTGTGCTTTTAAATGTCCGATTTGGAATTTACGGTAAGAATTTTCACACGGGTATTTGGACTCTTGAGGGCGTGTAAGAATGTTCCACACGACGAAGGGGGTTAAAATGTTAAGGGGCTAAAAGTAACAAGAGGGAGGGTTCTCTTGGCACTGATCAGGCTTTCATTGATTATGTGGAAACAGTTCAGTGATTTTTCACATCGCATACAGTTTGCTGGATAAATCTAAAGAAAAATCAAGTTGGATGCGTTTTTGCTGTTTAGAGGATTCATCGGGAAAAACGGACCAGGGCTCAAAATTCTTGAGAGTGGAAGGACCTCCATGGTATGTTTTTCAATGTTTAATTTTGACTATAAGGTGAAATTTCAGATTAGTGAACAGGTGCCATTTGGTCACGTAGGCATGGTCAATATGGCGCCGTGGACAAAAAAACTTGATCAGCTAAAAGTGATTCATCACGTCCAAATTTAAACGTCAGAAAATCACTTTTAGCCTTCTAAAAGTAGTCGGCAACCAAAAACTGATGAAAGATTTTCCTCTGTTAAACTCGTCTTACGAATCATTACGACAATTCAATTACAGAGTACTGACGAGTACATTTGCGATTTATTACGAAACAACACGAATCGATTTCGCGTTGATTCGTCGTCAAATTTGCGTAATTGAAGTACGGTACATGTTATTGTACGGTAATTTCATGTGAAAAATCGATCTACTTATCTTGCATTAAAGAACATGACTGTCGAATTTACATTTTGCAATCAGTGTTCTTCAATGTGGCCTGGTTTCAGTAAGAATTGAGAGGTTGATTATTATTATTTTTCTTTAAAATGACTCATCAAGCATCGAACACTAATAAGTGCAGATTTGATAGAAAAGCCAGGATTTGGGTTTTGGAAAATTTAAAAATTTTCTTTGGCTAAAAAATGTTAGTCTTTTTTTTTTAGTCTGATATTTGTTGTACATAAAGTCTGAGCGCACGGTCAACTAATCAAATCATTGCGTAATATCTTGCCCACGTGTGAACCATTGATAGGTGCTTTGACATGCACGCGTGCGTATTTATGCACAAGCTCGTGGCATTATGCAGGCGTGGGTAGTGTGCAGGTGAGCTGCTGGTGTGCAGGCGCCTATGGTGTGCAGATGCCCGTGGTTACTTTTTGTATTGAATGAATGGTAAAGAAATCATCTGCAGATGGCAGTTTCTCCCACCAAAGTACAATATTTTATACAAAAAAAATAATGATATGGTGTTTGTTACCATTGCTATCAACACATTTAGTCGGTTATTTGTTGTCAACTTGTGAAGTAAAATGTTGGGTAACTGCAAATTATGTATTCAGGGCTTTAAAGAAAGGTATCCGGGGAATTTTGTTCACTCTGTGAGCCCGAGGTCACCATTTGGTCTTAGTTATAGACCTTATGCGCGTAGCCGGCATGATAGAGGGCAGTCACATTGTCACAGTGCGTCATGCACGAGTAGGCACATTGTGGATCTATTGTCACATCATTTAAATATGAAAACCTGTCCTCTATCATGGCCGCTACGGATAAGGTCTATTTGTGAGCGAACAAGAAACACAAATAATGAAGTAGGCCTAAACGTTGTAACTGCTTTTCAATTTCTGTGAATCAAGGCAGGAGAGATGTGATTGACTCATCAAGCGTTATGTGAAACAATGGCGAAGGCGACATCCAACCTACATGTAATCACTGAAGTCTTCAGGCAGCCTTTAGTGGAGTGCCTTTCCATAGTTCCCAGTTTCCTGGCAGAATTGGTTCAATCCAATCTCATCACAATCGGTAAAAAAAAATCATAAAAATGAAAATTAAAAATTGTGTATTATTTGCAAATAATGTATTTTCAATCAATTCACTGCCTAGTAAACTACACTGTCAAATCAAGAAAGAAATTTCAGCTCCCTAGATGCAGTAGCTACAATTAATGTAGGTTGTTTTAACTGTGAAAGCCCATGCATGTTTAGCCCCGCGAGCAGTGCTTCGGGAACCCTCAGCCCTGTCGTCTAATGTACTCCAAATCTGTGGCAAACTCACGCAAATGAAATTTGTCCCATATGGCTCTGATATTTGCTCAATAGGTGCACTCACCCCAGTTTGCAAAGATTCCGAAGAGTACGCATCGATCCGATGTCTAGTTTCGGTGAAATCGTGAGGAAAGTTTGAGACCCGATCCGTGCGATGAAATACCGACTTTCACCATGCGCGAGAGCGGAGAGGTCAACACCATCTAGACTGGTTCGCTGTCCTCATATTTACTTACCTTCATCTTATGACGAAGGGAAGTAAATTGAGGATGTGGAACCAGTCTAGTGTTGACCTCTCCGTTCTCACGCATTTGATTTTTAGTGAAAGTCGGTATTTCATCGCACGGGGTCTCAAACTTTCCCCACGATTTCACCGAAACTAGACATCGGATCGATGCGTACTCTTCGGAATCTTTGCAAACTGGGGTGAGTGCACCTACATGTATTGAGCAAATATCAGAGCCATGGGACAAATTTCATTTGCGTGAGTTTGCCACAGATTTGGAGTACATTAGACGACAGGGCTGAGGGTTCCCGAAGCACTGCTCGCGGGGCTAATGCATGTTTAGTGTTCTCCACTGGTTGACAATTTGTCCGGGTGTGCTGATCAGTACACTTGCACGGTAAGCACTGACCAACGTACCCCATGTTTCCCGCGTGAGTGCACTGTTCAAAACAGATGTATTCCACTGTCATGGCCGTTAACGGCCGCGGATTGGGTCGATGATGCGATATATACCAGCGGCCAGCAAATCATGTTTGGCGACTTTACACTAAAGTGTTTTTAGAGAGAAAAATATATTATTTTTGTCTGGGCGGAAAATTTTTGTCCAGGTGCTAACGAGTACATCTGATGATTTTGTCGGGAAAGCACGTCCGGACAGAACAGCTAGTGGAGAACCGTGGCGTTTGCAGGGCATGTGTAAAGGCGAACACGTTTAAAAAAAGTGGTCACACTCATTTTGTAAAATACCAAAACTTCCAAATTTGAGGTAAATTGGAATTCTTTTCTTGCTTTTTTTTCAACAGACCAAAACGTAAAAGTGGTACATGTTCTCTCTACCAGTGGGCCACGTGAAGCTGTTGAGATCTTACTGCGTCTAATTCATAAGAGTCCCCAACTTAATGCTGTTTCGCAGTTTGTCTGCGCTTTGAAAAACTCAGGTATAAAAAATAATATATGAGTTGTCCAATTGGGGGATGGGGATGGTTGTTTGCCAAAAAAGTAGACCAATTTCCTCTTTTCAAGGACCAGTGACATCATGACACGAAGCTATAGGATTTCATGGAGAGAAACAGTTTTGTCTGACGTACACCTGAAAACACTAATAAACAGACATCGTGGAACACTACCCCCACTATATGAGCTTGAATATTTTACAAAAGAAAAACAGAGTTCAGAAAATCAGCTTTGATAGCCTCATTTTAGATGCTGAACCATTATTATTGCGTCATGCATCCTAAATTTATAAAAAAAAAAACAGACCCTTGGTTTCTACGACAATTTGAAATTTACGTATATAGTGATGTCCCCTAACTTGGCGCACTTCGACAACTCACTGGAAATCCGCTCTCACCTTATAGCAAAACCCCCTAGCAGAATTAGTTGAAACTTACACACCTTGTAGTATAATTCATAGGCTGCAAGAAAAAGTAATACTTTAATATTTTGACTCATCAACAAGTACAAAATAACACAAACAATCAGGACAAAACGATGAACACTTTTTTCCCGAAATCGCCCGGACTGTCCCCTAACGTGGAGCGCGTCGCTAATTGGCTGAAACGGTTTGATGCCTTACTACGATGGTCCACAAAGACCACTTGCACGCACACGCTGTGACACTGTACACAACGCCAGTATGCCTGGTTTTATTCACGTGAAATGCCTATTACAGGCTTCCGTGTATGGTGTCATGACAACCTGAAGCGAACGGCGATGCCTTCACATTCCGGTGAATTTCTAGTAACTGAATTCTTCTCCGTATTTCAGTTTTATAATTTATGAAGGTACTTGAGAACTTTATTTTCATTTAATGCCAATTGTGCAACATATTGTTTATTGCGCCAAGAGAGAACGGAAAGTAAAGCCCGCCACGTTAGGGGCCGCGCCACGTTAGGGGGACATGAACAATATTGATACCAAATTTGTTCTGCGCCTTTTTACTGCATATTGAAATTTCAGGGGCTCCACACAAAGGATTCTTCTTCATAAAGTTTGTCACTCCACTGGGTTACAAAGGAAATAAATCTTCAAGTAGTGGTATCTTCAGTGCAATTTAAGGTGCTCCGATTTAAGGGTATAAGATGGTAAATATGTTGTTTTTCATTTTAGCATTTAGCCTTTCACTTCTCTGCCCATTTACAGGAGATGTGACCAATGAGCAACTGGGTGATTTAATTCAGGAGGGCAAAAATCTCCCTGATTTCGACAGAGAGCACCGCCTGATCAGGAAGTATTACAATCGTCTTCAGGATGTCAATCCGCAAGATGTGCTCCCTCATCTCACATGCATTGATCCCAATGACCAACACTGCATCATAAACAAATGCCATATTGGCCACATTCTTTTAGCACGATCCATCATGTTGCATCTGCTGGTCAGAACGCGTGAGCATGGATGGTTTGAAATGCTTCTTAGTGCTCTGGAGGAAAATGGACATGGGAATCTTGCCAGGTGTCTACGTTCAGATTTGGAGGCAGGAGGTATTTTTGTGATCCCTGTTAAAGTGCTAGTAAAACGATTTCTGGAAAAGGCTGGAATTTACATGTACTTTTCTCATTGCAGAAAGTATTAAACTTTTGCTCGTTAAAGTGATTTCATTGTGCAGCACTCTGAATTTTAAGTGAAATGAAATCTTGGTTGTTAAATAGGAAATTGAAAAACTTGAATGTCAAGTAAAACTCACCGAAATTCTTAGTTAACTTGCTGTTTTGCATTGTACTTTACATGCATCTGGTTCGTTTAAACTGCTGTGCGTCAAGTTGTTTTTCTGCGATCACGTACGTTACGCGTATTGCATGCGTGTTGTATGCACACGCACATGACCAGCAGCCGATTTCACAAAACTTTACGCAATTGCGCAAGTCCACTTACGCCATTACTTGCGCAATAATTTATGGCGTCAGTGGACTTGCGCAATTGCGTAAAGCTTTGTGAAATCGGCTGCAGGTACCTAATTTTTGTCACAGTGCCTTTACTTTGCTTTTGCGGCGCGTGCAGTTTCCGTGTGCGTGTGTGTAATGCATTATACGCTGAAACTGATTAGGGTGCAGGGGCGAGTCAGACTAGAAAGTGTTTAAAACTGGCCGACCTTTATCGTCCATTTAAGACTGGCCACGTGACATGCTCTCAGCCAATAGCGATGCACAAACTGTCTAAGGTATTTTTTTTGTCTGCAGAAGCCCCAGTTGATGAAGATGTCCAAGGCATGCTGTCAGGGCCTTTTAAACACCAAGATAGATTATTAAGCAGGTCTCTCGATTGTTTGAGCCTTGATGATTCTGCTGAGCAGGAAAATCCTCATCAAGACAATCAAAAACATCAAGGTAAGAATCACAGTCATCAGTATCAAATGTAGATGCAAGATCTCTGATAAATTTAATAAAGTGAATTACAAAAAGGCGCTATTTGAGCAAGCAAACTAGATGCGGCTCGTGTTTGACATGCCTGTCATGGATGCTGCTGTAACTTTTCCATACCACAGATTACCCTACGAGAGTCGTCAAACAGGCACGAGGCTCATCTAGTTTGCTTAATACTCAAATGTCACCTTTTTGTACTTCACTGTAATGCATTGCGCCTATGTGCTACAGTACGGTATCTTTGGTCAGTACCGTGGGGTACCGTGGCCGAGTGGTTTGGGTCATTGACTTGCAATCATAGGTGAAAACTTGGGGTTGCGGGTTCGAATCTTCCTCCGGCTGCAGTACCTGTGCCCTTGAGCAAGGCACTCAACCACACCTGCTCTATCCTTCGGAAGGGATGTATAAAGCCGTTGGTCCAGTGTGTTAGGTAACGGTAATGCACTTTAAAGATCCCAGAGAATTCTTTCGAGAAGAGCAAGGGGATTCTCCAGTGTCTCTGGCCATTTCTAATTCTTCATGGGTTTCCTCACGCTTGCGAGTAACAGTGCAATGGGCACTTTTGAGGAATCCTTGGTATGAATACCAGAAAGAAATAATAATAATAATAATAATAATAATAATAATGTCTTATGCGCCAAGTCTCAGTTCAAGTTTAAAGTCTATGAGAGCAAGTCGCGACCCATATGGCCAACTCTTGCATTAACACAACGCATCATCTGTTTTGTACTAAAATATCTAAATACAATATACATGTATCTTGAAGGTTTTCAGAATGTTCAAAATGTTAAGACTTTTCAACAGATAATAATTTTAAATATTCTTTGTTTGAATCGTGCACCGTTATTCTTTATAGGAGATACCTTGCAACAATCAGGTGAATGGCTACCAGGCAGCCAACCACAGGCAATGGGTCCACCAACTTGGTAAGCTTTTAGTGTTATCCTCATCAGATCATTGGCTTAGCCAGGATTTTACTGAGTGGTGCCTTGGAAGTCGGAGCCAAAAGTGAAAAGACAAAATGGAGAAAAAGTAGTTGATGTTGAAAAAGGGGCTGAGAAATCGACCTTGATAGTCCAGATCTATCTCTTTTCCTGTATTCCATGAGAGAGGGTGTCATGGTAAAATGCCCCCTCGCATTTTTGGGCAGACGATATTATGCTCCAGTCTTAGACTATAATAGAGTTTAGTTAAAGCTTAAGACTAGTCTCGACTGCTACAATGCTTACAATGCCTAAAAGGTTCAAGATATCAGGCAATTCATTTTTGCTTGTGCGTGATGTGTTAAAATTGAGTAAAATGTGCTAAAAAAGAGATGCAAGAACTGAAAATACATTTCAAAAGACAGCATAACTAAGACATCATAGCATATTTTTTATTGTCGTAACTTATGTCTGAAGACACATAAAATTTAAGACACTTAAGGCCCGCTTCAAACGTCGTGCTTATGCTGTGTTGAATTAAATTTAACTTGATTTTTTTTATTAGACACGGCACATGCACGACGTTTGAAGCCATTTGGCTCGGCAAAATGAATTCGGCACGGCAGAAAATTTTAGCTCGACAGGGTCTGCTGTGCTAACTCAATTTAGTGCGGCACAAGCACGGCTTGGCTTCAAGCATCGTGCTTCTGCCGTGTCGAATTTAATTCCAGTTTGAAGTTGGTCCGCAATTTTGTTCACAACTAGGAATGCGCATGCTCGCAGCGCCTATGTGAGTAAAGAAATAACCAACAAACAAGTGCATCAAATAATAAATATGGCGACGTACAATGGACAGAATGGAAAACGCACGTGTACAATGTCCATGGCTTGCACAATACTCATCCGCCATGTTGGATGTATTTAAGCTCGACTGGGAGTTTGCAATTAAGTTCGACGTTTGAAGCCAGTACTGCCGTGCTAACGTCGTGCTAACGTCGTGCCAACGTCGTGCCAAGTTGAATTTAATTCGACACGGCATAAGCGCGACGTTTGAAGCGGGCCTAATATGTCTTTAGAAAATTGTTTATATTTTCTGCTTAATTCCAAAAAAAGCAGCCTAATTGTGAGGATCAGACGTTCATTTTCGACATATGATGTGTCTCAGACTTAAAACGGTTATAAATATAGACTCTTTGCATCGGCGGCCATGACAGAGGGCAGGTTTTCATACTTAAATGATGTGACAATAGATCAACAAAGTGCCTACTCGTGTTACACACGGTGATAATGTGACTGCCCCCATCATGGCTGCCCGTGCAAAGGGTCTATTGCAATCCGCCCCAGGCCTTTGGTATGTCAAGTGTGATTGTGGACCCTTCCGAAAGAATTAATATTTTCCTTATATTCTTACAAATGAAGTAATAAAACTTCAGGAGTCAGATCACATTCATCTAGCTCAAGGCAACGCTCAAGGCAATTTACCCCAAGAAAATCCACTTCATCACAAAGTCCAAGAAGAGCAAAAAAGGTGGTTCAGCTTGCCAAGAGGAAGTCTAGCAGGTCTAGAGAAAAGGGTAAGTGCATGATGGCCTGCACGATTTCAGGAATCGGCTAAAAGCTCGTATACAGGATTTGCAATGTCAAATAATCCCCTTATTGGGATTTTTATCAATGAAATCTATGCTATGAAACCACTAAACTGAGTTACATTCATAAAAATCATATTTGGAGCTTGTTTTGGGGGTTAAAACAAAGGTTTTTAGTTTTTATGCTAATGAAAATATGCATATTCATGACCAAGGTCACGATGAGGCAAACACAGGAAAATCACATTCAACTGTGCACAAAAGTATCCACCTTTTTCTAAAACGTCCTGGAACTTTTGTCATCCATGGCTGTTTGAGTTTGTTTTACATGTTTCCTGTTGTAAGCCATGACTAAACTGGGGGAGAAAACTGCAGCAATTTGCCACAAGTCCAACTTGAAGTCTTATGTTTTTCCTTAACTTTTCCATTCTGTCTTCCTTGCGTGATCGATGCACTACAAACAGCGCCCTCTGTTTGTCGTTTATTGCAATAAAATCTTCAAAGTTGAAAAAGGCTACATTTTATTGATTTTACATCCAAACAAACAATATAGCATGTCTTGCTAAACAAGTAATCCGTCATATGAAGCAAAGATTAGGCACAAAGTTGTTTAGCATGTCACAGGCCCTTTATATTTGAAAATCCCAACTCAAATGGAAAATAAAGATGGTTTAATAACTGTCCAATTTAAGGTCACTCCATGTTAAATCAACCGATTCCCAGGTGACCATCTCAGACGACTATATACCAGATATACCTTACAACTATATAGAGGGTGTAATACAAATTTAGAAATTTCCCAGGGGTTTCTGAGTTATAACCCTGGGTCATTCCATGTGAAATCACCTAGAGGTTGTCAGGGGTCCGACTCGGATTCGGACAAAACTTTTTCTAAAAATACTTCAACCTATGTCATGAACATGTACACAATTTTACAGGCCAACTCCAACTCGTTGCTGAGATATGACCCCCAAACAAATGCCTACCCTACCCACATTTTCCCAATCATAGCCGTGCCACTGAAGTTTTTACATTTTTGGAGGCCTGTATCTCGAAAATGCTTGGGATGGCATTGGGATGGCATAGAATGGCATCCAATCTGCATGATTCTTTTATCAAAAGTACGGTACCACATTTCCTTTTTGGCTCCCCATGGTGCCCACACGGATAGTCTGATTGACTTCATATTTTATATGCACACACACTGGGCACTTTTATTGAACCTGTGAATTGCCACACTAATTTGTGAGGTTTTTAAAAGATAACTTCATTTCTAAACATGGTAGAAAGTTAAAAATGGCTACTGACGTGGCTATAATCTCTACCCACACAGTTGTAGTCAGAAGTTAAAACTTGTGTGCTTAAACTTGCGTTGTCACCATTTTTGTAACAGTCTTTATTAAAGTCGTGATTTTGTGGAATTCCTCACGTGTTTGCAGTAATTAAAACATAGCTTGCACACCTTGCAATGGTTCGGGTAGTTCTGTTTACCATTTTGGGTGATGATGGTAGTGGTGTACAATGTACATGTATGTAAACTTCTGACTTCAACTGTACATATCTTAGCCATATTTAATTCAAATAATGTACCATCATCTTAACTCGACATGTAACGGTTAAACATTTTATGATAATTTTTGTTTTCTTCCCAATTCAGGCCAGACTATTAATAATCAAACGGTAATTCAGCAGAACTTTCAACACAACACCTACACCACTATCAACAACACAGCAAATATTACCGACAGCACCAATGTCCACGCCATGGTAGGAGGAGAAAGCAATACAATGAATGTTGATGAAGCACAGAGACGCAGTCCCAGTCCAATGCAAGGTATTGTATTAGTGTATGTCTGGTTTTATTTACGTCAAATGCCTATTACAGCCTTCCGTGTATGGTGTCATGTCAACCTGATGAAGCGCGAACAGCGATGCCTTCACATTCTGGTGAATTTTTAGTAAATGAATGATTCTTCTCTGTATTTTAGTTTTGGAATTTATGAAGGTATACTTAGAACTTTATTTCCTTTTATTGCCAAGTGCTATAGACCTTTATCACGGTGCGGCCATCTTGCCTTTTCCCCTATTAAAATGAACGTAACCAAAGCGAGGCTTGCCGAAATAAATAGTTTAGCCCCGTGTTGAAAATGTTCATTGTGTGCATGCATCACAATGACATGTGCGCAGCGCGATCAAGAAAACGCGCAGCGCGGACATTGATTCTCTCAAAACAACAACGGAAGACTGCACGCGCTATTGCGCAGACGACACGCACACGCACTCATTATGCCCGACACGTACACGTACTAGGGGGAACTAGACAAAGATGGACGCACCGTGATAAAGGTCTATTACAGATTGTTTATTGCACCAAGAGAGAACGCAAAGTAATATGCACCACGTTAGGGGCCGCGCCACATCAACAATACAATATTCAAATAGATAGATGTGAACATTGAAAGAATGAAATATATAAATATCAGTTTCCTCTAATCCATCTTTAAGGAGTAAATAAGGGTGGCAAGCAGACTGTAGTTCTTTCATTTTCAGCAATTATATGTATTAAGTAATGTGATTCTTGATTTCTTAAAAAGAAAATATGTGTGGGTTATTATATAAACCAGCTGTCATAAAGTTTGGTAAAAGGTGAAGTGCTTTGATTAACCTCTTTTCCATCACTTGTTAAATAACTATTTTGTTTCCGTATTAGGATGACCGTTTTGGGTATAGAGTGCTTACAGAGACCACTAAAACCACAAAATTGTCGGAAAGAAACTCATGAATTGACAACCATTTTCTCGACCTAATTCTCTGAAAAAAAGTTTTGCGAACTAGACGAAAATGGTTTGTGACCTAATAAAAATGGTTAAGAACCTAATAAAAATGGTTTTTGACCTAATAAAGATGTTTTTTTAAGCACTTGGCGTTAGGACGACCGGCTATCGGTCCCCCTAATGCGGTCGGTCCTCCTAATACGTCGTTTTTACCCATAACCGGTCAACCTAAACGCGAAAGAGTAAGTTGTTATAAACTGTTAAAAGTATATTCTGCAGTACCAGGATTGAAATTTTCCACTCCAAAATTTGTCAAAAATTCGAGTGTTGAAAATAATTACCTGTGAAATAGGTGTTTCACATGTAATCAGCCTTTTTTTCACAATGACGACGTTTTTTATCACAATGACAAAAAGCCTCTATAAAGAAGAATATTCATTCCAGAATAAGTCGAGTCCAACAGCGTTGCTCTTGTGAAATAAGGAAAATTGTTCAAGATTGGCGAGAAGTTGTCACATTCAAGACCTACTTTTTCAAATTGATTTTGTGTGATGATGCATTTTGGTTTGGATGCAGTTAAGCCTGTGCCAAATATTTGAATATTCGAATATTAAATCGAATATTCAAATTGTTTTTTTCGAATTCGAATATTCGGGAAAAAATGGGAGATAAGAAGTTTTATGATAATTTGTTGGGTAATTTGTTGGTAATAGTTGGGTATCCGGATACCCTCAAAATCAAAGCAAACATATCAAATTTCAAACCAAAGTCAGGGCATGTGTTTTCCGCCACCGGCGGCCAGACCGCCACAGGTTTATAATAAGTTATAGCAAGGTGCAATGCACTCAAAGTAATCTTGTTTAAGTTTGTTTTGAAAATAAATAAAGTACATGTAACTTGACATGAGTCATATAGTCATGTCAAAGAATGGTTTTGGGGCCTTTTCTTTTGAGAATAAATACACGATCGAATATTCAAATTTTTGAATAATATAAAAATTGAATATTCGAATACTAAATTATTCGAATAGAATTAATTATAAAGTTCATTTTGTGATACTCAACTTTTTGGATGATTGAGAACATTTACATATTATTGGTTCATTTTTCTGTTGCCAGGCTGTACATCGCGTCAACCTTGTAAAAGGCCTGCCGGCGAGGCAGAAGACCAGCCTGATCATGCCAAAATGCCGAGAGAAGAAGGCGTAAGTGATGTCCATGCATCCCCGTCAGAAAGTGGTTACACTGGTCACCACCAAAGTAAGCTTTTATTTTAAACTTGACTTCCAATGTTGAAACTGCAGGAAATTATTACTATGTGTACCTCGACTTCAATTTGGGGTTGTAAGAATAATGTTTGAAGTTCAGCATTTTTCATTTTGTTAAACAAGAAAGACACTTTAGACCTCAGAATAAGTGATGTGCAAAATATGACATGATATGGTATCAGAATCTCAGGACTCATAAGGACGTGGGGGATCAATTTTCGTGATATTAACACACTCCTTTAATCCTTAAGTTCCTATTATATCATTTGCAATGACCCAGCATCTTACCATGATTACTTCAAGACTAACATTACTCAAAGTGTATATAGCAAAGTGTAGATTTTATTTCTATAAAAGATGCACTTTTTGTAAGAAATTAACAACTGAGGGTCTTTTTAAAAACAAATATGTAGTCCACACTTTTATCATTCACTTTTATTATTAAAAAACATGCATGAATTTTGATGGTTTTATTTGAAGCATTGCGACATCTATGTAGCTAAAATGTCTGCAGGCTAGTTTTATACCTACATTCTACTTTAGATACGTAATGCCTTTTCCCAGGAATTGATAACAGAGTTTTATCTTACAAATGATATATTGAGCCTTTAATTTTTAAAGATAAAGATAGTTTAATACCTGTATGTGCCAGCTAGTTGCCAGTCCGTTTTTTGTTTTTTGCTTCTGAGTGATGATGGTCTGGTTGCATAGTTACAATGACAGTTGACAAGCCCACCGGAAAAAAGAAATTCACTTTTGGCTGTGACAGAAATGCAAATCACAGTTTTTGTTTTTGTCAGTTTGAGTCTGAGAATAAGGCATTTGTGTAATATTTGCTGTGTGAGCACAACACTTGTAACCAACCTGTAAAAATTCAACCTCTATAGGTTGCCAAATATTTACCACCAACGACATTTGCCCGATCATGTATCCTTCATTGAATGCAGTCAGAATTATAAAGTAAATTTATTATTATTATTATTATTATTATTATTATTATTTCTTTCTGGTATTCATACCAAGGATTCCTCAATAGTGCTCATTGCACTGTCACTCGTAAGCGTGAGGAAACCCATGAAGAATTAGAATTAGAAATGGCCAGAGACACCGGGAATCCCCTTGCTCTTCACGAAAGAATGCTCTGGGATCTTTAGAGTGCGTTACCATTACCTAACACACTGGACCAACGGCTTTACATCCCTTCCGAAGGATTTGTTGATATATCTTGATTTCCTGGATGATTGAGAACATTTAATATGATTCCTTTCCGTTACCAGGTGGTAAAACCCGTCATCTAGGAAAACGACCAGCTATATATAGTGAGGCAGAAGACCAGCCTGATCACGCCAAAATGGAGAGAGAAGAAGGCGTGAGTGATGTCTACGCATCGCCGTCGGAAAATGGTTACAATTGTTATCACCAAAGTAAGCTTTTATTTTAAACCTTTCCCTTCAATGTTATTATTGAATAGGTGTTTGGTACTACAAAATCGGAAAATAGAATTAAGTAAATAGAATTAAAGAAACAAGCATGTGTGGTATCCAGTCGTGCTCGTGATCGAAGGATTATGGGTTCGAGCCCCACTTGTGCCGACGTGTTTGTGTCCATGGGCAAGACACTTAATCTCAATTACCTCGTCAACCCAAGCGATATTTGGGGAGCTGCTAGGGGGAATGCCACAATCTAACTGCTGATAGGATTGTGCGCCTTGGCCAGGTAGCCACCTAGTTGAAGCGAAATGGTTCTGGTGATTTCCTGATGGCAGCGATAATGTTAATGGCAACAGTGCCAGGAGTACCCTAGGGTAGACATGTGCGCTATACAAGTGTCCACCATTACATTATACAGTAAACAGCAGTTCACTGTACTGGCCAGAGCACGTAGTATCATGCATCTGCGCATGCTTGAGGCAACATACATTTAAAAAAGCCTGTTCTTTGTCGCCTAAAAGAATGCATACACGCTTCATGTAATCTAACTGCGCATGCACTACTACTGTAGCGTGCTCACTGCTGCTGACGTGACCAATTTGCGCTTTTCCCACCCTTAGCCTTATACTATTGCATTTTGCTCTGATGAATGCAATTCAAAAAGTGCTTTAGCATGTCTTAGTAGCTACTTAATTATATTTTCCAATGCTATTATTATTAGTATTACCATTATTTTACAGCACACATTCCATATGGATATGTTCATGTGCACTGCACATTATCAAGGGTTATATGAAGCCAAGTGTCTTCCACCTCAACATCTAGATACACAGGTGGGTGGCACCATTGGCAGGCGACGGCCGGAGACACCGAGAAACCCCCTTACTCTTCACGAAAGAGTGCTTTACATCCCTTCCAAAGGATAGAGCAAGTGTGTTTAAGTGCCTTGCTCAAGGGCACAGGTACGGCCAGGTGTCAAAACTGCAAACCCAAGTTTTCACCTGAGTGTTGCGAGCCAGTGTCCCAAACCTCTCCGCCACGGTACCCTACAGTTAAAACTCTAGGAAATAAGGACTGCTTCAACTTCATCGGTTTTGGATTTCATGTTAAAGATATACATTTGTTGTAAGAATGGACCTGGGCTGCATCCCACTTACGCAATTGTTAACAAGCATTGGCGCCAACATTTTGCCTAATGTGGAACGGATTGTTGCACCAAAAACGTTGTCAAGATGGCGGCGCCGAGCGGCATAGTGAGACCAATGATAAACAAACAAACTACAAAATATGCAATTTAAATGTCATTTTCAAAACTGTAAAGCATTATCGTCTGCTTTTTACCATCTTGTAAATGTGCGCCATTTTTAGATAGTGACTCGCGAACAGTCCAAAAATTTGTTGCCCAACATTGGCCAAATCGTTCCACTGACCTTCGCATATAACACAGCCCTGGTCAGTTTTACTGGGCAGAGATTATAGACTGGCCTGGAAAAGTAACTAACTTTTTTTGGAATATTCCACATTGGACGTGATATGTTTGTTCATGTTTTACCCAAAAAAAAAAAAAAAAAAAACCAGCCAAATCCATATATGCCTTAAATGTAGATCTCACTTTTCCATTTTCCAGAAAAAGATGACGAGTCTTCGAAAAATAGACCAGTTTTATTTGAGGATCAACTGGAACTCGCTGAAGATGCAGTTAATGGCATGAACACCGTCATAGTTTCTCCAACAGGATCAGGAAAAACACACGTAGCAGCATTCATCATCCACAATCATTTCTTCACGGACCGTCCCGAACATGTTGAGAAGCGGGCATTATTTCTTGTTACTACCGTAAGTTACATCAAATATTAAATTCACAATTTATTGAAATTACATTAATCTTACATAAGTGTGATGCTGTCTGGGGAGACCTTTGGTGAAAATTTGAGGGTTTTTTTCATTGTAAATAGGAAAATGAGATGTAAGCTCCGTAGTAGAATTTAAACAAAAATGTTACAAGGCAAATTTTTGCAATGTTAAGAAGTTTCTCTCTCCGATTGCATCACGTTTGAATGCAGTGCAAATTGTGCTCTCATTTGCATTCTGATGCCGATTGACATAATGTTTTTGGAACTACACACAGGTCTCAAAACAATCACCAATTAATTTGTCGGGACGAAACGTAGCAAAGGCACAGCTTAATGTTATTTATTATATAATCTCTGACTGTACTGTGTAGTCCCAAGGTCGACATGAGGGCGACATAAGAGCTAGAATAAAGTTTTTGGTCAAGCATAATGTGATAAAAATGCAGTTAAAATTAAAGACAGATTACACGACTGGAAATTTTAAAAACATGCATTACATAACTAAAGAATTATGTTGATAAACTGCCTTGTAGAAATTTCAGCCACGAGTAGTACTTCAGAAAACCTAAAAAATCCATGTTTTTTTGTGTTGAATGAATGGTAAACAAATATTTCAAAAAAATCACCCTCAGTTTGCAATTTCTCCTACAAAGGTACAATTTCACATAGGAAAAAAAGCATGTGGGGTTTGTTACCATTTCTATGAACACTTTTAGTCAGAGTATTCTTGTCACGACTCGTGAAGCTGCGTGAAGTAAAATTTTGAATAACTGCAAATGTTGGGCTTGCACTTTGCAGGTTAATCTAGTGGGGCAGCAAAAGGACAAGCTGAAGGAATTACTCCAACCTGCCGGGTTTTTCTCAGTCATTGGAATCCACGGCGCTTCTGAGTTGTGTCTACGTGAGGAGTTGGCTCAGAGGAATGTCATTGTGCTGACGGCCCAACTTCTGGAGAACGCCCTCAATGACATCCCTCTTGAGCAATTCTCATTGCTCGTCTTTGACGAGTGCCATCTATGTCAGGTAATACATGTAGTGCTTTCAGAAGGCACATTAGTTTTGTAATTGTTTATTTACTAAAACCTTTGGGGCAATTCCACTTGAACTCCATAATCAATCGTAACCCCTGTTGGACCAGAATGTTGAGTTCAGTCATGCAGACACTGGGAAATCTGGGCCACTAGCCAAGCCCCATTAATTTGTGTATAAGCACATTATAAGCCTTTGAGCATACTCAGTCATCCTACTTTTGACCCAATGACACAATCTAAACGACAGCAACCAATGGCTTGACAGAGAAATATAGCCCCACGGTACAGCCTGCTGGTAACCGCCTTTAGTGCTTGGGATCTGAAGCCTCCCCTTTAATTGAGTCCTCGTGTAATTTTATGTGCGGTGCACGTCAGAGGGTTAATATTCCCCATTGACAGCTCCCCAGAGGGCTAAACAAAAAGTTGATGTTTTATACTGACGCCAAGTTTTCTTGAAATAACATTGCAGTTTCAATGCCATGTTTTCAATTGTAATTTAAACTAATTTGGTTAATTCTCTTGAATTTAATTTTTTTAAAACCACATATTGTAAATGCCAAAGTAGCCGAATGTGGTATATGAATGAAAGAACAGTTAATTTTGTATTTAAATCAAATATTGATAATTATCGTCACATTTTTCAGTGTATTTATTTCCAGCCGGAGGTAAATCTTGCAGGTTTACTGTGACAATTAAGCCTCTTTAATTTTTTTTTATTATGTTTTTTTTTTACAGAAAGGGCATGCCTACAATACCATTATGGCACATTATTTGGAGGAGAAAGTCAAAGGAAATCAGAAACTGCCGCAGGTATTAGTCTACCAAGTTGGAAATATGCTTATTACCCTAGTCAAACACTATGTTGCACTTGAGGAGCTAAAAGTTGACCCAAAAGGTTATGTGATAATAGAGCGTGTTTCTACTGAGCATGATAACAATTTCCGTTTCGTAAAAGGTATCCTTCCATTTGAAACAGCTTTAAAGGGACACACCGGCTTTGTTGGGCTATTTTGGGCTCAAAATAGACCCGTACATGATTATGAAAGTCCTTCCGAAATAGACTGAAGAGAACCTGAAAAGAAACCACAAAATTTTAGCGTTTTTTAGCTTTAAAAAAAAAAAAATTAAGGTCACATGATTTATCGGAACCAGATGTGTCATTTGTGTCAAATGGTCATTTGCCAGTGCTCCCACCGGTAAAATAACGATACCCGAATTTCAAAGAAATAATCACATTTCTAAAAAGCTCATTTCCTGCCCTTTCGTATGATACCTCAGTTAGGAAAAATGAGCCAGGGATGACAGAGATATCCTGCATTTAAATATGGATTGAATTTCCATGTTTTTTTTTAATCATTCGTTTTTTTCACACCTGACCGATTTTTCGCATGAATGGATTCGGAGATGGTCATGTTGCATTAAAAACGTGCGTGTTGAAACCTCTGAAATTCAGGTATCGTTGTGCAAACGACTTTTTGGTAGCCCTGCTTCATATTGTCTTTATTCATTCATGCGTGAAGTATGTATCATTTGAGTGGTATCAAATGAAAGATGAGGAACTAAGCTTTCCAAATATGTGTCATTTATTATTCAAGATTAAACATCGATAAATCTCGGTTTCGTTTTTTCTGGGACACCCTGTATAAGATTCCAGCATTATCATCATGAAAATGCAGTTTAAAGTTACAAAAAGGCTCCCCCATAACGACCCAAAAGGTAGAACTTTGTCTGAACAGGTCCAACGAGTTTGAAGTTGCCATATTGACATCTTACAGATAGTTGGCATGACAGCGAGTCTGGGAACCAACAAGGCTAAGGACCAGACCGATGCCAATTACCATGCCGTCCAGATATGTGCCAATATGGATGCTCACTGCATCTCCATGGTTGTACGAAACAAGCATATCCTGAAGGAACGAGTCAACATACCTAAAGAAGGTGAATACTGTACATTAATTGAATTCATGAATCTATAGTATGTGGAATGTAGATCTATGAATTTTATAAACAGCCTTCGAGCACTTGCAAGGATGCATGCAAAGAAGCTACAAAAAATACATTGAAGAACAGTTTGTTGTGCGAGTGGGAGAAGTATGCATATGCTCATGTTGCATAGACTGTTGTCTATACGAAAATGTGCACCTCGGAGGCGCATTTACATATATGTACGCCTTTTACCGTAGCTTACAGGGTGAAAGATATTAATATATAAAATTAAGCTTTTGCGGATACCGTGCATCTGTAAAAGCTGAAATATTCGCGGTGGTTTTATTTTCGTGCATTTCGCGCACCAGACAGAGCCCGCGAAAATAACAACCCGCGAAAATATTGTTTGCAACAATTGTGGCGATCCCTGAAACAAAACATAATTTCCATCCACGAAAATAACAACTCGCGAAAATGTCAGTGATGTTGAAATGCGCGAAAATATTTGCTTTTACAGTACTGTGCAGCACAGAGCCCCAATCCGATGTGCGTCCACGCTGGGCGCACCAAAGCACACGCGTATCCCCGTGTCATGCATTGAGTAAATGCAATGTGCACATGCGCAACGCGCTAGTGAGTACAGTAACAAAAAATACCGTACAACAGTAACAAAAATGCATGCAGTTGTAAACGTTGGAAAAGAACTAAAGTTTTCAACACCAAACAGATAAAAAATCTTGCGGAAATCTTATACCCAGCACGATATGTGGCAAAGGGACTCCCCCCTAATGCCCCTATATCCAACACACTCTTCCTTTTTGTTAACGCACCAATCCCCCTAAAAACTGAAAGGAGGAAATTCCTTGGATGTTTGAGACACAATGGGGGAACAACGGGAGGGGGATGCCCTCTGCCACATATCGTGCTGCATATGGGAAATCTTACAAAACAAAGAAGGTATGAGCTTCATTTTATATAACAATGATAATTGGATGTCATTTCGGGTGATATATGAGAATATATCGAAATACCGAAATCGCCTTTGGCTCGCTCAGGGACCTGCAGATATGCTAGGCATGTTTTTCTTTTGGTGTTAATAAGTTTTAATTATGCGCAAAATGCCGAGGTCAGATTTATGCAAATTCGGAACAGCAAAACATTTGGCCAATGATAAATGCATAAATCCTAGACTCCCGCCTTCACGCTGTGGCGCTCGCATGCGAGTGAGTCAAGCACCAGACTACCTGGAAAATCGGGCCGTTTCCAGGTGGTGCAAGCTGGTCCATAGTAACCGGCGCGAAAGTCTGTGCAGTACCTGGAATACCTCGCACATTACTCTATGCATTTATAAGCTGGACCACCTGTAACTGGTTTGAAGTTGCTGTTCAACACGTCAATCAACATGGTCCAGCTTAAAAACACATAGAGTAATGTGTGAGGTATTCCAGGTACCGCACGGTTACCATGTGCCAGCGTGCACCCCATAAAAACAGGGGCCGATTTGCCAGATGTAGTAGGATGCTTGAGTCACTCGTACGCGAGCGCCATATGGCGCGGAGGCGGGACTCTAGCATTTATGTAAATATAAGGCGTGACTTTAGGATGTATGCAAATCTATCATGCAACTGGTCTGTTGGAAATGCTAGCTGTGCCTGAGCAGGCATTCTATATACAGCCATCCAACGTACGCAGAGATAGTTTTGACATCTCCAGATTATACACTCTACAGTACCTAAATTTTAATAAATTGTTCTTTGCAACATCATCGCTCCTCGACGTCGATTATGCTTATCAGCTGGCAACGGATCATTTTTCTTCACTGCATAGACAATTTGGTCGTAATAGATTTTGTGCACACATTTAAAAAATTTAATTATTTACTTTTTTTGGCAGTGGAACCAATTGAAGTGAAATGCAGAGAGCATGATCCATTTGCTGACAAAATCAATGAAATCATGGGCAACATTGAAACCATGCTACAAACATTTCCAAGTGAGTGTACATGTTTGTTTTATTTGCTTGTTAAAGTTGATTATATATTTCAAGTTGAACTTTAAAGCTGAAAATATTAGTAAGATTATTTTAGTCAAGGAGTGGGCCTACCAACTAGTGTGAACAGTACTTTTCTTGGAATAAACGTTACTTTAAACAACAACCCTGTTTAAAATGGGTTTATCCCACTGTAGGGCTTGTTAAGCTCGCATGCAATCCCAATTAGTGAGGAACAACTGCAATACCGTGTTTCGAGACCACCAGTTGGCTTCATAGCTCAATGCATAGTTCCGAGATTGCCCAATTAACCCCGCCCCCTTGGATATTGTTGCTATGCCGCACACGCTATCATTAAAATGTCCACATACACTGCACACACTAATGGGACTTTCAACGGAAAGCACAGATTCGGAACTATGCATTGGTAGCAAGGCATCTGCACGTTAAGCAGAAGGTCCGCAGTTCGAATCCCGGTGAAGCCAAGTTGATTTTCACTGCATCTTGATTTCCCAAACTCAAGGACATTTGTTACAAAATACCTTAGCTACTTAGAACAACTCGGAGACGATGTGCCCTCTCTTGGAACTCCAAAATTGCATTTATGTTAGCTCAATACGCCCTCTAGTGATACTCTAGTGATAAGTTTAACATAATACGGAGGTTGGTGTTTTTGAAGAAAATAAAATCAAGATCGTACATGTTTGATATTGGCACTTTCAGAGTACATACAATAGATCATACATAACATGTATGACTTTGGCATTAAAAGCATTAAAAAAAATTATTTGTTTTAACTGACTGTGGAAGCTGCCATTTTCTACTTAGAGACGATACCAGGTTGCGAAGTTGAGATCTACTAGACTGAATATTCAAATATTTGACACAACCTTGTTATCCGGCCATTTATGTTGATGTCAAAATTACTTTGGCTAAAAGGAATAGGATGGCGTGCCTGTCGGAAGCCTTAATCTCTTTGTATTATAATTTTTTTGGAATACAAACTGCCTGAAAGAGTGTAATTGGGAAAATACAAAAGTTCATCAATTAATATGTTTGCAGTATGATGCGTGTTGGTTTTTTTCTCTGTGATTTACCAGACGTTGAAGTACACGAACTCGTCAACAGTGGGACTTTACCCATGCAGCGAGGCAGCCAGGCCTATCGGCAGTGGTGTGACCGAATAAAACGCAATACCAAAGTGTTCATTGAAAATGGGCAGGAAGTGCTGTACCGAACCCTTCACACTAGTATCGATCACCTGATGGTAAGTATAAGAGGTCTCTCGGGCCATAATAAAACCCATTACTTTAACTTTTTCACTACGGTGCCGCTCACAGCGGCTCGAGAAATGTCTACCTCCGGCCGGAAAGACGCTGCCAGTGGCTCACCATAGGCCTTTTCCCACGGCACTTTAACCCCGAGATAACCCGGGTAACAGAAAAATTTAACCCCGAGATTACCCGGGTTAAGGGTTCGTTTCCCACGGCAAATCTCGGGGTTACGAATTACCCGGGTTATCTGGCCAAAAATGCCACTTAACCCGGGTAATTTCTAGCCCTGCTCGGGAGGTGGGTTAACCCACCAATCTCGGGGTTAACGGCGACCTTGAGACGATTCTCCGGGTTAACGTTTGTCGTGGGAAACGACGACAATAGCCTACCCGGGTAGGCTATTTAGCGAGTTAAATTCTAGCCGCAATAATTATTTGGTCAAAGGTTGCAAGTGCGCCCGCGCTTGAATGGCACTGTCAAACTGGTACTATTCTGAAGGTAGTGTACAACAAAATACGTGTGAGGCCAGTGACAAAGCACACATCGATAAATATTATTAAACATGCGAAATATTAACAGCAAATTCCAATACAGAAAACATCACCTTTGTTTACCTACTAATGCATATTCATGCGCACGCGCAATACCTCGCTGAAAAGATTTAGCACAATAGCTCACCCACGGTCCAATGCATGCCCCCATAGTATATAATGGTCAGAAAGCCACCGTCCTCTCATAGATTTTTCAGCGCCGTGCAGTGCGGTCATCTTCGCTGTGTTTAAATAAAAGTACTACAATATGGCGGAGTCTTCCCGCTCCAAACGTACTAGATCTACAACGTCTACACCCGCGGTTCAACCATCGGTGCAACGCTCCAAGCACTCCGAGGTTCGACAGGCGACATCGGCAAACAATGCACATGTTCTTTTAGCCAGCGGAACCTCTACGGAGCCGACCCGTACCCGTATACCGTGCAACACCGGCACGGTACAGGGAGGAATACCGCACCCATTTGCCAGTCTGGACGACCACATGCGTGCGATGGAAGGAGGATATCCTTCACGGGGTGTTCCTGGTTCGCCTAATAATGGCCCGATCCATAACCCCGTTCGGTCACAGGGGCTTGGGGCACCACCACCACCACCATCAACATCGTTTTCATCGACTTTCACGACCAGCAGTGTTCAACAACCTCCAGTGTTCGTACAGAGTGATTTTGGCTTGGTCCCTCGAACTTCTTGTTCATGTTATCAGCTCATAGCGCCATGTTATCAGCTCATAACGTCCCTACTTCGCATCGTGACTACCCTCGTCAAGAATCTTATACCGAACATCGGTTCCAGGATCACTACCGCCACGGCCGGGATTATTTTTCTCGACATTTTTCACGATCTCGTTCACGATCTCCACATCGTTCCCGGCACAGATCTCGTTCACAATCTCGATCGCGGCGCCGTTCCGGGCATCGATCACGTTCACCCGTACGTCAACGTGTGCACTCTCCCATGCGAAGACACTCCTATTTCCGACACTCCCGAAGTCGTTCACCATCGCCTGTGGAAGTTTTTGATCGTTCCAGATCTTCTTCTTCACTCTTTTCGTTGACATCTAATCCAGCACATGAGGAAGATATTTCTGTTCTGCAACGAAGTAGAATTGTGATGCCAGCGGTTAGCTACGCTTTGGATTTTCCTCGACTACCACCTGTGGAAATTTCTCGTCCATCTTTTCGCAGGGGCACGGAATCTTCAATTTCTCCAGGACAGGAATTTCCCGTGGATAGTTTTTGTGCGAACATCATGGAAGATGCCTTTTGCAACAGTTCAGGTAAAGCAGTCTATTCCTTCAGTTAAACCATATGAAAAGGACATGTTTCTCAGTAATGCTACAGACGAAGGGAAGTTCTTTTCCACTCCTACCATGTCTTCGGAGGTCAAAGATACACTCAGACGGGAAAACTCTCAGTTCAAGAAGAAAGTTTTTGATGATGCAACAAGACGCTTAGATCACCGTTTAGGTCTCCTCGATTCCCATTTGCGGTTCGGCGCCAAGATTTCATCTTATTCCATTCTGCTTTCGGATGCCCTCGCCCGAGCACAAGAAGACCCATCTCAGTTTGACGCTATGGTACTACCGGAGATGTTCAAGTTTATGGATGATTGCCTCGGCTTATGTCTTCGGGAGTTTTCATTGGGTTCTGCTATGACCACCCTCTTACGTCGTTCACTAATTCTGGACCATCTTCGTTGGCCGTCCATTGGCTCCAGGGAAAGAATGGAAGGTCTTCCTCTCACAGGCAACGATTTCTTCGACGGGAAATTCAATGAGGTTCGGTTGCAGGAAGCTAAGCGCCTGAAAGCGGAGGAAAAGTTGGATTTGCGACCACCGCATCGCCCTTTTTCTTCATCACGCCAGACACGCCAGGAAAAGCCCAAGACGTTTAGGCGACCAAATCAGTCTTATGGGAGGGTCCAGTTCAGAGCCTCGCGTCCTGCTTCTCGTTCGTCAAATTTTATCCAGCCCACCAGAGCGACGTGTCCCTCCAAGCCCCGATGGACACGGGGTCATAGGGGCAAGTGACTACAACAAGGTTACTATCCCAGACATACCGGGACCAGTGGGAGGGCGTCTTTTGAGTTTTCTTCATCAATGGCAAATGATCACATCAGACAGTTGGGTTTTACAGACGGTGTCGTCCGGCTATCGCCTGGAATTTACCAGCATTCCCCCCGCTCTCCCTGCAGGTCATTCCACTCCAGTACCCAGCAACAGAGCTCATCGGAAAATATTAGAGGGCGAGATCAATTCCCTGGTAGAAAAAGGTGCCATAATTCCTCTCGAATTGGGGACTCAGGGGTTTACGTCGGTCTTCTTCCTTGCACCCAAGAAACCCAACAAGTGGCGACCCATCATCAACCTTCGCCCTCTGAATGTTTTCATCAAACCAAAACACTTCAGGATGGAAACATTGTCAACAGTACTTCAGTTTCTTCCTCGCGGTTGGTGGGCGACCTCCTTGGATCTCAAGGATGCCTATCTGCACATCCCCATTTTTGTTCCTCATCAGAAGTTCCTACAGTTCATGTACAAGGGAACAATTTTCCAGTTTCGTTGCCTTCCTTTCGGTCTGTCAACAGCTCCAAGGGTCTTTACGAGAGTAACCAAGGTTATCGCAGCTTTCCTACGGCAGAAGCACATACACATTTTCCTTTACCTGGACGATTGGCTGATTGTGGGTCCATCACCCCAGGTTGTCCTTCAATCCCTGTATCAGACAGTCCATCTGACCACGCACTTGGGATTTATCATCAACCGGGAAAAATCATCACTGACCCCTTCTCAACGACCAACGTTTCTAGGGGCTGTTCTCGACACTACTCTAGGCAGGGCCACTCCTACCGAGGAGAGATGTCGGAATCTGCAGGAATGCATCCAGCTCCTCTTTTCAGTGGAGACTGCTCCAGCTCAGGCATGGCTTCGACTCCTTGGTCTTATGGCAAGCCTTGTCGACCTGGTTCCTTGGTGTCGGATGCGAATGCGCCCTCTCCAACTGCATACCCTCTTCCACTATCGTCCTCGGCTCGACCCAATGACGAAGGCAATTCCGGTCACCAGCTTTATTCGTGCTCATCTTCGCTGGTGGCTCCCCAAGGAAAACCTCCTATTGGGAACCATTTTCCCTCGACCCTCTCCTTCAGTAACCCTGACCACGGATGCTTCGGAGCAGGGATGGGGAGCTCACTTGAACGACATTTATGTCGCGGGAACATGGTCCGCACCGGAACAGCTTCTGCACATAAACCACCTCGAACTGTTGGCAGTTGCGAAGTCGCTTCAGACCCTCGAGCCACATGTTCAGAACAAACATGTATTGGTGAGGTCGGACAATTCGACAGTAGTAGCCTACATAAATCGCCAGGGAGGTACCCACTCGCCATCCCTCTGTTTGGCCACTTGGAAACTTCTGACATGGTGCATCTCCAAGGATATGACAATTCAGGCATCTCACCTAGCGGGGAAACAAAATGTCATCGCCGATGCTCTGTCTCGGGGCCACGTTTTACCGACAGAATGGACTCTACATCGGGGAGTAGTACGCCACGTCTTCGGCATCCTCGGCACCCCCAATGTAGATCTGTTTGCATCACACCGGAACAACCAGCTTCCGACGTTCTGTACCCGGTACTATCATGCTCAAGCTCTCGCAACCGATGCACTCAGCATGAGCTGGTCGGGGTTTCTGGCCTACGCCTTCCCACCAATATCTATCCTCCCACAAGTTCTGTCAAAAATCGAGAAGGAAGTCTGCAGGATCATCCTGATTGCACCTTACTGGCCAAGGCAGACTTGGTTCCCAAGGCTTCTGAGTCTGCTTATCCATCCTCCAATAGTGCTTCCAAAAAGGTTGGATCTTCTGGCTCAGCCCAAATCCAAGATCCTACATCCAAACCCGGAAGCTCTTCATCTATCTGCATGGATGCTGTCAAGTCATCTTTCAGATCAGCAGGTCTTTCGGAAGACGCTTCTTCCGTGGCATCCCAAAGCAGACGGCAATCCACTAGACGTACTTACGATAGTCGATTACAGCATTTCGTCAAGTGGTGCTCCTCAGAAGCTACAGATCCCTATTCTGCATCTGTAACGAAGTTGGGGGATTTTTTGATGCACCTTTTCAGCACAGGCCTCAAAATTTCCACTATAAGGGGATACAGATCAGCCATTGCTGTCCTTCACAAAGGTTTTCCGGATGGCTCATCAGTGTCAACCAATCCTGCAATTTCACACCTCATCAAAGGCATGTTTACTCTGCGTCCTCCTGTCAAGAAATTGATACCATCTTGGGATATGGGCACATGTCCTCGTCCAACTAGCCAGAGCACCTTTTGAACCTTTAGGTTCTGCTTCACTGCACCAATTGACTGTTAAAACAGTTTTTCTATTGGCTGCAGCTACGGCTCGACGCAGAAGTGAAATAAATGCTCTTTCTATTGACTCCGGCCACATCCGCTGGGAGCCAGGAGGTGTCAGGCTAATACCTCATGTGAAGTTCCTGACAAAGAACCAATCCATGGATTTTTCACCGCCTGACATTTTTGTGCCAAGTTTGACATCTTTCTCTTCAGTGGAAGAGGATAAATGGTGGTGCCCTGTACGAGCCCTCAAGTTCTACATCGCTCGTACTCAGCAGCTGAGAGGCGACGTCAAGCAGTTGTTCATCACAACAATACGCCCACATCGCCCAGCCTCTGTGACCACGATCTCTCGATGGTTGTTGGCGGCCATTGGCCTGTCCCACCATCCTGGATCTCAAGTCAAGGCCCACGAGACTCGCAGTGCGACTACGTCCTGGGCTTATCTGCTTGGAGTGCCTATACCAGAGATTATGAAGGCTGCCTGCTGGAAAAACCCCTCCACATTCACTTCATGCTACCTCAAGGATGTGGTACAAGCGGAGGGCCGTATGGGAAGGAAAGTTCTCCAAACTACGGCTCGATCAGCAGGCAGGAAAATGTCTTCAACTCCAACACCATCTCAATAATGGTTTGGACGTCTTTGGTATGTGACTATATTTCACTTGTTTGTTAGCTAGACCTACTATATTAACGAGAGGTTTTTAGCTGTTATACCTTTTCCATAATAACATGGATAATTTGGTTTTGTAACAGTACTGCCTATTTTTCGTCGCCTAGGCTTACTGTATACTACTAGTTCTGTCTTTTTGCATGCCCCCTTCCCACCCTCTTTTGTGCATTTTTTTACGGTGCTACTCTGCATTAGTAGGTAAACAAAGGTGATGTTTTCTGTATTGGAATGTCCTAAATCTTGTGTGATTTATGATTCCAATAAGAAAACTCACCTTTGTTTACCATCCCACCCTGTTAGAGCTACATCGTTCACTGGGAAAATCTATGAGAGGACGGTGGCTTTCTGACCATTATATACTATGGGGGCATGCATTGGACCGTGGGTGAGCTATTGTGCTAAATCTTTTCAGCAAGGTATTGCGCGTGCGCATGAATATGCATTAGTAGGTAAACAAAGGTGAGTTTTCTTATTGGAATCATAAATCACACAAGATTTAGGACAATCAGGGGCGGATCCAGGATTTTGAAAAGGGGGGTGGGTCGTGAAATGTTGAAGCATGAAATGCTGATGACAATGAAATAGCGAGAGCGTAGCGCGAAGCCCTAACGGCTTCTAGATGGATTATATATGCTCTGTGGTGCGATCTGGGGCAATATTTAACCACTTTAAGCAGGAAAAGTGGTTTTTTTTTAAAGGGGGGTGGGGGCACATGCGCCCCCCACGCACCCACCCCCCTGGATCTGCCCCTGAAAATTGCCAGTGATGTTTCTGTGTCGTCCGTTATGTTTGTGTGTGCGTGCGCAGCCTGATCGATCGATCGATTTTCCACACGCAATGGTTTCTGGGTATTTGTGCTGATTGGTGTACCCGGGTACGTGCGCATGCAGAAATGCTGTGGGAAAAGGGTCGCTGTTGTACCCATGTAAGAGACGACCCGGGTAAGTGCTTCTCCGGGTTAACGCTTGTCGTGTGAAAAGAAACTCCGGGTTAAATGTAACCCGGGTTATTTACCGCTACCCGGGTAGAAAAGTTACCCGGGTCGGAGGTGGGTAGTGGGAAAAGGCCTCTTCACACAAACAAACGATGGCCTTCAAATAATTACGTCACAGACCATGACAAATTCCGTAGTGAAAAAGTTTAAAAAGTTATATTTTAATGTTTCTTTCTCGATAAGTCCTTTGAATATTTGTTGCATCAACACTTGTTTAATCACGATGAACAATGATCACACACATCTGAAACCAAGGATTCTTTAAAAGTGCCCATATTTAGCGAGTAAGGGGTGGGTTTACACAGAGCTTTTTCCCGCATAAATTTGACGTGCATCACTTGTCACGACGCTTGAAACGACGCATTGAAAACCACAATCAACTCGGGCAGGAAGTGTTTTCACTTTGTCTCTGGCATGGCAGCCGAAGGTGCCGTCCACCTATTTATCTCAATGTTTAGGTGGTTCCTGATAGTTGTAAAGTGCATTGAGATGTCAGTACACATGGAATGTGCCATATACATGTAAGAAGTGTATATTATTGTATTGGTCAGCAGAATACCACCGTGTGTTTTATCTGTGTGGCAGGAATACAACGCAGCCCTTCTCATTAGCAAGCAAGTTCGTACAGTTGATGCATTTAATCACCTGGCTCAAATGATGGACAACATGAATGACAGGAGGACATGTTTTGATGAAAATGACCGTAAGCTGTGGGACCTATATGCCAGTGAGTATCATTCGTTTTGTTCATTCACCGGAGTGCTAGAAATGCATGCTTCATAAATACCTTAGACAGTTTACGCATTCTTATTGGCTGAGAGTACGTCACGTGGTCTTAAAATGGACGATAAAGGTCCCAGCACACGCACACACAAACTAAAGCAAATTTGATGCAGTGTGACAATATTAGCTAAGTTTACCCAACCGTGTGCATACAACACACGTGCAATGCGGGGAATGCATGTGATAGAACAACTCAACGCGCACGCATAGCACTTTGAAGGAACACGCATGTAGGAAAGTACACTGAAAATGAAAACGTTTGTCCATGTTTTCAAGATATTGTGCGAGGCCACCGTCCTCTAAGCTCACTAGCCACACTGCATGGAAAATTAAACCCTTGTACATGTATATTGACCCCTTTCGAACACGTGCGAATATGCCATTTTGGGAGTCAAATAATGCTGAGTCATTGTGGAAGCAATGTGCGTGCGCGTTGTGTGTGTCTCTGGTGGGCGCAACGCGGTTTAGTTCACCAATGGGAGCCTCATCATAGTGCGTTACGCGCGCTATGGACACACACAACGCGCACGCACATTGCTTCCACAACGACGCGGCATTGTTTACTCCCAAAATGACGTCATTGGCACGAGCTCAATACATGTAGTCAGAGGGGGCCTAATTTCATTCAACGCTCTTGTACAGGGAAGTTATGTAAATACACCTTCAATTATTTCTTTCTTTAAAAAAAAAATTCATTTTGGGTGGAATAATTGCATTAATATTAGACAGTTAAAAACACTTCTATCTTCCATTTGAGTAAGGTTTTTCCGGTCCAATGGTTGATTAACGTTTTTGAATATTAATTGCAAATCCTATATTTGGGCTTTAACTCTTTCACGACGGTGCACCGCTCACAGCGGCTCTAGAAATGTCTACTACTCGCCTGTACACATAAACAAATTGTGGCCTTCAATTAATTACAGACCTTTAAAAAATCGGTATTTAATGCTGGAAATATCTGTCAACAAATTGAAAAAAAATAAACCAGAGTCTTAAACACCCCGTTTACACTCGATTCGCCTTTGCTGAATCGAACTCCGCAATTTCCAAAAAGGGGAGTTGAAGCCGGGTAGTGTAAACGCAAAAGGTGAATTGAAAAAGGCGGATCAGACCCAGGTCTGATTCGCCTTTTTCAAGTCACCTTTGGGGTAGGGTTGAACCCCGCAATTGCGGGGTGGAACCCTGCAATCGTCAAGGTCGCTTGTAGTGTAAACGCTACCCGAATACAGATTCGGCAATTTGAGTGTCCTTGGGGCAGTGCCCGCAGTGTAGTAAATTTAACTTAGTAGTTTAATTGACCAATCTGGCACTAGTGCAGCAACACCTAACAGCTCACGAATGCGCTGCAGTTACATTTAGTGGTGACTTTTGCGGTTTCTGAAGCGAGTTGAAGCGATTTGGGGTGTAGTGTAAACGTGGCAAATGTTCAGTTTTGTGGTCGCAATAAAAATGCTGGATCTGTATCCACCTTTGCCGATTCGAGTGTAAACACGGTGTAAGAGTTAAAAGGTGCATGGGAAAAGATAAATAGTCTTTTTGTTCTACATTAACAGAAGAGGAGTGCATTCTGGAAGGGATTAAGGACGATCCAGGCAACGAAAACCCACTTCTGGAGAAGCTATGTGAAATCATACTTGAGGAATACCGAGTTCGTCCTCACTCCAGGGCCATCTTGTTTGTCAAGACCATCGACACTACAGAAGCTCTACATGACTGGATCAGTGAGACACCAGAGTTGAAGTTCCTAAAGCCTGGAAGGATTGCAGGATCTAGAGGTGAGCGATTCAGTTTGTTTCTTCTGATTTCATCCGCTGTTTTCGTGCAACACCGAGAGAAAAATAGGGTTAGTAGGGAGACACTGAGGGAGTATACCACTGTGCCTTATAGCTCGGTTGGTAGAGCATCTGCCCAGTGAGTCTGAGGTCTCGGGTTCGAATCCCGATAAGGCCCATATGATTTTTCTCTCATTTCGTGGTAATTTTCTCAGAATGCCAAACGAAACCCGGGTTGTACGACAAGGCATGACTCGTGGCTTCTCCAGCAACACCTGAAAACTAGGGACGTTCAATGAATGCACCTATTGGTCAATATTTTGTAGAAAACATTATGTAGGCCTGGGTTCATCCTGAGATCTCAGGGAATTTCCACTCTGCGATGTTACAATACCCTGAGGAAATCCACACAAATCTGTGGAGTAACACGGCTGTTGCGTCTAGCAAACACACGCTGTAATGTAATTTAATCAATTTGGTCATGTTATGCCGAAAACAAACAATTGCTATACTTTCCAGAAATTGTATTGGGTTCTGTTCCTTACGACTGTCCCATTCATACCAAAATTCCTGGCGACGATCTTATTTACTCCGCAGCTTTTCAAATTAAAAACGGGGATGCATGCAGACGAATTGAATAGAACGGATTCCCCAGTGTGCTTTAAATAGCAGCCAATCGCCGATGCGGACAACGGCCAGCATTACCGAGTACATGTAGCACACTGCATGCACGGTACTTACAATCTGCGCGCGTTACATTTGAATGCCTGTAATGCACCGCCAAGTTTCCTGATTGGTCTAGAAGAGGCGACAAGATTTCTGTCGCTTGTTCCCCAGCGAAATGAGGCCGGTTTCAACAGGGCTTCGGTACGCACGATCGGGGAGTGCGCTAAAGTGGCACTGTTTTAAGAGGATGGCCTGGGTTATGTCAAGAGCAAATGTGTTCAAGAAACGTCTCACTGCTATTTTTCCTGTGCTATTTTATGTTATCATCTACCATCATGGCAAAAGAAAGCTATTTAAACTGCAATGCCACAGGCAGTACTCCAACAGCCTCCATGTTGTCTCCCAATAACCAGATACTCCCCATTTATTGCATTCAGACATGAACTCTGTGCAGCAGAACAGAGTGATTGAACAGTTCCGCAATGGTGAACACAAGATGCTGGTAGCCACCAACCTGTTGGAGCAGGGAACCGACGTACCGGCGTGCAATCTGGTTATAAGACTCGACTATGTACCAAGTGACTTTGGCCATGTGCAGATAAAAGGTTAGTTTTGGTCCTAGACGGTCAATTTGTTGGATTCACAAAACCCGCGAGAGGGAGTTTTTGTGACTAACTGATAGGCCCAGGGTTTCCCCACTACCCTTTCGAATTCAGAGCTTCCAACAATTTTCTTACAGAATTATGCTTTCTGAACTCTCAGATATTAAAATTGATACGAAAAGACAATGAAACTGATAAATGTACAATAAACGAAGGGGAAACTCTCCAGAAATCCAATGTTTGTATCATGGAAGTATCACAGTATTGGATGGCGATGGGGAACAGACAAGGCCCAATAGACTCGTTCCCAGTTCCATCACCAGATTGATTTGTGAAATTGACCGTCTTGGGAAATTGCTAAATTATTCTCTCGAAAAAGGGGGGAAACTAGGGGTTACTTATGTATGCAAATACGGTCAGATTTTTCTTAACGTATGCGCACTTATAAACAAATAGTGTGATAGCTGGCAGGCTTTATCGTGCTGATTTTAAAATGTTTGTTACGCTCTTGTTGTGTTTGTAGGCATCGACGTGATCTGTCTGCTGGTGGATTTGGGGGCGGGGGGGGGGGGGGGGGGGGGGGGGTGGGCGGTCGAGTGTAGGCAATGACGATTTGCAATGGACCGCGGACGGTCTGGAAAATACTAGTGAAAAAGTGCATACACTGTATGCCACCCAAGTTAACAAATTTTATGCAGAAAGTTTTTTTGGGGCCTGGGGAAAAAAGGGGGTGACATGTTCGGGGCAGGAGCTGTTTAAACCATTTAACGCATACCGCAAATATATTCCACTTTTAACAATTGTGAATTTACGGTAAATTTTGTTGGCACTTTTAGGTCGCACCCGGGCAAAAGATGGCAGGAGTTACCTGATCACATTAATTGATTCGAAGAGTGCTGCCCGCGACAAAGCAAATCGCCAGCGAGAAGTCATGATGAGGGAGGCTGCCGAGTACATAAATCAAAAACCACGGGATGAATTCGCCGATTCGGTAAAACGTCGGCAAGAAAGCGACTGTACAGAGAGACAATCTCGACAAGACCAGAAAAGAGAAATACGAGACAACAACCACGGTGCAATCTTCGCGTTCTGTTGCGACAGCTGCACCTTGATTGCTTGCTACTCCAACGATATCAAGGTCTACAAGGAATCACAGTTCATGATTCTAGATCCGGAATTCTCAAGCCGTGTGAAGATCAGAGAGCACCCTAAACCAACAAAGCTCACAGCGCACATGACGGTGATCGGCAAAATGTTCTGCAAAAGGTGCGGGCACGACTGGGGGGCACTAACTCGTGTTCAGAACATGTACTACCCATCCATTAAAATCTGTCGTTTCCGCCTTAAGAATATGGCTACTAGCGAAGCAGAAATTTTCAAGAAGTGGAAAAATGCTCCTTTTAAGCCGGAGCCAGTATCTGAGCTACCCGATGAGGCCAAGATGACTGTACCCACTGAAATTCTGAGGAAACTGAGGAAGCTGTAAACCCCTTTCACACATCTGTCAACCATATGTTTAAATGTACATGTGTACATTGATGGGTCTGTGCAAAAAGCCATGCTTGTTAATAGTTGAGAAATGTATTTGTGAAATAGAATTTGCTTTTTACATTATAATTAAATTTTTAAAAGCTTAAATGGTTTGTGGTTATTATATATTTTGCCAGAAAAAAGAAGAAAAACCTCTCAGACAGTTGTAGGCAACAATATTAAATAGATGCAAGAATAACAGTACTGCTAATAACTGCCTGAGTTTTAATCATTTAATTAATTTTAATTGTGGAAATTTCCCCTAAATTCGAATATTTTTGAAATTTATACACAAAAAGAAAGACCAAAAGTGGAAACAGTTTAGCATAGCTACCTGCTTTAATTTTTTTAAATTACATAATTTTAGATTATACAACAGTTGATGTACATGACTAATTACAAAATAAAGTATGTGAAAGTACAGTCGAACCCAGTTTAATAGACCTGGCGGCCATGATGGGGCAGGTTTTCATATATAATTGTGACAATAGATCCACTAAGCGTCTACATGTACTCCTGCACTGTGACTGTCCCCTATTATGTCCACCTGTGCAAAGGGTCTATAAGAGGTCCTTGGGACTAATAAGTTACAAAAAGGAATATACATGTAATGAAGAACAAGGAAATGGGCCTAAATCTTTAATTGTAAGTAGAATATTATTGAGTTTTTACTGTACATGTATTTGAATTAAGGACCAATCTTGTAGAAAAGAAACTTGTCTTCATTCCGATGCCCGTACATTTTTCTAGGTTACTTTTTTGTCAGGAATAAAACTTTGTTAGAGGTTAGTTGATTGTGTCACATGACAAATATTGGACAGGAAATTAATTGCATTAAACAAAGGAACAATCATGTTAAGATAGAGCTTTGCTTGCAAAAGTCTTCTAGCTGAACTATATATATAACTATACAGGTTTTCCTATAAAAAACGGGAGCCAAAATGTAACATTTAGAGCGACTATAATTGATGACTATAGTATACACATATGGACTGGCAATGAGGTCACTAGTGCATGTCTATGGGCCCCGAGGGACTGTGAGTGACCACAAGAGGGTTCTATTTCCCGAGGCCGAAGGCCGAGGGAAATAGGACCCTCTTGTGGTCACTCACAGTCACGAGGGGCCCATAGACGTGCACTAGAGACCGAATTATGCCAGTCCGTATGTGTTTTATAACACGTATACAGATAAAATTTAATTTAATACATTAACAAGCAACCTCCAGAGGGCGCAGTAACCGGTCACTAGTTTTTGAAACTAGTGACCGGTCAGGAACACTAGCAGGGAAACACGCGCGCGTGAAGTCTTAACGCTCACGCCCGAAACTTGATACGCGCGTCTAGTTCACGCTGGCGCAAATTTCATGCACTAGCCTAGATTAGTGAACCTCACGTGACTGCGTTTCAGCCAGTCAGGATTGCGAACCACAAAGAGGCGTGTTATAATTCACTATATAGTCGGACTATTTCCAACCGAATGCAGTCTAGTCAACGATGGTTAGTCGTGGTGGTCACTGGTACCCATGGAGTTGGTGCAGCTTTTTGCACGGAACCAATTGACCATCCAAAGGCATTCGCACCTGAACGTTATTGCGCAAGTGCGTAACTAGTGGTAAAGTCTAGTTGTCAAGCGAACTTGCTCCTAGTTGCATTTGTAAAGATAACTTTTCCAAATTTTAAATGGTGTAGAATATTTAAATAAATTTATCGATAAATAGACTTTTGGTATAGGGTCATTTCATGTCAATTCAACAAGCTTTTGGACCTGACCCTCGCATATTGAAATGAAATCTGGTGTGCTGATTAGACTCCTTGAGAACTAAAAATTTTTTAATTTTTGAGATACGGGGTAATGGACCTAGAGAGATAAACTTTACATCATTTTAAAGCTCTTGAAATAGGCTTCGTTTTATAAAATCAACATCAAAATTGTATCTCGTACCACAAAAAAGTATGTAAATTTATAACCTTTGCAAAAATGCGTAATTTTTTAAACATTTGTTAGCTTAAGATGTAAGGAACATTTCCAGAAAGATTTAGGATGGGCACTCTTTGAGTTATGATAATTTTAAAATTAGCTAACATGTAAATACCATGTAACTGTGTATGTACATGTTACTTACATGTTAAAGTTATCATAACTCAAACTGTAAGAGTGCCCATCCCAAATCTTTCTGGAAATGTTCCCGACATCTTAAGCTGACAATTACGCATTTTTGCAAAGGTTATCAATTTACATAACTTTTTTTGTGGTAAGAGATACAATTTTGATGCTATTATATAAAATGAAGCCCATTTCAAGAGCTTTAAAATGATGTAAAGTTTATCTCTCTAGGTCCATGACTTTTAGAGATATGACTGTCAAAGTTCGTTAACCCATATCTCAAATTAATTGACCAAATGATATAAAATGTTGGTTCTCGGGGTTTCTCAAGGACTCCAAATCAGCACACCAAATTTCATTTCAGTCTGTGAGGGTCAGGTCCAACAACTCGTTGATTTGACATGGAATGACCCTATATAGTTTTTATAACATTTGAGAAAATTAATGACGTAAGTGGGGACATCAACGCATTTTTTAACTCTTATTTACCAGTTCCTTTCTAGAAAATGTAGCTGCTGGTTTAACTCATCTATAGAACCTGTACCATATCAATTCAAAATATATGACCCACTTAAAAGTAGATACAAAATTCACAAAGATAATGCCTTGTAGTACAAGCACCGTCATTTTTGCATACAAGTCCTTCATGCATTCCTATGCAATACACAAAAAGTTGAATGCAAAAAATGTGACCTTCCACAGCAACAAAAGGAATGTCCCCACTTTAAGGTTTTTTATATATATACATGTATACATCAGGATAAAGATTGATTATTTAATTGGCCTTCTATAGATAATTATATTCTTGTGTCTGATTTCATACAACAGGAGAAAGATGGTAAACTGTGTAGTTAAAGGTTTTGGAGTAATATTGTTTGCCACAACACATGCAATATTTAAAACCCTCCTCATCTTGAACATCTCCATTGAACATTTTTGCAAAAATAAACAAGTCAGGTTGACTCTTTGGCGTAAGGCTGTTAAAAAAATGTGAAAAAAAGTGATTTTGACTTATGACTGGGTCATAATCCCTAAAAATAATCAATTATTCATACTAAATTAATGATATTGGCAACGAGTGCTAGCTGCGGCACTAAACGTCCATTAATGTGCCACACACATACACATTGTTGTTAATGTGGAAATTATCAGAGGCTGAATACTCTTGCAGAAGTCGAGTGTTTTAGCATCGTGATTGCTAGGTAATTTCTGGAATCGGCTCTAAATGAAAGGGAATCAATTACTACTGAAAAATCTGGAATCGCTTAAACCTATACCGTACTATGGCCTAGTGGTCTAGTGCATCAAACTCAAGTTCCTGTGCCAGAATGTGGGTTCGAATCCTGGCCGCGACAGGTTGTGCCCTTGAGCAAGACACTTTACCATGCTTGCTCATAATAGGGGTAGAGGCAACTTGCTTTGGTTGTCTCAATTCAGACTAGTTACCCCTCCCAGCCCCACTCGTATCGTAAAGGGACTGATAATTCTGGTCTTGTTTCGGTGTGAAGGGCTGGTTTCTCCGTAATCTACTTCGGTAGCTGGAGTGGCCCTTACCCCGTGGGCCTTGTAATGGGCGACTTGCATTTAAAAAAAGGGTACCTGAATTTGTTATTTGGGGGACATTCCTCATTTTGCCGTGGCAGGTTATAAACATTCTTTATATCTCTACCTTCATGACCACAGGATATAAAGCCATCAGGTGCTGCCATGATGGGCAGTATCAGTAGGGCTCATGATGGCCCGCATCCACTCCATTCTTTCCTCCGGACTTCCTGCTTGCATTACGTACATCTTGCCTTTCTCCGTCGTTACGCAAAACAGATTCTGCCGCTGCTTATTCTTCAGGGATAAATCTGGGAAGAATAATGTGGATGGATTTCTCATAGTAAGAGCGGATTTCACACTGAACGTTTTTCACACATTACACGTGTTAATTTGACCAGGCCTGCCAAATCGCTTTGGCGAACAAAGGGATCGGAGCGTTCACATTACAAATTTGCTTCGTCGAATGAAGCGATCTCTTTGTCGAATAAAGCTATTTTGCTTCGCCGAACGAAGAGATTTTAATCTTCATCGAATAAAGAGACGTTCGTTCACATCAGGAAATATCTTTGTCGAATCATCGTCGAACGAAGCGGTTTCTCTAGTGAGAACGAGGTCAAGGAAACTTTTAATGACAGCACCCAATCAGCACAATTACTTGATGTCGATTTAAAATTGATTAGTTTGTAGTGTGTCGTTTTTGATGCCAGTTTAAGTATAAACTTGAGCATTAGTGTTCCTACCATGCACACTCTTAAATTTGATACCTTTATAAAAAAAATCTTAAATTTGATACCTTTATCTCGACTCGAATCAACAATATCAACTTTGCACCACCGCAGTGGGATTTCACCAAGGGCTTTCTCCTCGCTGGCCTGAACGGACAAATCAAAAACACAAATGTTTAAACATTTTAAGCACTTTCAAGGAGTGTGGTCTTAAAGGGCCCCTTATTTAGGATTTTTATCAATGAAATCTATGCCTTAAAACCACTTTACTCAGTTAAAGTCATAAAAATCCTATTTGGAGCTTGCTTTGGGGGTTAAAACAAAGGTTTTTAGTTTTTATGCTAATGAAATATGCATATTCATGACCAAGGTCACGACGTCACAAGAGGCAAACACAAGAAAATCACATTGATCTGTGCACAAAAGATTCCACTTTTTTCTCAATTTTCTTGAAACTTTTGTAATCCATGGCTGTTTGAGTTTGTTTTACATGTTGCCTGCTGTAAGCCATGACAAAACTGGGGGTAGAAACTGCAGCAATTTGCCACAAGTCCAACTTGAAGTCTTATGTTTTTTCTTAACTTTTCCCTTCTGTCTTCCTTATGTGATGCACTCAAAACAGCGCCCTCTGTCTGTGATTTATTGCAATGAAATCTTCAAAGTTGAAAAATGCCACCTTTTATTGATTTTACATCCAAACGAACAATAGTATGTCTTGCTGAACAAGTAATCCGTCATTATGAAGCAAAGCTTAGGCACAAAGTTGTTTAGGATGTCACAGGCCCTTTAAAGAGCATTGTATCAACAAGACAATTTTACTTCAAGAGTTGACAAGAAAAACCAGACAAAAAGTGTTGGCATAGCACCACATGATTTTGTCCTGTGTAAAAATGGTGGGAGAAATTGCTAATAAAACTGAAAGTGCTTTTTTGTTTTGTTTACATTCATTCAACACAAAATCATGCATTGATTTTTAGGGTTTTATGAATTATTACTGCATCTAAGTGGCTGAAATTTGTGCTAGGCAGTTTATTAACATTATTCCTTAGTAAATGCTGTATTCCAGCATGGTCTTGGACTGCCAATTAAGTGCATTCGGATTTAATTAGTCTTAAAACCCCTTTTCCCCACTCCTGTTTTTTAGGGGGAGGAGGTGTTGCACTTGCATTGTGACCTGGGTAATTCCATAAATTAGGGACATGCAATTCATCGAAAGATTATTGGTTTCTCACGTAAGGGGGGGACACCAAAATGCCTCATTAGAAACAGTGTAATATTTGTTTCATACCATTTATGTGTTTATTTTTGAAGATGTAGTCAATTCCAAGCTAAAAACTCAAATGATTAGTCTGTCAGTGTTTTCATTACACTTTTATGGCACAAAAACAAATGTTTCACGTGCAAGGCACTTTTTGGGGACACCAAAGTTGTTTTGCCTAAATTTTCAAATTCTGGAAAAGTTTACAAAATGTTTTGTGCTGTTTATTTAAAAGGCTCCACGAAAATAATTTTTTGCTAGAAAAGTCCGTATTCATGGAAATTGGAAGGTTGTGGCAGTTGGTGTGGCCAGAACACTTAAAAGTTACGTACACATGTTTCACGCGTAAGAAGGGACACCAAATCTTACGAGTGAAACACAATTTTTGCCAAACCTTTTGTATTACGAAAATATCAAATTGTTCATCAAATGTGGGTTTTATTGTCAAAATCAATGTGTTATCAATCATTTCAGTTTCAAATAACCAAGCTAACCCACCGAAAACAAGGAAAATCTTAGTTTTAGAATGATGTGTTTAAAATGTCACAAATGTTTGCCTAAAAAGTGAGAATTTTTAGTCAGAATTAGGACAATGCATATTCATGATACAAATTTTGAAGGTTTTGTTCAGTACAAATTGATGTTGGTGACACAAGCAAAACTCAAAAAATATTATGTGGACTAAAGTAACTTGACAATTCAGTACAATCTACCCATTCATGCCATTGGGGCCCGAATTTATGGAATCACCCACTTGTATATCATCTGCATAACACAGACTTACAAATCCATAAGGGCAAATGACATGGCAATACACAAATGAGAGAGTGGCATGTGATGAGCAAATATGAAACAGCAAAAGTCATTTTTACTAAATTTCCTGTTTAGCCGTCATCTTACTATCCAAAACAAAAATATGGGAAATGTAACTCAAGAACAAGTTTCCCTTGTCACCAAAATAGATTCTATATTGCTATTTGAGCCAGTTTTGATTTTGTGCAACATCCTGCTTTTCTTGGATTTTATTTCCATGTCAGTTTTAGTTCTGTATTTTAAAAAATCTGCTTCAGTTTAAGTACTGTACTTTAATATCTTTAAATTAAATTTTCTTTATAATGGGTATATATCACAGATTTCTATTAACAACAAGATAGGAAACGGAGGCCGTACGCGCATAAACGCGCCTTCTTATTAGCATAGTTTTTGGGCACCCACATTTACATAGTTTTGGGCACCATTTGCATATTTGCGTGGTTTAAGCCACCTCATTTGCATGATTTTGGGCACCGTAATTTGCATGATTTTATAGGCACTTCTACATGGGTTTTCGTGCATGCGCACAGATGAAAGCTGCTGTCGCGTGACTCGCATCGCGTCCTCAAGTTTGGATACGCGCGATGCGCATACGCGATTAGGCGTAGTGTACGCAAAGCCCCATTCGCGACGCACGCGCTGTATTGGCACGCGTATGCGTATGCCAGAAGGATGAACGAACTTGGTTGCTAGGCTGTATACGCACGTATATTGGATTTCTGTGCACGATTTAGCGCGACTTTTCGCCATTTTCCTCCGGATTAAGCAGTTTGGCGATGTGTAGGGTATTTCTAAACCCATCAATGCCAGAGATTAGGACACACGGAACCATGTTTGCACATCAGCTTTTAGCACAAGGTAAAACATTTGAAAAACTTTCTTATAAAGTTTGTGCCATGTTTTTGGAACTTCGGACTCTTCAGCTAGAAAGAAGTGAAGACCCTTTTTCCTTTGCCGAAATGGTCGCTTTTATGTCATATTTCCATTCAACCACGAGTCCAAGGGCCGACGATAATTTCTGCAAAAACTCTTCGGGTGAGAGACTGCTACATGCAAGTTACAATAGTCTTTAGTTTTAGCAGGTTTCAGAACAGATTTTTTGAGGCGGCAAATTTGGCAATAAAAAGGCTGCTGTAACTAACTGAGCTGTGAGTGCGGATGTGCCAGAATCCATTAATTTTACGGCAGACCTTTTTGTCAAAATCGTATTGGCACGCGTATGCGTATGCCAGAAGGATGAACGAACTTGGTTGCTAGGCTGTATACGCACGTACATGTATATTGGATTTCTGTGCACGATTTAGCGTGACTTTTCGCCATTTTCCTCCGGATTAAGCAGTTTGGTGATGTGTAGGGTATTTCTAAACCCGTCAATGCCAGAGATTAGGACACACGGAACCATGTTTGCACATCAGCTTTTAGCACAAGGTAAAACATTTGAAAAACTTTCTTATAAAATTTGTGCCATGTTTTTGGAACTTCGGACTCTTCAGCTAGAAAGAAGTGAAGACCCTTTTTCCTTTGCCGAAATGGTCGCTTTTATGTCATATTTCCATTCAACCACGAGTCCAAGGGCCGACGATAATTTCTGCAAAAACTCTTCGGGTGAGAGACTGCTACATGCAAGTTACAATAGTCTTTAGTTTTAGCAGGTTTCAGAACAGATTTTTTGAGGCGGCAAATTTGGCAATAAAAAGGCTGCTGTAACTAACTGAGCTGTGAGTGCGGATGTGCCAGAATCCATTAATTTTACGGCAGACCTTTTTGTCAAAATCGTATTGGCACGCGTATGCGTATGCCAGAAGGATGAACGAACTTGGTTGCTAGGCTGTATACGCACGTACATGTATATTGGATTTCTGTGCACGATTTAGCGTGACTTTTCGCCATTTTCCTCCGGATTAAGCAGTTTGGTGATGTGTAGGGTATTTCTAAACCCGTCAATGCCAGAGATTAGGACACACGGAACCATGTTTGCACATCAGCTTTTAGCACAAGGTAAAACATTTGAAAAACTTTCTTATAAAATTTGTGCCATGTTTTTGGAACTTCGGACTCTTCAGCTAGAAAGAAGTGAAGACCCTTTTTCCTTTGCCGAAATGGTCGCTTTTATGTCATATTTCCATTCAACCACGAGTCCAAGGGCCGACGATAATTTCTGCAAAAACTCTTCGGGTGAGAGACTGCTACATGCAAGTTACAATAGTCTTTAGTTTTAGCAGGTTTCAGAACAGATTTTTTGAGGCGGCAAATTTGGCAATAAAAAGGCTGCTGTAACTAACTGAGCTGTGAGTGCGGATGTGCCAGAATCCATTAATTTTACGGCAGACCTTTTTGTCAAAATCGTATTGGCACGCGTATGCGTATGCCAGAAGGATGAACGAACTTGGTTGCTAGGCTGTATACGCACGTACATGTATATTGGATTTCTGTGCACGATTTAGCGTGACTTTTCGCCATTTTCCTCCGGATTAAGCAGTTTGGTGATGTGTAGGGTATTTCTAAACCCGTCAATGCCAGAGATTAGGACACACGGAACCATGTTTGCACATCAGCTTTTAGCACAAGGTAAAACATTTGAAAAACTTTCTTATAAAGTTTGTGCCATGTTTTTGGAACTTCGGACTCCGTCCGCTATGTAGTATGCGGTAAGGAGTCCATACCATCGCGATGACGGTCAAAATTGATAAACCTTGCATTATCGCGGCAGATTGTTTCAATTAGATACCATATTCAAACCACATCACCTTTATAGCTCCATGGTTACAAGTTTAAAGTATATTTTCAGCATAATAAGCCCGGAATTCGCGCCAGATTGATCAAAAACAAGATTGCTGTTTTTCATTTTTTTTCCCGGATATGTTATTTTGGGCGTCATGAGGTCAAACATAAATTACATAAATGTTAAAAATTTCGCACGCGCACACATTCGGAACCGCCCCAAGCCGGTTACGGTGATGTGCCATTTAATAACACAGTCGTTTCCTATCTTGTTGTTAATAGAAATCTGTGGTATATCCAATCTGGTGTTGTTTTTTTAGATACTGAGAGAGATTGTACAATCTTTGATGCATAGGCTACTATTCAGCCGTACTTTCCATCAAAACAAATTCCAAATGCCCTCACTGTAATTTTTATTGTATAGTGAATTCTCCAACGTTCTTCATGAGTGATGAGATTTTGTGCTCATATTTTCAATGAGATTGCAGAAAAACACCAAAGTTTTGTAAGGTAATTTAATTATCCAGTGATTACACCAACCTTTTTGCTTCCACATCCAAACTGGAGATTGCAATTTTCCTGTTTTCTTCCCATGGATAGTATCTTGGGAAGGTGTTTACTATTTTATATGATTGTTCAGTTTATGAAATCTATTTTGTGGAAAAATCCAAACAAGCAGTTCTGTGCACCTAAGCGTTAAGACGATGCGACTTGGTGTACCATTAAGTTGTACATGTATGTACTCGATAATTTTTAACTTTAGATTTTTGAAAGATCGAAAGGCCGTACACTGCTACACCCTTTTGGACCAAATTTGAGGAAACCGATCAGATACTATGTGGTGTCGACAGTATTGATGTATCAGAATTTTTTATAAACTTATGGATTTCGTTCTAACCTTACAATCATATAAAATACCTCCCCAAAATACTATCCATGGAAAGAAAACATGAAATTTGCAATTCCCAGTTTGGATGTGGAAGCAAAAAGGTTGGTGTAATTACTGCACTGCTTTGTACCGGATATATAATCAGTTTACTAAACTTTGGTGGATTTTTTTACGATATCCCTTGAAATATACGGATTGAGGGCGCAAAATTTTAGAATGGTAATGAGAAAAATAAGACACATGATATGGTACCAAAATCTCAACACCCATAGACAAAAACTAGGCGGTAAAAAATGTGATCCGCAGCCAATTTCACGAATCCTGCGTAAGCCCGTTTGCGCAATTTTTTATGTGACATTCCTGTGATATTTACACACAAGCCTATGGGGCTTACGCCATTTTTAAAAGTTGCGCAAGCTATGCAATTTTTCGTGAAATCATCTGCTGGTCACGCCCCTTTAAGCATGTCACAATAGCAGTAGCATATACAAATCAGAAACTGGAAACTTCTTTGGAACCTAAAAACTTTACTTACCTTTGATCCTCTGTAGTACATCAGATATGGTGGCTCATCCCACAAGACGAAGAGTCTGGCTTTCCATGTGTGTCGTACATGGCCCTACAAATTCACACCAAAAACAAACATTCATAAATACCTCAGACAGTTTACGCATCCCTATTGGCTAAGAGCACGTCACGGGGGCAGTTTTAAACTAGCGATAATGACCAGTGATAATGCCCGGCCGGCTGGCCCGCGTTTGTGCACTGGTCATGCAGCGCGTATATGGAACACGAACGTGCACACAGAAACTTCACACACCCGAAGCCAAATACCAGTCGTGCGCCTTCATTTAAACGCGTAACGCGTGCTATCGAACAAAAAAAAATTTACGCACAGCTAGTAGCATTTGTACGAACGTGCACGGTGTTGACACTGGTGTAGGAAAGTGAATGCAAAACATGGCAAAACGACGAGCTAATTTTGGTGAGTTTTACCGATTTACACAAAAAAGGTATTTATGAATGGGATTAAAAGTAGGTTTGGCCAATTTTGAACAACCCATTTAAAACCAGCTATGGGTCCTGGGCACTGATAATGCCAGCTGGTTTTAAACATTTGTTTAAGATTGGTCCTAATTAGTGCACTGAATGGTATTTATACAATATGTAACAAGAAACTTTCCCCCCGGCTTTAAATTTTATTACAAAGCTAAGGCTGTGCCTAACGAATCGAATATTCGAATAGCATTTTACCAAATCGAATATTCGTTATGAGCTTGTTTCACTCCAAACCAAACATGTCCTTCAGCTAGAAAGAAGTGAAGACCCTTTTTCCTTTGCCGAAATGGTCGCTTTTATGTCATATTTCCATTCAACCACGAGTCCAAGGGCCGACGATAATTTCTGCAAAAACTCTTCGGGTGAGAGACTGCTACATGCAAGTTACAATAGTCTTTAGTTTTAGCAGGTTTCAGAACAGATTTTTTGAGGCGGCAAATTTGGCAATAAAAAGGCTGCTGTAACTAACAGCTGTGAGTGCGGATGTGCCAGAATCCATTAATTTTACGGCAGACCTTTTTGTCAAAATCGTAGGGAAAAAAATCACGCATCGAATATCGAATATTCGATCGAAAATAAAACCGATTTTTTTGAATAGTAAATTATTCGAAAATGCAGAGTTCTATACACCAATCCGGTAACTAAGATCTCCTCCCTGCATATCCGCAATAGCTGGGGGGGTCCAGTGCATGGGCTGTGCGTTTTGTGTTGCTGTTAGAACGAAAAGCGCTCATCCATTACATGCACGAACGAGCCTCCTTCGCGTATACGCGACGCGCCCGCCTTTGCGTACACGCGACGCGCCCGCCTTCGTGCGCACACAACCCTACAAAGACGCGCATCTTGTTCGAAGTAAACAAATGCAGCTTCAGCAACAGCAAAAACATACAGTTCATTCAGTGGAAGCCCCCCAGCTATGGCGGATGTACAGGGAAGAAGACCTTATTACCGGATTGGTGTATACAAAGCCCGTATACAGAATCTGCAATGTCTCACAATTTTAATCAACCATAGCATTTGACTAGGAATGTGAGGAACGCACTGCTACACAGTGATGATTACACCTACCCGTTTCATGAGAAAGCCTTGTTTGACTGGCTTGCCACCGTGTCCCTTCAGCAATTTCAGTGATTTTAGCGAAGTTGATGAGTCTGTTCTGGGCTTGGTTTCTTCATCTGAATCCTGGCTTGAATCCGAGTCACTGCTGGATGGAATGACGGACTTGATGGCTGACATGTGGAAAGTAGACTGCAATAAAGCATGACAATGCACATCATCAAGGGACTGAACTAATGCAAGTTTTGTATAGACCGTATCGAATAGCTGCCATCTTGTGGGGCACCTTTTGTTGCTTAAACTGTTCAACAATAGAAGCACAATATGTGCAACCATGCATGTCCTCAAGGAAGAAAGAAACTGCCCCACGAAATGGCGGCTATTCGATACGGTCTATACTAGTGAGTGCAATAAACTGAATTAGGCTGCAGGAACACATTTTGACCATAAAGTAAGTTCTGCATCAGCATGGCCGATAGGTTGCTGTGCAAGAAAGACGTCTTTATAGCTAGCTGGTTAAACAAAAACACATCCACTGTACAAGTATGACAGAAATTCATTTCTGAATGCAGTATACATATTTCTGGCTGCAGACCTGTGGTCAAAATTGCCGAAATTAGAACCTTGAACACTAATAAGAATTATATAAAACCCGAATAAATCACCGTCATGATTGGTGCGTCATCGGTCAAGTGTCGTTGAGAAATTCGGTATAACCTTGGTCATCCAAACAAACTACACATTACATGTATGCACATAACGTAGGCACAACTGTACTGATGCATAATTGGCTGCCATGGGTTATCTTCTCAAACTACAGGCCGAGTGTTGAAGTGGCACAGTCACAGCGAGCTAGCTACTCATCAGATGCAATGGCGGGCGATATTTAATGCTAATTTTTAAGTTTAGATGAAGTGAATTTTTTTCTGGTGTTGTATAAAACATAATGACTGTAAATTTTGTGCAATAGAACAAATCATTCAGTGACATATTTTATATTCTGTTCCACTTAGCTTCGCCTTGTGAAATACAACACTGGATCTGTCAATTATTTGTACTATTGCACTCATAAACATTGTAAACTATAAGAAACGGGGCAAAACAGAGCAAAACCTTTTAAAAAATGTTTTGCAATTATGTTTTGTAATACATGTACTTATCAATTGTTTACACACTGTGATATTCTGAATTAAGAAAATTGACAAGATTAAAGAATCTAATGACAAGCTTACAAATTTGTAGAAGGCTTTTGGTTCGTCAAGTAAAGCTTGACGGCAGTTGGCAAGAGTTCGGCATTTAACCAGCGGCTGTAAATGTGCTGCAGTTACAAGATCTGTGGCTATTTTAACTGCGTCTTCTCTCACGGTAGCAAAAGACCATTTCAATAGCCAATCAACAAGCTCTTGACCTAAAACAAAACCACCAGAAATTAACATTTCTCTTTTTGTCCGATCAGTTACTGTACAGATACATGTACAAATGTATATATTATGATTAGGGCATAAAAATACAGAAAATAAGGGGAAAAGGTATTTTTTTGAAACAATCCGACTTCTGATACATGTACACGTAAGGCCTTTTCTCACTAAAACGTCAAAACCCTGGGCGAACTTGGTGACTTTCTTTCTGAAAACCTCTTCTCAGGGGTTGAGGAAACCCCCCTGCATCCACTAGGGTGTTGAGGTACTTGTTTTGGCCACTGTGTGTTTATAAACTTAAAGGCAGTATACATCATTGGTAATCTCGAAAATCAGAAATGTTCACAGATTTACGCCTAACTTACACAATATGAACATGATGACCGGAGAAAATGTCCCCTGAAAAGGTTTTGTCTGAAGTGCTATAGTCTTTGAGAAATGAGTGAAACAATTAGTTTTCGTCTCATGAGATGAAAATTAAATTCGCCCCAAAACCATTTCGCCCAAGTGCCATTTCGGCCCAAATTACTTCGTCCAAACACTACATCGCCCAAATACCACTTCGCCCAAAAACCACTTCGTGCACAGGCCGTGGTTCAGGGCGAAGTGGTTTTGGTGCGAAATGACTGCAAACCCTTTTTTTGACTGTTTTCTCAAAAGTTAGACGAAGTACGGAGCTGGTTTTTGCTCAGGTTGGTTTTAATCATGCATAATCTTCAATCCCACAGGGGGATAAAACTATTTGTAACAGTCTACCAATCATGTATACTACCTTTAATACGCAACACAAGGAATCTGATAAACATTCTCCTTCCAATCAATATGATATACCTGAGAAGCAATCCTTATAAGCTGTTCCATCTAGTGTTTTAGTCTGTAGTTTGATGCCTGCAACTTGGTCCTGCATAGCCCCTATGATGTCTTTACTATATTAAACATAAAATGACAAGTCAATAAAAAAGTATTTTTTTATTTTAAAGCACACCTATTCTACTTGATTGAAGATACACGTACTTAAGATTAAAAACTTTCTAATTTTTTACTTGTGATATGTGTGCACTGGCCCAAGTGAGGATTTGGTCATGTTATTATTATTATTATTTCTTTCTGGTACTGAAACCAAGGATTCCTCAAAAGTGGCCATATTGCACTGAATCAGAAATGACCAGAGACACCGGGGAATCCCCTTGCTCTTCACAAAAGAATGCTCTGGGATCTTTAAAGTGTTTACCTAACACACTGGACCAACGACTTTACATGCCTTGCTCAAGGGCACATGTACCCCAGTCGGGTTTTGAACCTGCAACCCAAAGCGAGTCAGTGACCCAAACCACTCGGCCACAGTACCCCACAGTGGGGATTTTGTCACATGGAAATCATTGTTTTTAGTGCTTTGGGGACCAAACCATCAGTGTTGTATAATGACTGGGACTTGAGATTCGGGACTCGAGGCGACTCGAGTCCCAATTGTCACTGACTTGACTTGACTTGAGACTCGAACCACTTGACTTGACGTAATTAGGCTCGAACCTCAAATGAATTGACGTGACGTGAGACCCGAACCTCAAATGACTTGACTTGACGTGAGACTTGAACCTCAAATGACTTGACGTGAGACTTGGGACTCGAACCTCAAATGACTTGATGTGAGACTTGGGACACGAACCTCAAATGACTCGACTTAACCCGGGACTCAAACCTCAAATGACTTGACTTGACGTGAGACTTGAACCTCAAATGACTTGACGTGAGACTTCGGACTCGAACCTCAAATGGCTCGACTTAACCTGAGACTCGAACCTCAAATAAATTGACTTGATTTGAGACTCGAATCTCAAATGACTTGACTTGAGACTCGAACCTCAATTTGCCGATGACATCAGGGGCCAATTTCATAAAGTTGTTGTTTAGCAAACAAAATTGCTTAATCCAAAATTTGTTTGCTTGATAAAAATGGGTTAATGGTCAAAATTGTATGTGAACTTGCGTTCTTAGCAAAAATATCAGAACACCTGTCAATCGTAATACACATCACATAAAATTTTGACTGGCCATTTTTATAACAGCTTTATGAAATTGGCCCCATACCAAGAGGGTTCAAGGTGCATTGCAATCAAATTTTCTGACCTCCTTAAAAGGCAGACAATTTGGAGATGGGGAGGGGGATTCCAAGCAGGTCTGAAAGCAAATTTCTGGACTATGATTTAATATTCTGACCAGTGCCCCCAGGTGCCTCCCGTTTGTGGTAAAGCATCTGCCCAGTGCTCAAGTTCGAGGTCTTGGGTTCCAATCCTGCCACCTGCTGCTAAATTTTTGCTGATTTTCTTCTCTTCGTCCACTTTTAGAAGAATTGCCCTTCCCCACCCCCCAAAAAAGTCAGCTGATCAGCCGTATGTCATCCTAGCTTGTGCAATATGGAAAAGCACAAATATAAGTAGAAAATAAGGTGAATAATATTACTTGCGTACGATCTGCGCTTCAGTGAGCTTTGGTTTTTGTCCATTTTTCGTTGTGACACTGCTGCAGGATTGTATGGCGTCCCCTATTGCCTTCACCCACTCATCTCGTTCAGTATCGTTGGAAGCTTGCATCAGTAAGTCCAAACCTTCTCGGGTTGAAAGCTGAAATACTCCCTAAGTGGAAACAAAGCAATTTCAATTTAGATCTCCACATTTGATTGAGGTGTGAATGATAAAAATCAACCTGTGTGTAAGTCAGATCACTACCTTATTTGTGTTTCAATAAAACAAGGAAAAAGTGTTTTAAGAAATTTGCTTTTAAGAAATTGTGCGAAGGACCGCCCTATTTGAGCTGGTTTCCCGTGTAAATGACAGGTTCAGGCACATTCACAACATGTGCGCGTTTTGCTTTAGAGCTATGCATACTGCGCGTATTAGGGCGCAATGTGGCCCATTAGAGATGCTCCAGTCGATCATATCTCGAGAAGTCAAGCCCACTGGCACTTAGAAACATTCCTAAATAAACATTCTTAACTCATGTTTTTAAAGATAGGAAAAATTAGATTTTATTGTTCCTAAATCCACTCAACGGTGAAGGTATAGGAAAATATTGTGCTATTGAACTCGCCCCAGATATCTTGTTTTGTTCACATTGAGATCACCCTTGTAAAAAAAATGCATGTGCACAAGCATCAAATTAATCTTCAATTATTGTTTCCATAAATCATTATCTCAGGCAAAATCATTGCATTGGATAGTTCAAAGCACCTCAATCTTCCATCCGAGTATTAGAGCTAGAACACATCATTGGTAATCTCGAAAATCCGAAATGTTCACAACAACAGATTTACACATAACTTAGACAATATAAACATGATGGCGGCAGAAAACTTCCCCTGAAATGGTTTTGTCTGAAGTGCTGTAGTCTTTGAGAAATGAGTAAAACAATTATTTTTCATCTCGCGAGACGTAAATTCACTTCGCCCATAAAACCATTTCGCCCTGCGCCACTTCATCCGAATGCACTTTGCTTCAAAAACACTTTGTGCACAGGCCATGGTTCAGGGAGAAGTGGTTCGGGCGAAATGGTTTTGGGGCGAAGTGACTGTATACCTTTTTTGACCGTTTTCTCCGAAGTTAGACGAAGTACGGAGCTGGTTTTTGCTCAGGTTGGTTTTAATCATTCATATCTTCAATCACACAGGGAGATAAAACCATTTGTAACGGTTTACCAATAATGAGTTCTGCCTTTTTCCTGTTTTTAGGGCATTGAAAATCCTGTATACAGGATTTAATTATACAGATTTTGTAGACTACCTCTTTCTTCTTGTATTGTGGGCATGGTGAAAGCACTGAACAGCCATCTAAGATGACAGCACCGGCAGCAAACTCATCATCTTTCCTCTTGTAGTACGCTAATGCATCCTCAAATAGGATGAACCATCTTGTTCGCCAGTTGGTGCGCACATGTCCCTAATTCATGGTTAACAATTACAAAATTCTGGTTATAAAAAGACATATAGGGGAAAAATACCACGTTTGCCAGATGAGACTCCATATGCGTGACATAAATGTGTTTTCAGAGTTTAAAAAAAAGAAACTTTTCTCACTGTCAAAATCATGTCGTTCGTACATATATAAGGAAGAATGTTGGTAAACTAGCCTGAAGAAATTTTAGCTACTAGATGCATCAATGCTTCAGAAAACCTTGAAAATCTATATACAAGTACGGTAAAATTGTTAAAAAAAGTTTTATAAAACCACCTTCGGTTGTCAATTTCTAGCATGAAAATACCATTTTGGACGGAAATAAATTCATGTGGTGTTTGTTACAATTGCTATCAACACTTTGAGTAAGGTTTTTCTTGTCAACTCATGAAAAACAAAATTGGGTCATTGCAAATGATACAGTTACAATGGGCCTTAGCCAAATTATCAATGTATCTCTTCAATTAACAGAAATTCCATTGCAAACAAATAAGCTCTTCAACTTACCTTTTTCACCAAGAACCCCTCTTTCAGTCTCGTCTTCTGGCCATTACTGATTTCCATATCAAATCTCAAATTTCCAAAAACAAGTTTAAAGTAAAATATAAATGATCTCCTGGCTCATGTGTACGTTCAACTTCCACCAATAAATCCCAGCGCTTCAATATATTATATGGTTTCCCAATCTAAAGTTAGATCAACACTGCATGTGATTCTGACGTTAATTTCCTGTGAACCCAGGCCAGTGTCATCCCTTGTGTATTGTCACCAGCACTGACCTAGTCATCTTTATCCACGCTTTGTATATTAAGGATGCAATTAATAGTTACACAGTACTCATACCCATACCGTTATAAACGTGTACAAAGTTTGCAAATATGTTGTACAAAAAAATGGAAAAGCACAGGAAACACACGTACAATACATCCTGGTAGAATTACCCACACATTTCCGGGTTGGCCCACAAATGTCACCTTGACAATTGAATGCTGATAACAATCATAAAAGTTGTTGTACTAGCTGCAAGCTTTTGATAAGCACGCCCTCAAAATGGATTGTAGGATAAATATTGAATTACATTGGAGGTTTGAATACTTTGGTTACACAGTTGCACTAGAACTGCATAAGCTATAGTTTGGCACTGCTCAGTTGTGCACCCATGTAAAACCAAAAAATAAAATTGGATCCATAGGAAAAACCTGAGGGAGTATACCACTGCTGTGCCTAATGGTTCAGCTATCTGCCCTGATCGTCAGAGGTCTTGTGTTCGAATCCCAATGAAGACCATGTGACTTTTTTCTTTCAACTCATGTTTGGCACCGCATAATTAACTGTACAATTTATATGGAAGTCGAACTTTTCCTTTGAAAAAAAGGTCTACAAAACCACAATTATCAAACAGCATAAAAAACAATCAGAAATTTCCAAAATTCCATTACTATTTCCAGAAATTAGGGGTCAAAAGTGTGACATTTAGAAAATGTTTTCACCGATTTTGATACACGAGTTTAATGGACATCAAACATTTTGGGGCCCCTTATTTTAGGGGACACACCCGCCATTCAGTACCACCAAGCTCGTATAAACCTGCTCTGGTATACCAGAAGGTTGTGGATTCACGTACCACCTGAAGAGCAGGCGTTTTAGCATGTGTCTCAGGAAAAGCACTTACACCGTGTTTACACTCGAACCGGCAAAGGTTGATACAGACCCAGCATTTTTATTGCGAATGCAAAACTGAACATTTGCCGCGTTTACACTACACCTCGATCAAGCTTCAACTTGCCGGTTGACGAACATATATAGTCAGCAATGAAGATAGGAAAAACGCAACTTTATCAAGTAACATCCGTTTTATAAAATAACTTTCTTCCTCGCCAAGCTTTCACCCCGGCTTTAAGGCCCGAAAAAAAAAAAATAATTAAAAGTAATCAGCAGATAAAAAAAAGAGGTACTTCTTTATTTTTAACAAAGTAAACAAATAAGTGTCTGAAAGTTTGATAATAATTAAATACACTATCAATAACAAATGCAATATTTGGTATAGGTGGCTACCGGTAATCAGTAATCACCATTGAAATGAAATTACCAAACATGTTTTCCACTGGTATAGAGTCTTTCCACGGTAAAGGGGCAATTTGGCCATATATTCCAGAAAATACCTATTGTCTGTCTCAAAATAAAAATAATAAGTTTCAGTTGTTCTGAGGAGATAACTTAAGCCCAAAAGGGTTACAAATAGTGTGACAACATCATGCCTTTCTAAAAACCCTGTGTACAAATTTCCAATATATGCTCATAACTGGGATGGACACTTGTGTTACATTTTAGGCTGTCCTGGTTACGAGCGTATATTGGAAATTTGTACACAGGGTTTTTAAAAAGGCATGTTTGTCATACTATTTGGGCCTAAGTTATCTCTTCAGAACAACTTAAACTTATTTCTTTTATTTTGAGACCAGACAAAGGTATTTCCTCGAAAATATGGTCTGTGTTGCCAAAATGCCCCCTTTACTGTGGAAAGACCCAACTGAAAGCATAGGTCGAGAAAACTACCTTCAGAAAACCTGACAAATCCAAGTATGGTTTTTGTGCATGATGAATGAATGGCTCCAAAGATCGCCTACAGGCGATCTTTAGAGATTCAAATAGTTTTGTCATTTTCCTCATGAATGGGGCCAATTCAGACGAAATAAATTAACTGGATGATTACTACTATCACCATCTTGATAACAAGTAAGCTTACAGATAATAATTCAGAAAGGTCGAGAAAACTACCTTCAGAAAACCTGAAAAATCCAAGTATGGTTTTTGTGCATGATGAATGAATGGCTCCAAAGATCGCCTACAGGCGATCTTTAGAGATTCAAATAGTTTTGTCATTTTTCTCATGAATGGGGCCAATTCAGACGAAATAAATTAACTGGATGATTACTACTATCACCATCTTGATAACAAGTAAGCTTACAGATAATAATTCAGAAATATTTTGGAGGGTAATTAATACCAAACAAGACTCCCTTTAAGCTGTGAGATGTGCACCCACTCCTTTCTTTTTGCCATGCCATCAACTCAAATATCTCCAAATCAACCTCTGGACAATCTCCATTGAGCTTTTCAACAGAAATGAACATTTTACAATGAAACTTTGACAACTGGGTTATCCAAAAATATATACCGGTTAAAAAAATATTTTAGCTTCGCTTTTCACGTACACTGTACTTCAGACGGCCTCATTTTGCCACGGCTGGTCACAAATATATGCAGTACATGCAAAATGCACACTTTAAACAGATAAACTATCAATAGATCCGTGACAGTAATAATACAAATGAGGAAGATCTGGCATGCTCACTCAGTTGACAAAAAGTGAAGAAAACCTCCAGTCAATTTCAAAAGTCTTGCAATTGGTCGTATAGTGCTCAAGTCCATCGAAACTCGTCAGGCTTTCGTACCTCTACCACAGGCTTTATAAATATACACCAATCCGGTAACTAAGGTCTCCTTCCCTGTACATCCGCCATAGCTGGGGGGCTTCCACTTAATGAACTGTATGTTTTTACTGTTGCTGAAGCTGCATTTGTTTACTTCGAACAAGTTGCGCGTCTTTGTAGGGTTGTGTACGCGAAGGCGGGCGCGTCGCGTGTACGCGAAGGCGGGCGCGTCGCGTGTACGCGAAGGCGGGCGCGTCGCGTGTACGCAAAGGAGGCGCATCGCGTGCAAGCGGAGGGGGCGCGTTCGTGCATGTAATGGATGAGCGCTTTTCGTTCTAACAGCAACACAAAACGCTCAGCCCATGCACTGGACGCCCCCCAGCTATGGCGGATATACAGGGAAGGAGACCATAGTTACCGGATTGGTCTATAGTTGCATTTCACAAAACACATGCACTGGGTACACATTGCATGTTGTGGGGAGAACTCCTAAATGAGTGCTATGCTTTGCTATACAATCTGTGGGCAGAATCCTTCGCAAAGATAAAATTACCTATTCGGTATTTATAAGTTTGCGACAGGTTTGACAGTATACAAATAATGAATGTTTATGAGTACATGTAGTACAAATAATTTCATGAGGTGACAGATTCAATGTGCTATTCCATGAGGCGAAGCCGAGTGGAAAAAATAGGGATTAAAAGTAGGTTTGGTCAATTTTAAACATACATTTAAAACCGGATAGGGTCCTGGGCACTGATAATGGCCCAAGCCGAAGGCCATTATTAGTGCCCAGGACCCTAGCCGGAAATCGATAGAACTCACCAAAATTAGCTCGTCGTTTTGCCATGTTTTGCATTCACTTTCTACACCCAAAGTGTCAACACCGCGTACGTACAACTGCTAGCTGTGCGTCGATATGTTTTTGTTCGATCACGCACGTTACAAGTAATGCAAGCGCGTTGTACGCGCACGCACACGACTGGGTACTTGTCACAGTGCACAATTTGCTTTCAGGAGCGTGCAGTTTCTGTGTGCATGTGCGTGTTCCATACACACTGACCAGAGCGCGGCCGCTAGCCAGGCTCAAAAGTGTTTAAGACTGACTGTGCCTTTATCGCTTGTTTAAAACTGCCCACGTTATGTGCTTTCAGCCAATAGGGATGCGTAAACTGTCTAAGGTATAGAGCATTAAATCTGTCACCGAATGAAATTATTCGTTTTGCCATACCTCATACATATTCATAAAGGAAAGTGGCGTTCTCACTGGTCAATTACCCATCATGTGCTAAAGGTTATTTTTGCTGTTTATCCACACTCATGTCAAAAGCTCAATCGTAGTAAACTACTCCCGGCTGCCCGGGAAAAAGTCTACTGCGCACGCGCTTTGCAAAGCATTCTTTCTCGGCAGATAGGGATTAGTCTACAATGCACACGCTTTACAAAGCAACCAGGCATAGCAGGCATATAGCACGTATTAGCACGCATTATGCGACAGCAATACGCTTACAAGCTGAATGAGATGGCAGCACATGCATCTAGCATGTCAACTTCCAATACCTCAGGGAACTAATATCGACTATTTAACCCTCAAACCATATGATATTTGTATACATTGCAAACATTTTAAACACTAATTTTTTTTTTCAAATAAGAATAAATTCATGTTATCTGAAGTTAGAAATTAGTGTTGTATCATCTGCCATTGCGTCTGGTGAGTAGCTAGCCAGCACGCGATACGACTCTGCTCACTTTAACACGCAACATGTAGTTCGAGGGGATAATCAATGGCAGGCAACCATGTCTTATTACAGCCATGTCAACCTTTTGCGCGTAACATGTAGTTAGAGTTGATTATCCATGGCGCATCAGTGGATATACCACAGTGCATGGTGCATGCGGCCCGTGTCACGCGTAGACCATGGGTTATACTGAATAATTCACGTATGACCATTGAAGGAGCAAACAGATGACAGGGATGTATTCAGGTGTTTTATAATTGTTAAAATGACCTGTGGCAGATATTCCTTTGTGATATCTACCCTTAACTCGTGCTTGACTGATTTTTCCAGATTTTGTGTGCAAATCTGTTGCCGCGAGAGCCAGTGGTATTGTTTATTTTGTCTCGCATATATAGATCAGAATCAATTACAATATCCGAAGCCCACCTTGAGTGATTTTCTCTTTCAGTCACTGCAGTAAATTTGTAGGAAAAAAGTGCTGCCTCGCTTGCCCGTCGATACCAATGTCCACAGAAAGCAGATTTCCTGGCAGGCATTGCTGCCTTCATCCATTATCTGCCAAGTCTGACTGGTCAAAGTACCTTGCCACCAGGCAGATGAGGAGGTTGAGTGGAGCCAAGCGTTGGTCATCGGCAGTCTCCTGATAATAAGAAATAGACAGACATCACCTTACATCCATACACAATTCCTACAACTTGAAGGGCCTGTACTTGTGTCATACCACATCTTGTCAGTTCAAAAATGTACATGGTTGGAACATCACTGATAGCTCTCAATAAAAACACCTGAATTAATCCCCGTAATTTGATTGGTGCATTGTCGGTCACATGTCGTTTATTATTTAATATAACCGACAGTCTGCGCATGACGCTGGCCGCATGCACCGCACAATATCCACTCCTTGTCACTCCATGCCATGGAAACTGGGGACGAGTACTGGCCGTATGAGCCCATGAAATTACTTTACCTATGTGTCTTACCAGCGAGGCACGCAGAGCTGAACAATGCCTGGCCAGGGTGCGTAGCATAGAGGCAGCCTCAGGGAGGAGTGGCTTCTCTAGGCATGCTAGCAAGGCAAACAGCCAGCAACCCTGGGAGATGCTGAATCCAAGACTATTCATCCACTCAATGTGGTACTCCATCAGGTGGTACACCATGGGCTGCAACAATCACACAAAAGTAGAATGATAAAAAAGACACAAAGTAAAGCACCATCGATATCTAAGGCCGCCGTCAGGTCTACCTGCGATTCTCTTGCGCCGCGATGGAACACTTGGCATCAAGCAAAAAAGGTAATGCTCAGGTCACAAAACTGAACAAATCGTGTGAGTATCACTGAACAAGAGATATTACTCGACAGAAAATAATCGCTACCATGCTCATGTCATGATTTTTCCACATCTGGATGCACGTTCTATTGCAAAAGTTGAACGTGTTCAACTTGCGATTGTTGATTTTTTTTTTTAGCGCCACCTTATCATGATCATGCTGATTGTTGTAATGCCGTCGGAGCTATACACAGGTCTCAAACAATAGACAGTTTCAGCATCTCAGTTTAATGGTACGTGTTCGCAGACGTATCCGTGTGACATAACACTAATTTGGTGTAAACAAGTCGAGATTAATTTTATACGTACCGCTCCCGTGTCAAACGGCTCCCATACGTTGTACTACGTGTGGCTGATCCGCATCACGTACGAGGAGACTGCATAAAGTGATGACGTCAAAGCTGAAAATAGTACGTATACGTATACGCGCGCGGATTTTGAGCTTGCCGAAACTGTCTAATATCCGACTATTTAGATGCTGACGGACATAGCTCAGGCGTAGCTTGGTCATAAAAAGCCAGTTGCTGACTGTTCTATGTCATCGCAAGGTCGACCTGAGTGCGGCATAAATGTGTATTCTGAGGTACTTAGTAAAATAAATGTTAAAGACAGATTACATAATTGCAAAACTGTTACAAATGGCATAATATGTAGAGGATGTTTGATACAAACCAATCTGCGTATACATGCAAGTCTGCTCATCAGAACCTCATATACGTTTTGAGAAAACATTCAAAAACTGTGTTCATGCTTTCAAGAAAGTGTGCAAAGTTACTGTCCTATTTCGACTGGTTATCCAGCTATATATACTGCATGGAAAATGGACCCATAGTAGTCAGGGGCCTAATTTCTTCAATAATTATTTTCTCATAAAGAGTGAAGAATCACTGCCTAGAATGGTTGCTACCATTCATGCCTCGTCAACCCGAGCGATAGCCTATTTGGAAAAATGTTAAGGGGAATGCCACAATCTAAGTGTTGATAATAAGGTTGTGTGCAACGGCCAGGCAGCCACGTAGTTAAAAGCAAAATCCTGGTTCTGGCGATTCCCTGATGGCAGCGATAATAATGGCAAAAGTGCCAGGACCGGAGTACCCCGCAAGGTAGACAATTTGAGCTATAATCCAAGTAACATTTAGTGAGATTGCCCTCTCGTGGTTATTCCATTGTTACTGCGGTGTATGTCTATTGTGACAAAATGTAAACACCATGGAGATACACCGCAGTTTTCGTTCGTTGGATTAGTCTATACAAGAATCCACCATTATTAGTAGTGGGCTGGTGCATACAACATATGTATTGCACAACTGGCCATGCCATATGCTGCACGATACAAGTCGACCGAACCACCCCCACCCACCCCCCACCCCCTCTACTGCCGCTATACATGTACCTCAACACACTCTTCCCTTTCGTTAACGCACAACTCCCCCCTAAAACCCAAAAGGAAATTCCTTGGATGTTTGATGCACAATGGGGGACAATGGAAGGGGAGTTCACTCGGTGTATTAGTCTCACCTGTTCCATGGCACTAACGATGCTCAGTAAGGGTGGCACACCTTTATGTGGTCCTTCCCCGTCTGTTGCAAGGCCGTCTGCTTGGCATTCTGCGGCCATCTGCTCTCCTCTTCGCAATCTCAATCGCTGTAAGAACTTGTCTCCGAAGCAGAAGGTGCACCATGCTGCTTCTTCATGTAGCCTGGGCTGATGAGTAAATAAATTATTCTTATGGTTGGTTAATTTGCAGAATTATGACATGCTGCACCACGTCCACCAAAAAGCTCCAATTCGGGAAATTCACAATGCAGGCATCACTAAGAGTTTGACGTGGAAAGGTTAACTTTGCTGTGTATCATTGGAGAAAAAAGTTGAAATAAAAACCTCACACAGTACGGACAAAAGTGGAAGACCACTGCCTACCAGTGTTGGTCTGTTGCTTGCAATTCTTGCTCTATGACGTCCCAGCTTTTGTCGCAGATCGGAAAATGACGCAGCCTGAAGTCGCTGCCACCGTGTGTCTGGAGTATAGCCAGAGGGTGCGGGGCTGAATCCTGTAGACTGCCATCAAGAAATAGTAACGAAATTTAGTATATACAGTGGAGCTAAGTATTTAACCAGTTAACGTCGGGATTATTTCAAACATTGCTGTCTGTAGGCGCGGGCTTATTTTTAGTTGAAGCAACTAAACTCAATAACCATGCGCGGTAAAGTATTGTTGTTATGTCGATACACTGTCATTGTACACCCCAATGTCACTTTGTTATAAACTGTTTTGCCCATTTTCCTCGTCAATTACTGCGAGCGTAGAGGTTAAAAGCAGTAACAAGTGAATTTTCTCTCAATGTTCGTGTTAACAAGTCCTCCGCTACACCGATGCAGAAATCTTGGTGTGACACATCGAGTCTGTAAATGCACTCTGGAAGCGTACATCCGGACGTGAAGTCATACTGCGAAAAGACACTGCGCATGCTCTTCCACGGTCTTGGTAAAATTTACCGTGTCAAAAAAGTATAAATGCGGACAGCAGTAAAATGTAGCCATTTTTCATTTCACCATCGTTTCGGTAAAACCTCCCGAAAAACAAGTCCAATGAAGTGAAGCCAATGAAAATCAGGACTTGGGTCAGTCCAAGTCCTCTTACAATTTTACAAAATAATTCCAATTGTGCTCTCAGGCAAATTGTCTACGATGCTTTTTGCTAAATGAGTCTTTCCACGATAAATAGGGCATTTTGGCAACACAGACCATATTTTCCAGAAAATACCTTTGTCTGGTCTCATTAAAAAAATAAGTTTCAGTTGTTCTTAGGAGAGATAACTTAGACCCCCAAAAGGGTTACAAATAGTGTGACAACATGCCTTTCTAAAAACCCTGTGTACAAATTTCCAACATACGCTCGTAACCGGGACGGACACTTGTGTTACGTTTTATGCCGTCCCGGTTATTTTTTGAAATTTGCACGCATGGTTTTTAGAAAGGCATGTTGTCACACCATTTGTAAGTCTTTTTGGGCCTAACTTATCTCTTCAGAACAACTGAAACTTATTTCTTTAATTTTGAGACAAAGGTATTTCCTAGAAAATATGGTCCGTGTTTCCAAAATGCCCCCTTTACTGTGGAAAGACCTAAATGTAACCCAGGTTTTCTTTTTCACACTACAAACTTTAACCATTTTCCCACATTGTGCAGCAACTTGGTTACAGCTAATGTGCATGTGGAAAGATTTGAAATAAGGTTCCACATGATAAACACTTCTCCAAACAAATCGCAAGTCACCCTGGCCAGTCCTCAAAGATGGTGACCCCAATTAAGAATTGTCCTGATTAAGATGACATCCATGTGCATGTCATGAAGACGACAAACTTTACCGTAACGATGGAATCCTTACAAGCTCCTACGAGCTTCATTTAATAATGATCTAGCATCATCAGCATCTCAGGACATAGTGAGTTGGAAGCCTTCAAAATGCACCGAGCGATGAGAGTTGATCTTAAAGAAAATTTACATCTCAATATTAATTATTTCAGCAAAAGAATTTTTTTCTGGCTGAAATCTTAAAGATGTTTAAAACATGAGTTGTTAAAACAAATTAGCATTTATCAATCTACATCCACTTGGTTTCGTCATTTCAAATACTAATAGACCCTTTGCACCGACCGGCAGCCATGATAGGGGACACGTCTTATTTTAATCATGTAGACTACAGTTTACCAATCATGTACACTACCTTTAAAGGCATGTTCCAGTGCATAACCAAAAACCATTTAATGCTGATGCCTGCAGTAGAAACACATTAAATAAAGTAACATACAACTCAACCACTATTTGTGTCATCATGTTCCCTTCGATTACATGCATGTGTGTGCATGTTCTTGAAAGGAATATTCTTTGTTTAAATATCTGAAACTGCAAGGGATATCAAATATCAATGGTACTCACATTTGAAAACAGGATTGTCTGTTTGCCTCTGAAAATGTCTCGGTCAACATCGGCCACAACAGTGCTTGGACAATTCTGGGCTTCTAGTCTGCGAATAGAATAGAATCTGTATAATTCAATGGTTCACACGTTACATTTAATTGTATGCCTCACCAAAAATAACAGTAATATCGGTAAGTGAAACTTTTGGGATTCTAAGGGGGTGTTATCATGATACATGTAGACTATTTAGAAAAGCTACACGCAGACGTGCTGTTGCTCCAGGACAATCATGTTCACACAGCATAGGTGGCAGCTAGTGGCTGAAGCAGCCAACTGTGGCTATGAAACCTGAGGGAATATATACCACTGTATGCTTTAACCAGCTGAGCTATGAGGTACTGCCCAGTGGTTCATCGTTCGGTTTCCAATGATGTACATGAGCTCTTGCTGTGCTGCACTGTTCACGTAATATGCTCTAAACTTTGCGATATTCAATTCTGTCGGTCGCACATCCTGGCACTTTTGTGTCATATGCCTTTGTATACGGGCATAGCGCCGTGACTGGAGTGAAAACAAATTTGTTCATACTGAGATACGTGTACGTGTTGCGTAGACAACGGCTTTGTTCCTTGGCTGGTCACCATGGGCACACCGTTGTTTTCACTCCAGCCCTACTGGATGTGATGTGGCACCGACCGACAGAATACACAGGTAAAATATGTACTGTTGCTTACTTCTTTTACATAAAAGGTCAAATAGTATAAATGTACTATTGTTATGCATAAATGGTAAAACAATGGTAGATTTATTTTACTCCAGTGATTTTTCCCTTGGGAATGGTAGACTTAATTCATGTTGTGTGATCACAACCAATCACTGAATGAGAATCAATTCACACACGTATATAAAATTCCTTAACTCTTGGGGAATGTGATTTGGCTGGCGTCGTGGAGAATGATATTAATTACGGTTTGTTTTGCCCTACCTGACATAACTTGGTTAGCTTTGTATACTCGGTGCTTCCACAGGACACTATGAGAAAAACTTTATAGCGTGCTCGGGTAGGACTCGAACCTACGACCTCCTGCATACTAGGCAGATGTCTTAACCACTCGACCAACGAGCTGGCCGGTGTTGAGTAGTCAGTTCAAATCATTTAGCAGCGGGTACCGCAACTGACGAGGGAATGTGATTTGCCCGTTGAGTAGGGCAAAACAAACCCTCATTTAGTAAAATGTTGAAAGTAACTTTTGCTTTACCTATGTAGGCCTATTCTACTTTAGGTCACAACTGGAATTTAAGAAATTTATTATTGGAACTGATACCATGAATGGTTCTAGAATATGATTATTTACATACATTTCCGTCGCAAATGTTAGATTTTTGAAAAAAAACATGAAAAAGATTGCATTAATTACTTATTACGTGCGCATACACGCAAGCGTGCGCCAGTATACTATTTGGCCTACACTGCAGGCACATTTAACACGGGAGCTACATGTTTACATTTGTAGCTGCACGCATAGGCTACATAGTAAAAACACTTCTACATTTTTTAAATTTTTTTATCTGCAACGGAAATGTCAGTGAAAGGGTATTCTAGAATCATCCAAGCTAACAATTTCAATAATTAAATTTATTAAATTCCAGTTGTGACCTAAAATTCAAAAAATACTCCTACCTGACTCTGAGGAGGTACTCCTGGGCTGAGGTTGGAGGCTGTGAAATGTCCCAATCTTCATCAGACTCATTTGGCATTGATACAAACAAGGCTGGCTTGCATAGATCATCACTATCATCCATACTGCCGAGCTAAGCAACTGTACTTTTGTCACAATAAAGACCTGCAGCGACAAAAATAATTTAATACATTCATTTCTGAAGTTATTATTCAAGGGTCGCTGAAATGGCATTTTATTTTTAACGAAATCTATACACCAATCTGAGAGCTGAAGTCCTCTTCTCTGTACATCCGCCATAACTGGGGGCCATCCAGTGCCATGAACTGTGCATTTTATGTTCGATTTAACAAAAACACAGATGGCCGAGTTCATGGCAATGGATGGCCCACAGTAATGGCGGATGTGCAGGGGTGTCCTTAGCAACCGGATTTGTCTTTGTATGCGGGTGTGGGTAATTTGCGTAACTGCGGAACTTTGCAGAACTTTGCAGAACTCTGCGGAACTCTCAGAATATTACATAAAGCAACAGGTCCCATTGCCTCTGCAGGGCCTCATAAAACATGTGCGAAATCCACATTTGCAGGGGGCTATTAAAAGGAAGCAGAACTCCGTCTCCCACATCATGGATGAAAAGTTATATTTTCCACCCGGGAGAAAGAGTTCCGCAGCCTTAAATAGCCCATGCGTGCCAAAATATGAAGCACCCGATTCTTGAGTTTGCCTTGCAATATTGTATGCTTCATTTTGACAAGATGTATTCTTGTTTTACCGTGTATTTTGTTGGTAACAATCTTTTTCTTTGCTATTTTGGCAAGGTTCTGCAAAGTTCCGCAAGTTTCGCAAAATACTAATTGCCAAAATATGCGTGAATTTTAAGCACGAACTAACGTTAAAATTCCAGGGAAAGCTGTCAGAATCATCAACTTTGGATAAGTGGGTGCCACGCAATTCCATTTGCCTAGCAACTGCAAATTGCGCGAACACGGTGAGAACAAAAAAACGCAATTAGTGCACAATTTATGCACCTATCAATTGTTTCCCCCACACTTCATCTTTGTAGTAGAAGATTTAAAAACCTAGCAATCCCAGAGATTAGGACACGATGAAATTTGTTAGCACATTACCAGCTTCCAGCACAAGGTAAAATTATTGAATTTTTTTGTTACAAAAGATCAGATTCCCCCCTGTTTTTGAAACTTTATACCCTGGACTCCGTCCCCATAGGCCTATATATATCATGCGGTATGGAGTCTAGTCCAACCCGAGGCAAGTTCAATATCAGAATACGTATGCATACCGACAATAGCTTCAACGGTGAAGGTATAGGGAAATACCCAATACCGGCGTACGTACATGTATTGTGCTATATTGAACTCGCCTCTGGGCTTAATAGTCCGAGTCTATATACGCGCGCCCCTGGCCCTGTCATGTTGTCCGGAAAGTGGTCAATGATTCCTTCCACATTTCCCCCTTCGGTCGAACCTATGACTACCCCTTCCAAAGTCTTTATACCTATATTTATTTCAAACATCTGCGCCTCATCATGCATAAATTTGTTAACAACAACGTGAAAAACAGCGGTCCGCGGCTACCATATCATTATCAGTGACAATCGATCTTTTCTTACACCATGGGCGCAGCCATTTTGAAGAGTGACGACATCACAAATTTACATATTGATTAGTGCGCACGCTCAATCCAATTAGCCAAACACGTGGACGTGTTTATGTTTATTGATGATATATCTCTCCACCGCAGACCCATGGCAGACCGTCCTTTGTCCCTGCTTGCGCGCGTGTGTGGTACGATATCATGGGCGATGTACAAGCAAAAATACACAATACATTGAATCAGCTGGTCTGTAATGATGCTTATCCGTGCCGACATTAGATTATTACTAGTCGTAAATCAACTTCCTTGGCGCATTTTTCCCCCAAGATAAGGTTTCCAGTGGACTGGAGTTGCAGGCTCTTGCAAGCTCATCCCACGGCCTTAGATATCGCAAGTACATCATTCAGCCTACTGTGCTATTTCCTCGTTTTATTTTTGTCTCCGGGAGTTTTGCTGCAGAATTCGTGTAAATGTTCATGTATTCGACACACAGTGACTGGCATATTAAAAGCAAAGACACAGATGTTAACCGTTCAATAGACAAACTATCCATTGTTCTCGAGAACAGCTACATATATTGTGTCAGCAGTTTATTTGTCTGCGTGCAATACGGTGGAGGAACAGTACTACATGTATTAGAAACTACGACCGACGGAACGATATCCGCGTTGTCCGGGAAAGATGGCCAATCTCGACACAGAAGGCATGTGTTACAAGGTACAGTGTTTTTGTTTGAGCATGTTGTTTTCCTTCCTCCATAGTTTCAGTAAAAGTAGAACCGAGATCTTTAATATTTCTTTTTCTTTTAGCTGCAGATTTGTGGTACATACTCACGTAATACTCCCAAGCGACGGTATTTTACGGTGGATATTGATAACATTTCTATACAACTCGGATTTTGCTACAGATCACTATATAATTGTTTGATATAATATAATTTTATTTAAAAAATAATTTAAAATCTTTAAGGTAATAATATGTTTATTGATCTCTTATGTAAGAAAACAATAACATCAATTGCGTAAATTTCTTCCATTTTACACAGGGGTAAAAACCCGACTAAAAGTGCTATCAACACTTTTAGTCGGATCTTTCCTAATTCTTGTCAACTCCCAAAAAAAATGGTAAACTTCTGCAAATGATGTATTTGGGGCTTGAAAATAAAACAGCCAAACATGGAATGAGAAAAAAAAATCACATACGGTCCCCATAGGGATTCAAACGCGAGACCTGTGACACTCCGGGCAAATGCTTTACCAGCTGATGATGACATAGGCACAAACTCCCTCCGTCCCTCGGGTTTCCCTAACCAAATTGTTTTTCTCTATGGTGCGCAACTGAACAAGTAACCACGGCAACGCAATGTTTTTTATGGTGCCCAATCACCATTGAAATAAACAGCCATCAGAAGAAAAAAATGGGATGAAAGAAAAATCGTACGGTTCTTATCGGGTTTTGGGAATTGACAGATAGGAAGAGTAGAAAGTTTTAAAAGTGAAGAGAAAATAAGATCTGTCGCAAAAGTACTTGATTCTGGCCACGCATTAACATTCAGATAAATATTTCAACAAACCGTCATCTTAGCTGGGAAAAAAAATTGACGACCATACGTTTTCATTGTTTTATTGGCCCCTTTCCAACTATTATTCTGCTTGCCACATTAATGTGTAACCGTGCGTTGGATAATAATATGCTGGTACAGGCGCGAATCCAGAAAGGGAAGGGGTGGGGGAAGGGGTGGGGGGGGGGGGGGGTGGTGGGGGGGGGGGGGGGGGGTGGGAGGGGTGGGGGGGGGGGGGGGGGCGTCAAAACCCCTCCCTGCTCTGACACAAAAAATATAATGTAATGAGCTGACATAAAAAAATCTGACGGGCAAAACCCCTCCCTTGTGGCAAAACCCCCTCCTGGAAAAAATCCTGGATCTGCCCCTGTGGTATGATGCATTCATTGGGGCACTAAGTGGATGCATTTTCGAACGAACATTTAAGTCATGGTATATACTAGTAGTACATTACAGACATACACCCGCGCTGTACAAAATGGTATGTACATTTGTGGGAGATATAGCCATGCAACTGAAGGTGTCTTATTAAAAATTATCAAACGATTTTTCTACTATTCGTTCAACACAAAAACCATGCATGGATTTTTAAGATTTTCTGAAGTATTCTACTGCATCCAAAATTTCTACAAGGCAGTTTATTAACATTATTCTTTAGTTATGTAATGCTGTCGATCATGTAATCTGATTGGGTACCACACGCGTTCGTTACTTTGTTCAGTTGCGTACACATGCAACGTCATTCGTCCAACCATACATCATATAATAGTAAGATTTTTGTTTTAAGATTCCGTCGTCCAAAAATTAAACAGCCAAAACGTCTATAGGCCTACAGCTCGAAACTCCAATTCGCATGCATATTTTGTTTTTAATTTTAGATAATAAAGAATAGGGTCATGGAATTAACAGCAGCTGGCGCGCCTTACAGCTGTACTCGAGAGGCGAAAACACGTGGACTAATTAAAATTAGTAAACAGTGTCTTTCCCGATAATTTTGCAGTTTTGCTTTATACACATGCATCTGTAAATCCTGTATACGGGCGATACGATTATTCTTCTTTAATCAACGCGCATAAAGAATTAGCTATAATTACGCACGAGATTGCTTTGTCATTGTGGACCGCAGGATATTAGTATTAATTGTAATATGTTCTTCGGTTCATTACCGTTCATTCACGCGGAGACACACGATGCACCTTTTCGCAAATTTTAGGAGGAAATACAGGCTTGAAGCATGATTCAACATTTCAACGACTAAGGAAATACTGATGGGGTTGTTCCTGCTTGAGTTTTGCTTGGCAATAGCCGTATATATATAGACCTTTATGAAATCTAGACGGCAATCAGTTCATTATTTTTTTAAAGGGAGTGAGTTTTTTTGGTCGTGAGTTTTAAAAACGAAGTAACTTTAAAATACTGACCTTTTTACATTTGAGATTGTGGATAATGGGGAAAAAATAGGGACAGTTATTTAGCAATGAGATGAAAACGCACCTTTCTTTAAAACTACCGAAAACCTAACGCTCCAATTTCAGTGAATCATTAGTAATGTTCTTTCCCAAAACGAAAAAAATGGAACGGGCCCCCAAAAGAAACAAATTCATCAAAAGTGCTCGTCCTTTTCAGTAGGCCTACCCGATTTATTGTTTTACTGCCAAACGATATTTGTTCGAGCTCAAAATAGGGCCGATGTAATACGATATGTGGGCGTTTGTTGTCCGAGAAGTCTGAGTAAAACCTCTATCACAAAGATGGCATTGCGTCCATCTACTATAATACACTGACAAGGTTGTTTGTCAGCGAGGGGGAAGGGCTGTTTCAGGCAACGATAACAATGCTGTATTATATTGTTTATGCATGGCAACACTTTATTGCCAACGCTCGGACAACCTTGGTTGACGGAGTGTTGTCAATAAAGTTTCGCCATGCATGATGAGTCACGTTTTGTAATGTAAATATCAAATTATTTTTACCTCTGATGCAGTCACGCTTACACAAGAAATAAACACAAAGGTTGAAGTTATAAAAAATGGTATTTAACCGTTATAAAATACAATTGTTTACGCGGTGACCTGAAATCGTACTTAAATGGTTGACTATGTGGAGATTAATCAGTGATAACATACATGTACTTCAAAAAAATACATATTATTCCGCTTGAGATGTTATACTTTTACGATTAACTGTCGTTGACTGGCGTTGCTGGTTCTTAGGCTAATCCGTAAGTGGACCTGAGAGACCAATTAGAACGCGGTGTAAGTGACATTGGACTTGAGATATAATGACGTCAGAGTTTGCTATGATTCCGTCCGAGAGGATTAGAAAACGATAATTGAAAATGAATTCATATTATTTGTTTACAAGGGTGCCCTCGTGTGAACGAAACTATAGGCCCCTTGATTATACCGTGATACTATGGCTGTGTTTTCAGTGCGGTATATAGCCAAGGAAGTAAAGAAACCATAAAATCAAATTTCTTAAAAGTGGGCACATGTTTCACTTTTTTTTTTTCGGAATTTGGATAGGGCACTAAAGCTGACTTATACAAAGTTTGGTTTGTATACACATCCTCAATCAGACATGGAGATAACGCCGTTTTGTAACAGTTTTCCAACCCTGTAATCTGTCTTTCCTCTCTGTGTAGAACGAGGGGTTCGTAGAGAACGAGCCTGGAGGTTCATCAGATGCAAGTTGCCAAGCTTCTTCCGATCCCTACCCACTGATAGCGATCACGATCCTGGAGGCAGACTCGATTCCCGAAGCGCCCTCTTCCCCTACCTTCAGCTGCAAAACACAGTCGTCCGTCTTGTCACTGGACACGCCCACCTGTAGAATATGTCAGGATCATAAAGGTAGGCTGGGGAAAATGCAACCCAATACAATACAATACATCACACGAGTCACCACTCCAGCAAGATGGTGCAAAATGTGGGTGAAAATCTCGCACTTTCTGTTCCATAACATTTTACCCAATCTCATTATACCGTTATCCATAGAAACAGCCTTAAACGGTAATTTGCTGATGCGCAGAGTGGCAAATTAAAACCCACACGGAGACGGTTTTCCGATGCGTTCAACGATATGTTGTCAAGAAAAGGATATATCGTGCAATTTTGTTTTTAATTTCTAACTTTGTTAAATTTTATTTGTCGCACGGCACGTTTGTAACTTTGTTGCTGTGTTTACCCCCTCAACTGCCCTAAAAACTCTAGGCCCCGCTTCCTTTCTCCACAAAATTAACATCGCAGTTATTGAGGAAGAACTTGGAAGTAATTTCTTTTATACGATTCTTGACCAGAATTAACAGAAATTTGTTGAATACACTGAACTTGTGGATAACGAGGCACTGATCGACCATTCACTTTGACAGTACTTTCAAGACCGTTCTGCTTCAATAAATCCCTCCAGGTCCAAGAGGACATGATTTCGGTAGTATAGTAGAATGTAATAAAGAGCTCTCAGTAAATTATTGGATTTCGACCTGATTGAAACTGCGTGGGCTGATCTGACCTCTGGATGCACTAGAAGTGCATGAGTTAAGTAGGATGGCACACCCTGCCTCAGCGGCTCTTGCGGAGGCCGATGCAGTCAGCTTTGCCACAAGTGATGTCCACGTAGGTCCTTTTTTTTATTCCAACTGTATGCATATAAAATGAGGACCCCAAACTAACTAATGCCGTTGAAAAGCTATTTGCTAAACAGGTGCGGGTTTTATGTAAGTATTGTGACCGTGTGCATTTTGCCAACAGCTAAGGAGCGGCTGGTGTCCCCATGTGGGTGTTTAGGCTCTTCCAAGTTCGTCCACAGACGATGTCTAAAGAAATGGATCGCCCTGAAAGGTGCCGCCGAGTGCGAGATATGTCAGAAACCTTACGACAGGAAAGTTACAAATGGGCCGTTTTTCACGGTAAGATATTGAAGGCTTTGCGTAAGATCATGGAGGTAGGAAAAGATATAATGTATACCTTGAAAAACAACAAAATGTGATATACAACCTCGCAGCAGCCTTGTGCACAGCCTTTTGACCAGAAATGAGCCTAAAGCGGGCCTCCCACTGTGCGATTTTTGTCACGAATTAGCTACGATTTGGGTACGATTGGGTACGATTGTGTGTAGAGTCTATAGGCAGTCTCCGATAATCGTACCAATTCGTGAGAAATTCGTGGCAAAAATCGCACAGTGGGAGGCCCGCTTAAATCTATTGTAACTTGCACCAGACGTGAGTCGTGCGACGTACATGTCATCCCTGCAAGATACTCGTGGCGCCTTACTATAGAGAGTGTGCAGGCCGCAGCAAATTGACACAAGTTCTAAAGGGCTACAACTCTTGCAGGCACCCATTACTCCTTGGTGGAGAGAAGCAATTTTTGACCGAGTGCCTCTCACAAGGTTGTGCATGGAACAGAGTTGACAGTGTATACCAGACATGTTGCCTTAACAGGTAAATGTTAATAATATAGTAAAGTGATGAGAACATAACCCCGAGGTTTGGGGACGGAAAAGTGGTCTCAAACAACTCTTTGTCAGTAAACTACAGCATTACGAAATATTTTAAAGGGATAGTCGTGTGAATCCCATTGTACTTTTGGATCATCTTTTCATCTGGCCACGGTTTCTCAAGAAGAATGTACCTGCAGGATTTGCAATGTCCCAAATTTATCATCAACCATTTGACCGGAAAGAAAACCTTACTCAAATGGAAGTAGAAGTAGTTCAAACTGCTTAATGCAAGAAAACGATGATTAAAGATGATTTTATATAGATGTGTGTGCACACACCTTTTTTTCCAAGGTCGCTCTCTTGTCAACGGAAATAGGCTCTTGACAGTACCGTAGGATTATGATTCCTTTTCCCGTGAAAGTATGGACACGATTTTTCATCATTTTTTTCGGAACCGTGCATGAGGTTCTGACTTATACACAAATGTTGCTTTTATCGCACACATCCTCAATCACACATGGAGATAACACCGTTTGTAAACAGTTTGTAATCCTGCAATCTATCTTTAAAATTGGCAAAATAGATTACTGATGCAATAAGATTAATGCAAACAGATTACATTTATTTTCTTTTTACAGCCTTCTGAAGAGAACACAGTGGCTTCCTCCATCGTGGTGTTACTCGTCCTGCTAGGTATAATCGGGGTGGGTATCTTCCTCCTAGTCAACCATCTGACCTACTACCACGGTAAAATGGTCGTCAGTATCTGGGTGCCCGTCAGCCTGCTGTTTGTCGGTGCACTGGGGCTCTCCGTATTCCTGCCGTGGTTGGCGCTGTTCTGCATCCGAACCAACAGACGTCATAGGCTGGGGGCCGGGGATGATGCCCCTCTGACGCAGTTCCAATGAAAAAGCTGCAATCGTGAACTGAAAGTGATGGTCAGGGTATTCGCTTCTTGTACGGAGCCGCCATATTGGACAAACGAGGCCGAATATGCAATAACAAAGACTACGTATAATGCCGTTGTTGGTTGCTAGCCTGTGATGCAACCTTGCAAGGAGCCCATAGACTAACGTCCCATTGCGGCGCAAGATGGATAACAATCCGCCATTTTTGGAATCGCCATGGCGCGCAAAGCCTTTTGAGTGTAGCACACTGACTGGTAGCGCGGTGGCGTTACAATGGGCACCCTTTATACGTGGATTACGTTAATTTGCACGCCAGAATGGCGTCGTTGCAATTACCACGCGCGGAATAGCCAGTTATCTGTCTTGCGCCACGTCTGCAGAGCTAAATAATCTTCTGACGTCATAATCACATGTACTGAACATGCAATAATTATTTTCAAGTGACTTTGTTTTGCGTCACCATATTTTAAACTATTTATAAAGACTGACAAAACATTTTTTTTTTTTAAGATATAGTTGATATCACTTGACCAGAACGTGCAATGGGTAAACACGTTTACGTACAGTATCGCCCTCCGTTTCACTTGTCCATAGGCGCCCGATTACAACGGTCCGCTTGTTTCAAAATAACCGGGGGAAAAAACACCCAAAACGCAAAAGTTACACAGAATGTTTACATTACAATATTGCATTGAACAAAATGCATTCCACAATAACTTTAATAATGACATTCTATTTTTCGAATGTCCTCATATAGTATAGGGCTTTATTTTCCCCCTAGTACTCGCCTTATAAAGTGCAACATTATACAATGCAACGCGGGCAGGCCTGCACTATAAAGAACAGAGGTACCACCATTTTAGGTACGTGTTGTATGTATCCATATCCGTAAAAGGAATGTGCAATGGGACGCCAATGCACATCTCTTTGGTACTGTAAACTGTTATTTGTAAACATCATTATACAAGACTAATGAACGACATTTTTAGAATCTTCCTCGGTGTAGGCCTACATACTGTTTAACTTTAAACAAAAAAGTATTTTGTTTGTGTTGCCTAATTAGTTTAAACCTTTCTGGTTCATGATAAATTATCTTTTTATTAATAATTAAATCTTGCCATACAAATCATAAAGAACGAGGACACCTTTATCACCGCAGTGCGATAACCTATTGGACTCTGAAGAAGGCTCTGCTATAGGGTCGGAACATGATGCCACTAATCTTACAGTGTGATTTTACTGCAGGTCCTGCTGTGTGGTAAGCAACAGTAAATAGTCTGGACAGAAGTTTAGCGATTAAACCGGGCTCTACCTGTTTAACTGGCCCATTAACCTTGGCAACACAAAAAGGATGACTTTCTACTAAAGCGGGCCTCCCACTGTGTGATTTTTGCCACGAATTTCCAACGATTAGGTTCGATTTGGTGAGATTACCAGAGACTGTCCATAGACTCATAGTCCGCTGTTTTACCCCCGTCTCGGCAATACCTCTTCGGGACAATGCCAAATCATCATGGTTAATAGAACTTACCATATAACATTTCAACAAAGTCCACAACCAAACCATCAGGTTTTTATACGAGAAATTAGCAAATTCATGCTAGAATTGACATTAAACGCGCATGCTCAGAAGGTATTGCGTAAATAACTTTCTAAATTAACAACTGATTTATTCATACACATACATTTTATGCACACAATATAAGTTGTGTTATAAACTAAAATTGTATAAAACTTAAACAGCTAGAATCCCCCTTCCACATTTGTTTTAGTTTTTCTGTTTATCATGGAGGTGTATGTGTCTACAACACCATCACAACTTGTTTTTCACAAAGAATCGACAGGCTTTTGCTTAAAACGTAAAGCAGTTCTGACCCTCTTCACCCGAGATTCTGAAACGCTTGGCTTGTTTATCAACAGGGTTTCGACGTCATCCTGAGAAACATACAAAACGGTCTGTGCAGTATTGAATGGAAAATACACGAAGTGAATGTTTATCATGCCTATTTTGTCCTTGTAATTCAAAATACAAACGTGAAAAACATGTAATATGACAGCAATTTACTTTTACCTGTTTTGTGAAAAAACGATGAAATTGTGGCTCACAGTGAAGCTCTTTTGAAGTAAATACTGGTGCATTGCGACGGGTGGTTTTGTCACGGAACGAACGGCATTCACAGCGGTCTGTGTACGGTCCACTGCGGGCGTAGTTCCCACGTGTTTGGACATCGGCCGTACAAGTTATAGAATAAGCGACTCATTTTTCTCTCTCTTGGTAATAGAAAAGAAAATCTTTCTGCTCTTTTGTTTTCATAGTGTCTGGTAAAACATGCAACCACGCAGCTACTGGGCATATCTCTGGCTTTTTGGAACAACAAAATTCTTCAAAAAACACCATCTAAAAGAGACGGTTTTCCAAATTTGTTGCGTGTAAACGTATGGAGCTAACTATCGTGTTGACTTCTCTTTCTCAGGATTGCGTCACGGGGTCACGCGCATATCATGAATACCTAATGAGCGTTTCAAAAATCGCGAAAATCTCATTTTCGAAAAGCGCACTTTTGCTTGCATTCTATCCACTTAAAACCGACAATTAAAAAATAATAAAAATCCACGTCGGCAAGAGGGATGTTTGGACTATCGAAAAAAGCCTAAATGCTGGATTTTCGTCAAGGGGGATTCTTCCTCTTTAATTAGTAACATTGTGTGTTGTTTATCAGTTACTAAACTAGAATAAAACGCTGCATATAGTTTAAATATTCCTGAGCGAGGTTCACTAGCACTTGCTTAGACTGGTTTCCCGTCCACGTATTCCACACGATTAAGACTTTATAATGACCGGAATTTGAAGTCTTTTTTAGTCAAGAACCTGACTTTACGTCATCGCATCGCGGATGTCACATAAACTCTTGATGAATTTCAAATTGACATCGAAAATATGGGGTCTCAGTGGACTATATACAATCGAATCAAATCGTACCTAATCGTTGGAATTTCGTGGCACTGAAAGTCGCACAGTGGGATGGAGGCCCGCTTTAGAAAGACATTAGTGCTATGGGAGTGCTACGGGGAAGTGCTATGGGAGTCTCAAGGAGGTATGGGTATAGGAAAGCGCACATGACTTGTAAACCAATTGTGACGCTATTGTCTGAGGTCTATTAAAGTTGCATTGCCCGTGTTTCGGTGAAAGGATTTAAAAAAATAATTTACACAAGCGAACGAATTTAGAAAGCTTACGTGTCTCTGTAACGAAAAATATCAAAAACTTAAATTTCCGACGTCGGGAATTGGAGATACAAGCCTTTTTCTTGTAACGTGCTTCACATGTTGTACATGTGCGCGTACGCTCATATGTACATAGTATGTGTACAATGTACACATGTACGCGCACATGTACATTTACGTCATAACCCTGTCGATTAAATGACCTGTCAGCCATTTAATCATTTCTTGTTTTTAATCGACTGGCATTAATCCTTGACGGATTTTTACGTTCTTGGTACCAAATGAAAGCTGATAACTTTTTCTATTCTAGAAAAATACCTATTTAACTTTTAAAAAAAAATTGTACGCCCAAATCGGCCCAAACACGGGCAGTGCAACTTTAACTGAATTATAAACACGGCAAAGACTGGCCGTTTGAACAAACTTCAACCATTACAACCACAGCAGAACTGACACCCATTGATGGTTTACGTGCATAACTTAATACTGATAAGGAGAGCCAAATGTCAACATGTTTACGTGAAACATTTCACAGAACCACCATCACAACAATTCTCATTAAAACGGACATTCACTGTGACGTTATCTTGATTGCGTTATCAGATCTTTTTAAAGTGGATTTTTCTTGCGCGGTTTAAAGGCCGTGGACAGATGAATGTTTGTGTGAATTGTATAACCCTAGAACGTCAAGTGCTGCCATACGGTCGGGTTGGCGTAGTGGTTCTTCCCCCGCCTTTCGCCCCTGGTGTACAATAGGTTCGATTTCCAAACGTGTATAATTATGTGAACCACGTGGGTTTCCCCAGAATATTACCTTTATTTTGTAAATAAAGTGAAATTCACGCTTATCCAATAAGCATGTACTTTGTTGCATACCTCCCCAAACTCCCACAAAATTAACAAAAACATTGAGCAGTGTGCCAAAACACTGATTTGGTTCTTCTTATTTACGTTGTCTGTCTAACTAATTTTTCCGCTAATTTTTTTTCAGCAGTTTCCTTTAAAGTAATTGCATATTTATTAACACGTTATATTAATTTATTGGTTCTAGGCGAAGGACTGTTTTATGTGCATTTAATTGTTTTATATGCATTGCTGTTGTATGTGATTAGTTTTTAATGAATATTTATTTACAACTGCATTTGTGATTATTAAAGTCATTTTGTCGTAAAAAATATTCCAACCGTTGTGTGTTTTGACCATTTTGTGGGTGTTATCTATTTTGTGCATGCATGTTCTAGTTACATTTCACACGTCATAAAAATGCCGCGAGGCGAATTTTAATGACATGTTTTTCAACGTAGAAAACATATTTTTGCTAAAAATACTGACGTAAAATGTGTCCCGATTGTGTGGAGCATCTTTACTGAAACCATGAAACACCAAGGAATAATGTGAACTGGTTTTTAATTGGGAGATTCCTTTCTTACTGACGTGATTATATCGGGAAGACATACCGCTTCCAATTAAATTCATTAACCTAACGCTATTCCCCACATAAGATTCGTTTATTTCGTATTAAGCCAAGTGTTCAATAATTAGTGTGTTTGCAATACAGGGGAGCGTTCAATAGCATAAAGCTAGGTTCATACTTCTCCGCCGAACTCACTCGCCGCATACTCGCCGCACTTTCGCCTAGTGTAGTCGCTGCAGAGTTAATAGGGAGTTTTCGATTTGCACGACGGATGATTCTACGACGGATGAATTGCTATCCCGACTCATCTGCGCATGCGTCGACGTTGCCATGTCGTCGTCGTCTGATTTCTAGGACAGTAGTTAGGGCAAATCAACGTTGTGGCGACGACGGCAACGTTTAGGTAACAGGGAGTTTTCGATTGGACGACGGAGAGAAACACGACGGTGGAAAATCTGACCGCGAACACGTCGTTGCACAAAACGTCTTGTCCTACTTTTAATCCATTTCGATTTTTAGGACGACTTGAGATCGAGTCATGAGACCCAAAAATGTGTTGTTGAAGGTCAAATGTTACCTAAACGTTGCCGTGTCGCCACAACGTTGATTTGCCCCAACTACCGTCCTAGAAATCAGACGACGACGACATGGCAAAGTCGACGCATGCGCAGATTTAATTATTTAAATGTTGTATAACCAGATATATTTATTTATTTATCTTTTTGTGAACACTCCAAGCATGGGTAAGCAGGCTTTAGGGCTACAGTGTTTAGGTTCACTTTTGCTTACCCTGGCCTGCTTGGAATGTTTTGTCCTTGTTTTACTTCCATGTCTACTTGGACTAACTTTCTTACGTAACTTTTGTTAATTGTTCACTACATGTATTTTGCCCGTTTGTATTTCCTATTTTGGCCGAATAAATAATAATAATAATAATAATAGCAATTCATCCGTCGTAGAATCATCCGTCGTGAAATCGAAAACTCCCTAACATTTCACCTTCAACAACATTTTTGGATCTCATGACTCGATCTCAAGTCGTCGTAAAAATCGAAATGAAATAAAAGTAGGACAGAACGTTTTGTGCAACGACGTGTTCGCGGTCAGATTTGTCACCGTCGTGTTTCTGTCCGTCGTCCAATCGAAAACTCCCTAATACTGACCGCGCACTGTTGAACTTGTTTGACCCTACTCGGCGGACATAATTTCCGTTCCGCATGTAGGTCGCCGAGCGAGTATGAATTGGGCCTAATACGTACGCCGGTATTGGGTATTTTCCTATACATTCACCGTTGAAGATATTGTCGGTATGCATATATATACGTATTGCGCTATTGAACGCGCCCCTGATGTTTGCAATCGCACGCCATTTATTTACCCAGCGTGTGCACAAACACTTAGCTAATATTTAATTCATCGGGTAATAAAAATTAATGAAGGAATATACAAACAGACCATGATGGCTGAGGTTCACAAAACCATAGTGACCGGAGTTTACAGACCATGATGGCTGGGGTTCGTAGACCATGATGGCTGGGGCTCGCAGAGAATGGTGGCTGGGGTTCACAGATTATGAAGGCTGGGGTTCCAAGAAGATAGTGGCTAGGGTTAGCAGACTATGGGGGGAGGGAGGGGGAGCTTGGGAGTCCTCTTCCCGTTCCACCACGTGCATATGCATGTATAATCAGGGCATACAGCACTCTCAGCAGACATCAAGTCAGTTTCAGGTAGGCATATATCGTTTTCACATTTCCCCCAACTTTTACTTGCATTTTTAACGCAATATAAAAAAAATATCATATATCGGGATTTTCCGTGGGGGTGGGGGGCACCTGGGGGTGCACTGACAATTTGTGGGGGCACGTTCAATCTTATTACGATTCAAATAACACAATTTCAAATAATAAGATAAGGCAAACAAATCTGGCTTTTGAGGTTGACTGACAGCCCCCGAACTTGGCAATCCCATTGCCAAACGGATGTCCTCAGAAATCATGGGCACCAAGTTGGCAAACCACAAAACTGAGCTCCGATAGCAGCCCGCAGGCGTTCTCCAAACTGGAGTGCAAAAACACTGGACCTCAATACCCTGACGTCATGACCGAGCTGGTGACAAGACTATTGAGTATACAAACCACTCCCAAAAGTTATAATTTATACCTCTATAACTCAAAAACCTTCCTTTTAATAAACCCCACCCATTTCAACAACCATGATTTTTCTAGTTTGCCATTCCCATGCATCCAACCTAGTTAATTTGCACGTTTAAACCTAATAAGGAATCAAGAACCGCAGTGGTTCAGAAACCATTGCATGCTTAGGTACAGGTATGTGCAGAGAACATTTCAAAAAAGGGAGTTACATACCAAGCTAAGCTCATATGGAACTTTCCTAAGAATCAAGTGCATTCCAAGGTATAAGTTCACAGAACCACTACCAAACCCACATTGCACAGTGAATTCACAAACCCTCCCTGGCCAGAACCAACTGCATTATATAGTGAATTCACAAAAGAAAGAACCAACTACATTTTAGGGCGAGTTCACATGTTTTTTTTTTTTTTTTTTTAGAGAACCGACAACCTTCAAATAACTTTTTTTCAAAATAGGTTCACAGAACTTCCTTAAAGAGGCAATTGCAAAATCAATAAGGTAAGTTGAAACTTAATTCATTGTAATCTACATGAATCAACAATCACTGATTAATTTTACACAATTATTAATTCTCAAACTTTGTTGTTTATAGCAAAAATAATATAAATTAAATCCTCAGAATTGCCGACTCTGTGACACTGGGCTTCACAGACCATGATGGCCGGGATGCGTGTTTTTTTTTTACACCGCAGCGAGGGGTACACCCCAATTGTTCAACCTGAATAGAGTCTAAGTTTATAATGACTGCATGACACTTCTCGAGTGGCAATCTTGGAAATAGTAACAACTCTTACTCTCACTATTAGAGAAAAAGAAGAAACCGAGAAATTTCGGAAAATCCCCAACATGCATAGATTCGAACCAGGGACCTTATGATTACAAGTCGAGCTCTCTTCTAACCAGACCACAAAGCTGGTTGCAAACCGATCGCATTCAAAACCCTAAATTCCTTTAAAATAACCAACTCTAAACCCTAACCCTGAACCCTAACCTATTATATAGTCTCCTCTCAAGACGCTAAAAAGATACAAACCCCATTGTTCTCCCCTCGCAGTGGTGTAAAAAAAAAATACGCGGCCAGGATTCGCAGACCATAGTGGCTGGGTCCATGCAAGAAATATCGTGTTGCTGTTCGTTGGTAGCCTTTTGTTAAGGCTGTGCTTTAAAGCGCCAGTATAGCGCCCTCACAGTGCTCGCGCCATCGATGCGCCTGTATAGCGCCCTCTTCCCGGTGAGCTGAAACCAGGTTTCGGAAAAAATACACCAGCCACTAGACTTGACCAAGTCCGACTTCGAATAATTTGTAATGTTGGCGCAAGAGGGCGCGCTACTGAGGAAAGGCGCAAAAGGCACAAAGCCGTTTTACAGAAACAAACAAAACCCCGTCTTTGCCAGACTAGTTCGTTGGGCGATATTTAACCCTTGCCCAAACCGACCGTTTACAGTAAGAACTTCGAATCTTTGAAAGTTCAAATACATGTAGTACTGATGTCGTCGCTTGGGATTTGGTTAATTTGGTGACGATATATCTAAATTTGTCCACTCGTCACTGTTAAAAGATGCAAACTTATTTGTTATAAACATTACAATAATACATCGTTAGCAAATTTGTGCAACGACCAGCAAAGCCAAGTTGTTCAAAGTACTCTGATCGATGCCTGACGCAAAATAAGCGACACGTCGAGTCTTTTGTAAAAACAAAAGTTTAAAAAAATCGTACAAATTTCATCTTTTCCATATTTTTCTATTTTTCGAGACCTGAACTACTCACAATTCATCATTACAAACGAGCTATATGTCATATACAAACCTACTCTTGTGCCCAGACCCATCGGAACTAACCGGACGCGTTTTTCTGCAGTACACATAAAAATAAAATTAACCAATCTATTGCACGTTTGCAATACATGTATTTATGAATATTTATATTCTCTATATAGCGCCCTCGTGGAGTTGTTAAATTAAAATATAAAAGTAAGATATTTGTTGGGGTTTTCGAGTTTAGTGGTGAAAACGCAGGAATATCAATCAGGAGTTGCGAGTTCGATTTTGTTTTGAGTCATGTTTTCCCCATTAGGCCTAATTGAGGCTTTTTTGCGTAATCTTTGCTTCTGATGGATTACTTGTTCAGCAAGACATGCTATTGTTCGTTTAGATGTAAAATCAGTAAAAGGTAGCCTTTTTCAACTTTGAAGATTTCATTGCAATAAACCACAGACAGAGGGCGCTGTTTGGAGTGCATCACGTAAGGAAGACAGAAGGGAAAAGTTAAGAAAAAACATAAGACTTCAAGTTGGATTTGTGGCAAATTGCTGCAGTTTTGTCCCCCAGTTTCGTCATGGCTTACAACAGAAAACATGTAGAACAAACTCAAACAGCCATGGATTACAAAAGTTCCAGGACGTTTGAGAAAAAAGTGGAAACTTTTGCGCACAGTTGAATGTGATTTTCCTGTGTTTGCCTCTTGTGACATCATGACCTTGGTCATGAATATGCATATTTTCATTAGCATAAAAACTAAAGACCTCTGTTTTAACCCCCAAAACAAGCTCCAAATAGGATTTTTATGAATGTAACTGAGTATATTGGTTTTATATTATAAGGGGCCCTTTAAGGTATTAAGGTTATCGACAAAACATACGTATGCAACGTAAGCATGGGGTAATTCCAATCAGAAGCAATATCTCCCCTGTATGGAATTCCATATGTGCCAATCAATCCGCGTCTCCTTTTTATCCCGTCGCGTTTTTTTTCCCGTAGCATTTTTTCTTTTCGTCGCATTTTTTCTCTTTTCGTCGCATTTTTGTTCTTTTCGTCGCCTTTTTTTTCTTTTCGTCGCCTTTTTTTTTTTTCGTCGCATTTTATTTTTCGTCGCATTTTTTTTTTCGTCGCATTTTTTTTCCCGTCGCATTTTTTTTTCGACTACTGCTACTCACGTCTGTTCAAGGCCCATAGAGATAACGGGCACAGACTATTTTTCTGGGCTTGGGCGCGTGATTCCACGCCGCCGGAGTCGAGTAGAATTGATTCCACGATATTTTTTGAGGAATCGATTACCTGTAGAAATCGATTCCCTGTCGAAATCGATTCCCTTTCATCTAGATTCTAGAACCAATAAATGAACCAATAAATGAAATAAAATTAAGCCGAAGGCATTTTTGTTATGGATCTGACCCCTGAACCACCCTGATGACTAGCTGAACCTGGTGCATCGTTTGTACTGGTGACGCGCCGTAGATCAACCAGTCGTCCAGGTACATGCAAAGGTTGACACCCTGCAGCCTGAGGTACACTCCCACCGCCCTGGTAACCATCGTGAACACCATTCGTACGTCTGGCCCAGGATTTCGAATCTGAGCCAGCGCTGGTCTAGGGACGAGACCGGGACGTGCAGGTAGGCATCCTTCAAATCGATAGAGGATGCCCACCTTCCCTTAAGCGGGCAGCGTAGGATGGACGCAAAAGTCTCCATCCTGAACTTGCGGGGCCGTATGAAACGATTTAAGGGCTTGGGGTTCAGGATGGGGCGCCAGTCCCCGGTCTCCAGAACCCAAGCGCCCGGGAGCTGAGATGGCTGGCCACTCTGGACGAACGTCTGTGGGCAAGGAGCATGCCTGGACCCGTGGAGGCGGGAGAAGAGGAAAGCCAAGATCGAGTTGGCCCTTCTCCGCCTACTGCTCGGGCGCACAGGACAAGCCGAGCTTCTCGGCCGCCCTACGCACCACAGCAGGGGTACACCTCCTCTGGGTCCATAGTGGCCGCCGGCGGGGCCAGGACGGATGTAGCCTCGTCAGGAGGATCGTCCGAACCCGAGTCATCCTCACCGCTGCTAGCCTCCGAGACATCGAAGGTTAGTGGGCGGTAGGAACCCGCGGAAGACGGGGCAGCCGATGGAACCAAAGGAGAAGGAGCAGGCGCGCATCCATCTGAGTAGAGGGCGCCGTTTCCGATGGACCTGCGGGCTCGTGAGCCGGCACTGACTGGTCAGCCCCAGTACAACGGTTGGGCTGTACCCGACCTAGCCCCAACGATGGCCCAAACCGGTTCTCCGTAGGCTCGACGCCTCCTGTCCCTGAAGGTACGCTATCCGAGGGACGGGGGTCACTTGCGTAACCGCCGTGCTCAGCTCTCATACCTGGGCCTACCGAATCGGCAGTACCCCTTCCTTTGAAGAGAGAGATGAGTTCCCGTAACAACGGTGCTACCTCGCTACCCAGAGGTTGTTCGGTAGCGGCCCCAACTGACCCAAGACCAGGGGGCCGAGCAGCCGGTGGTCGGGTCACAGCGTAGCCAACCAGGCTGGGGTGTATTGGTTACGTACTGCTGGGCAGCTAACTCCGAAGGGACTAGCTGTGGCAGGTACTCAGCACCAGCGGGACCCAGCCAAACTGGCTGACCCGCCTGTGCCCCGGTAGCATAAGCACCAACGTCATGTCCAGCTACCGGGTCCCCCGGCATGATGTGGTTTCAACGTTGTGACGATCTCCTTTGATTTTTCACCTCCTTTGATTTTTCACCGGAAATCGCCAAGACTGTATGAATCCGAATCGAGTACTTTTGAAAACGGCCATAATGCACTGATTTCGCGGCAACTACACTGCGGCAAAATGTTTGCACCAGTTGCAGATTACCAGCGACGCGGTGTCATGGCGATATGGTTTTTCTATTACGTGTAGGGTTACCAGTTTATGTCAGACACCGAAATATTAAAAATTTTATTAACTTTTTGCTCAATCAACATTTCGCACACTCGGTGATAAATGAGATTTTAAGGATTTTTATAGTGGACCCCGAATCGGTAATTTTGAGGTGGTGTCAAAATGGTAACGAAACTGTCCCCACGCATGATATAATTCCTATCTTAGGTCTCCGGAAGTCAACGAGTCTCGCAGAGTCCCGCTCGTTCTCGAGGTCAACTTACACGGTCTATTGTGGGTGCACGTGCCCACTTTTGAAGGCATACAGAGTTCATCCCGCATACAGAGTGAACCCCACCACTCAGTTGTCGTGTCCCAATAACATATTATAGTATGCACACAAATCTACTATAAGCAAGGTGCCCACATTATTACCCCTGGTCACTAGGCTCACTGGAGAGCATACAGCCCTGTTGGACTCTCATGATGAGAGCGCCCAATCAAACACAGAACACTTTCACTCTTATACATGTACATGTAGGTATCCATTTGCTCCCGGTGAAACCAGATAGTCCATAACAAAGTGTCTTGCCCAAGGGCACACTCACATTGCCATCACCTGCATTCGAACTGACAACCTGTAGAATTGACCAGGTATTAAATATGACATATTAGACTGCTCTCCTTTAGTAACATGTTGTATACTATGTATAATGCAATTAAAACTAGCGTTATTCAGCAAAATATTGACCTTTTTACAAAAATTCAAAAAACCATGAAGGAAAAAAGATACCAAACCAAATTGTATACTAAAGATAGATTGGATACAGTATTTTAAGATATGTAAGTTTCAATTGCTTGGGTAGTGACCTATCGGGGAACCACCCCTCAGAAGAGGAGGCTCATTTTGCCATTTTTCTTTGCGGACCCACTTTTAAACCTAGACCACGCCCCCAAAAAGGGTGGAATTGCTTTGTCCTTGATATGAAGCAAACTCATGTGCCTAGTGTGTGTGCATATAAAATATGAAGTCAATTCAACCATCCATGTGGGTACCATAGGGAGCCAAAAATGAAAACAAGTTACCACGATAATCAAAAATGAGAGTTTTCGGGGAGCGACATCTCGAAAAGGAAACGTGGTAGCGTACTTTTGATAACAGAATCATGCAGATTAGATGCCAATCTATGTGTATATAAATTTTCAGGTAAAAATTCCCAAGCATTTTTGAGCTACAGGCCTCCAATGGCACGGCTACGATTGGGAAAATGTGGGTAGGGTAGGTCATATCCCAGCAACGAGTTGGAGTTGGCCTCTAAAATTTTGTAAATGTTCATGACATAGGTTGAAGTATTTTTATAAAATGTTTTGACCAAATCCGAGTCGGACCCCTGACAACCTCTAGGTGATTTCACACGGAATGACCCAGCTATGCGGGGTTTCCTCAGCCGGCCGCCGGCTCACCCAACTCCTACCCGGTTTGGGCCGGGAAGCGGTGTGCCGCGGCAGGGGTCTTTCCCGTTCATGGCCCAACTGGCCCGGCCAGTTTCGAACTTCTACACGGGTACACCCGCGACCGCGTTCAGCGCAGGGTATCCTGCACCGTCCCCGACCGCGGGAGACCCGGTAGCTGGACATGACGTTGGTGCTTATGCAGGCGGGTCAGCCAGTTTGGCTGGGTCCCGCTGGTGCTGAGTACCTGCCACAGCTAGTCCCTTCGGAGTTAGCTGCCCAGCAGTACGTAACTAATACACCCCAGCCTGGTTGGCACGTCGGGGTGGACCAGTCCGGCACGGGTTTTCTACCATGGCTCCACCGGACTATGGCTACGCCGTGACCCGACCACCGGCTGCTCGGCCCCCTGGTCTTCGGTCAGTTGGGGCCGCTACCGAACAACCTCTGGGTAGCGAGGTAGCACCGTTGTTACGGGAACTCATCTCTCTCTTCAAAGGAAGGGGTACTACCGATTCGGTAGGGCCAGGTATGAGAGCTGAGCACGGCGGTTACGCAAGTGACCCCCGTCCCTCGGATAGCGTACCTTCAGGGACAGGAGGCGTCGAGCCTACGGAGAACCGGCTTGGGCCATCGTTGGGGCTAGGTCGGGTACAGCCCAACCGTTGTACTGGGGCTGACCAGGTCCATCGGGAACGGCGCCCTCTACCCAGATGGATGCGCGCCTGATCCTTCTCCTTTGGTTCCATCGGCTGCCCCGTCTTCCGCGGGTTCCTACCGCCCACTAACCTTCGATGTCTCGGAGGCTAGCAGCGGTGAGGATGACTCGGGTTCGGACGATCCTCCTGACGAGGCTACATCCGTCCTGGCCCCGCCGGCGGCCACTATGGACCCAGAGGAGGTGGACACTCTTCAAGCGTGTACCCTTTACTGTGGTGCGTAGGGCGGCCGAGAAGCTCGGCTTGTCCAGTGCGCCCGATCGAGCAGTAGGCGGAGAAGGGCCAACTCGATCTTGGCTTTCCTCTTCTCCCGCCTCCACGGGTCCAGGCATGCTCCTTGCCCACAGACGTTCGTCTACTGTGGGACAGGTCGAGGGCTGTTCCCCAGAAGTCTGGAATTTTCTCGGTGAAGGGTTTCACCAGATCATTCCGGACTACGGAGAAGGCTTATGACTCCTTCCTGAGGACACCCTCCATGGACCATGACGTCGCCGCTAGGCTACCGTCGACCAAGGGACCTCCAGCGGTCTTCTCTCCCTTCTGGGAGGAACAGCTGCGCCTTCTTGACTTGGCGGTGTCCTCCAGCCTTCGACTAGGCGCCTTCTCCATGATCGTCGCCCACGACATGCGTCGGTTGTTATGGGCGACAGAGCAGATGCCGCCACGGAGGCCTCCGGCGTAAAAATGTAGGTTTTTCCCTCTGGTCGCTAAGCTCAGACCTGGCTTCTCAGGTCTCGAAGACCAAGCCTGAGAAACAGGACGTCCTCTTCGGAGGCGCGTTCTGTTCTTCCCTGCTCGCATTGGCCGAGCGGGTTGAGAGTGAGCAAGCGCTAAAGCAAGCACAGGCAAAGGTTTCTGGTTCCCAAAAAACCTTCGAGCAAGAAGAGCAAGGGCAAGCGCCCTTCCTGTTCGAGCTCTGGCAGGCCCGCCAAGCAGGAGAAGTCAGGCACTTCCTAGGACACCAAGCAGTCCGGTGCCCCGGGTTCTTCTCAGAAGAATTTCAGGGCCAGGTCTGGCCAGCCTCCCAATTCGAAGGGCAAGGGCCCAAAGAAGGGGAAGCAACGTCGGTCCTGAGGGCTTGGCGGCCGCGGATTCCCCTCATGTAACGGGATCCCTACCACCTCCGGTGGGCGGCCGCCTTCGGTTGTATGCTCCGGAGTGGCCAGCCATCTCAGTTCCCCGGGCGCTTGGGTTCTGGAGATTGTGTCTCGGGGTTATCGCCTGGAATTCACGGCGGTACCCCCAGCGACTTCTTAACCGAAACCTACCCCCTTATCCACAGGACGGGGGTCAGAAGGATGTCATCCTTATGACAGAGGTCTCTGCCCTGCTTGCCAAGGGCGCCATCTCTCCGGTCGACCCCCCTCCCCCCTATCGCGAGGGGTTTTGGTTGACGTTCTTCTTGGCTCCCAAGCAGACCGGGGACTGGCGCCCCATCCTGAACCCCAAGCCCTTAAACCGTTTCATACGGCCCCGAAAGTTCAGGATGGAGACTTTTGCGTCCATCCTACGCTGCCCGCTTAAGGGAAGGTGGGCATCCTCTATCGATTTGAAGGATGCCTACCTGCACGTCCCGGTCTCGTCCCTAGACCAGCGCTGGCTCAGATTCGAAATCCTGGGCCAGACGTACGAATGGACGTGCCTTCCCTTCGGGATTTCCACTTCGCCCAGGGTGTTCACGATGGTTACCAGGGCGGTGGGAGCGTACCTCAGGCTGCAGGGTGTCAACCTTTGCATGTACCTGGACGACTGGTTGATCTACGGCGCGTCACCAGTACAAACGATGCACCAGGTTCAGCTAGTCATCAGGGTGGTTCAGGGGTCAGATCCATAACAAAAATGCCTTCGGCTTAATTTTATTTCATTCATTTCATTTATTGGTTCTAGAATCTAGATGAAAGGGAATCGATTTCGACAGGGAATCGATTTCTACAGGTAATCGATTCCTCAAAAAATATCGAAACGCGATTCGAAGTGGAATCGATTCTACTCGACTCCGGCGGCGTGGAATCACGCGCCCAAGCCCAGACAAATAGTCGGTGCCCGTTATCTCTATGGGCCTTGAACAGACGTGAGTAGCAGTAGGCCTAGTCGGAAAAAAAATGCGACGAAAAGAAAAAAAATGAGACGAAAAGGAAAAAAATGCGACGAAAAGAGAAAAAATGCGACGAAAAGAAAAAATGCGACGGGAAAAAAAACGCGACGGGATAAAAAGGAGACGCGGATTGATTGGCACATATGGAATTCCATACCCCTGCCATTGACGATGTGTACTGCAGAATCGCTAACCGGATATTTCGCTCATACCCAGCTCTAGACTGGTTCCCGTCCACATATTCCACACAGGAGAATATTTAAAAATTGGCCAAGTCCTTTGCTTTAGGCAATGTACTTTATTTACATAATTGGATATGTTTGACACGCACGGCCAAGTTACAAATGTCAATTCAAAATCTGCGCACTTACTAAAAATATAAAAATAATAATAACCACGTGACGGGCAGAATTCTGCCCGTCATGGCTGCCGTTTACCGATCCCTATATTTTCGCAATAAGCGAACCAATCTATAGGGATCGGGAACCAATCTAACCCAGCTCGCCCTTACAGGGCGCTGGGACCATAGATATATATACACTGGATGAAGTATGCATAGCAGTTGGCTATACGAGAATTGAAGCCACGCGCTGGCCGCGGCCATTGTACCCCACGAACAACGCTTGGCCTAGACTGCTCCCCGGTCCATGCGATCGCTTGCATTCCACTTAACACATGTAGACCATGATGTAGACTAGTGAAGACAGTATGACCAGTCTAGGCAAGGCATTGTATTTGTGGGTGTTGGGGGGAGGGGGGGCGGGCGGGGGGTGTACAATGGCGGACGGTGGCTTCAAGTTTAGACGTCTTCACTTAGTTGTTAATCCCAGCACCCAGTATGGGCGGCTGGGAACTAGTCTGGTACCCGGACCAAAAATATTTTGACTAGACTGAATTTAAGGTCCGGCAGCCGCCAATTCCGCCATTTTGAAACAGGAGGAATTCCTCCTTTTTCCGAAGGTTCCCGAAGTTACCCGAAGGCACTTCCGGTCGTCCGGACGTTACCGTTAATCGTCGGGTACAATTCGTCATTGTTTTGAGAATTTGAATTGACGTCGCGTGCACGTACGCGTGCCGATGCGTGTGTATTTATGGTGATGCCACGGATTTAAAACTACGCAGTGGCCCGTCAGTGGCTATAGTTACGGGATTGCAACAGCAGATTGAAACTACATGTACAATATGGAGCTCACTGGGTGATGCGGACAAGGTTTGAATTTTCTTTTTGATGCTAGCCTACATGTATATTAAAATGGGCATATTTAATATTTTAAGGTTAATATATTAAATTTGTTTTGGTCAAATATGGAATAACCCCTTTCAAATTGTTGTACACTCATGCCATATATAGCGCGCAGCGCGCTTTGAAAATTAACGGTTATGTGCTTCTAAAAATAAATGCATGACGTAATGCTTAAAGTGCTATTTTAAACACCACAGTAGCCGGTCCTCATATTCAGTCGTTGTATGTGGAATATGTGGAGCGGGAACCAGTCTACAATTTTACAAGAGTGTTTGTTACCATTGCTATTAACACTTTTTTTCTTATCAACTTATAAAGTAAAATTGTGGTTAACTGCAAATGATGCAATGGGCGTCTCTTTATTAGGCGCTGCTCAAAATGTCAACGGTCTGAAAGGCCGTACATTTTGCTCTTGTATATATGGCTGACCGTACTTGCAGATATACAGGATTATAAAAATAAATCCGTGGCAAATCCACGCTCAATAAAATACCAAAACACAATGGAAATTCCTGGCGGTGCCCAGATACCGCCTGGAATGTCTGTGTTCCCCCTGGAATGTCTGTGTTACGCCTGGAATTTCTTTTGTGTTTATGTATTTTAATAAGCGTAGAAATGCCACAGATTTCTTTTTATGGTCGCAAAAAGAATACTAGCCAGCGCGACTTGTGACTCATTTTCCTAGAGCCCGTCACATTTTAAACACCACAGTAGCCGGTCCTCATATTCAGTCGTTGTATGTGGAATATGTGGAGCGGGAACCAGTCTAGCAAAAACCGGACATATCATATAGCGCCCTCACTTTTATGTGAACACGTAAAACCCACAGAGGGCGCCAGTTCAACGTACGGTCTTCGCCTCGCTCAATCTGCTCTCCTAAAACGAACCGTGACCGCATCAGGGGTCCATTTCATGGCGCCGTTTAGCATCTGATAGCAAGGCGTGCATGTTTTGCACCCACGGGTGGGCATTTTTGTCACATAAATTTTGCCCAGGGTGGGGATTTTGTCAGTGACAATCCCCACCTCTTAGGTGGGGTAGCCCGGGGAGGGGTGGAGGAAACTAATTTGAATCCGCTGGGTTATGTTAACAATCTCGACCACTTCAAGTTACGTTTTCGGGCCTCCTAAAATGTATTATGCCGCCCTCAGCGTCAAAGTCTTGTGTTGAAGGCTGAAGCACAGGATGTGAGTGGCATGGCGGTGCGTCTGGCGGTCGTTTCATGTGTCTTCTTATTGCTGAATTATACAAAATTCACATGTATCCAGTTTTTTATACAGATCAGTGCAGTGATTGCCTATTGCATAAAACTTTAGGAATATTCCTAAATTGGATTTAGGAACATTTATCATTCCTAAATCCAAATTGTTCCTAACTTTAGGAACATTCCTGAAGTTCTATTTCATAAAGCAATTTAGGTAAAAAATAATTCCTATCTTGGTTGAAATTGTTCCTAACTTTAGGACTGATCATAATCAGACCTAAAGTTAGGTATAACATGACAATTTGGCGGGAAAATTAAACACTGCTTCAGTTTGCTTGCTTGTCAACTGTGTACATGTCAATTTTGCTATGTTGATGGCTATAGGCCTACTTGACAGGGAAAATAGGCCCGCTGGACGGAGAGAAAGAGTGTTCAAACTCGGTCATACAATGTGTAGTCTGTATAGTTTATGCATTGTTCCTAACTTATAATTGTTCCTAACTTAGTATAATTAATAATGCCTAAGTTAGGAATCTTCCCAATTAATTGTTCCTAAGTGACTTAGGAACAATTAATTAGGAATGTTCCTACAAAGTTTTATGAAATAGGGCCCAGGGGCCTATTTTCGCGAACATAACCAGAAACATGTTCTGACGCAATATGTCTGAAACTATGAACGACTTCGGTTGCCGGTGGTCATTGGTTGAATACGTAGTCACGTCGAAAACGGGTTTCTGATTGTGGTCGCGAAAACAGACTCTAGCTTGAACATCATGAGTACGATGTTTAAATGCAGGTGTAATTTGCATTCTTTAATTATGGATCGATAATTAGAGTTGTGGAAAATAGCACAAGGTCGCCGTTTCCTCACTATAGGCCTATACACTGAGGTTGATAGAACTGTGATTACTCAAAGGAGGCGGAGATCACACACATGATTGTAAACTGGTTATAATTAGTTGGAAATAAGCCAAGAAAGATCAACAAAAGAATTTAAAGACACTGATTACATGATTGGAAAACTTTTAAAAACAGGAACAACAGCATTACATAATTAAAGAAATAATGTTGATAAACTGCCTTAACCACATTTGTTGAAAGGGACTTCTTTTTCTGTCAAAATTCCTGTGATAAACATCCATGCATGGTTTTTGTGTTAAATGAACGGTACAAGATTGGATGCAGACAATTTTTTTTAAAAGCATTTCCAGTTGGCAATTTCTCCCACAAAGGTACCATTTTACACGGGACAAATCATGTGGCGTTATCAATTGTTTCCCCAACGTCCTTCCCCCATCTATAAGAGGTGGTGACTGGCACTTTTCGCGTGACAAAATCCCCAACCCTGTGGCTAAATTTAGGTGACAAACAATCCCACCCACGGGTGTTTTGCTTCCAGGTGCTCTGAAAGTTTGATTTCTATGCGTCAAAATCCCCACTCTGGGGCATGATAATCGTGACCAAATCCCCACCTAAGGGGCGGAGCAGCGCGGTTGGGCGGGGTGGGAGAAACAATTGATAGGTGAATTAGTCGGGATTTTCTTGTCAACTCGTGGAGTAAAATACTTTAAGAGATTTCGTGCATTGAGAGCTGGCGCTATTCAGCATGGCTGCCTTATAAGACGAAAAGATGAGGCCATCTCATAACGCACAGCATCCCCAGTGGACATCTCTCACTGTGCATGCTCTTCAAGATAGAAAAATGAAAGTCCTCTTCGCGAATGGATATTATATCGTCAGGTTATGAATTTGTCAACGCTGAATGTAAATCATTCATGGAGGAGCGGGGTTTGGGAACGTGATGGGAACAGCTGCAGCTGCGGGGATTAAAGGGAAAATATTCAGTGGGCCGTTTGACCGACCCGAGGGTGTGTGATATAGATATCTTTCACGTGAAACAAGGTTAAAAATTAATGATATAAAATTAATTAAACCTTATAAGGGCACTGTCTTATAGTTTATATGCCTTTAGGCTGTAAAAATACCTCTGTATGTACGGCAGTTGAAACGGCTATATCAAAATGCATGAAGAATGTAGGCCTAATGTTACGGCAAGACTCTGTGCCTATAGTCAATCATCTTTACATGATTTATGTTTCAAACACCTTTCTTAAAGGTACTATACAACATTTGAAAAATATAATAAAAGCTCACGTTGACGTGCAAACCTTGTGTGAAATGCATAGCTCCGATCTGTCAATCAAGCTAAACCGACCAATCACAACAGAGCTAGCAGACAGCGCCCACATAGGTCAAAGTGCATTGCCTCACAAGCAATCATGCCCATACAGTTTGTACATGTTGTATGCGGTGATCCGGGTGAATTTTGGTTTCAATGTCGGGCGATTTGCTGTTCAAAGGTAGGAAAGCGCATTTTATGAATACATGGCAACCCTGCATTACTAGGCCTTTGCTCAGTGTGTGCTACAGTAACTGTCGACCCTACAACATAAATACCTTTGAGTTTTCTCTATAATGAATATGCATGTGCTTTCCATGCCGAGTCCCGTTGCTTCGTACATTGTGTCTCGCCATTTTTTGCGATGGATTGTGAGCACATAGCAACAGTATCTAAGGGGCGGAGTTAACTGTGCAATCTCGGAACTATGCATTGTCGTGCAGACTGGATTACTGGTTTTTGAAAATAAAATTGATTGTACAAGAATAGCGTCTGGTGTATTGACGTACTCCCTTTCACATGCACACTTAGCAGCCACACGACCAGACTAAATCTGCGGAAGGTATGAAGTACAGAATCAATACCGTGTTCATCGTAGGAAAGAATGGCATAAAGCAACCAGACTGTTGATTGCTATGCATTGGCGTGCACCACGTAGCAACAATAGCATAGTATGTGACTTTCTAAACTGCACCTATATACATAAAGCGAAGAATTCGGGGCGGCAGCAATTATGCAAATGTTACACACACGCAAAAGGCTAATTTGCCGACGATAAGCGGTACCAAAATATTATACTGCCAAAAACTGGGTGCGAAGAGTTGTCGTGATTTATCTGTTTTCCCATATCGCCATACAATTCATCTTGCAGACCAAGGCTCTTCAAACACACATAATAATATGTAATCCCCTTATTTCTGTATATCTAGCATGCCTGGCGCATTCCACACGCTGCGGGCTACGTCTCAACTCGAATTTCCAAATTAAGAAACTCTGTGCTTTTTCTCCTTAGGGAGAGGCAGCGAAAATAAACCGAGACCAACGGAGTTGAATATCCTTTCGTCAATGCTCCGTAGAATTGACTTACGTGTCTACAACGAAATGAGTGAAAATAGCCGGAAGATAGGAGTCCATTGAATCAATACGGAGAAGAAGTTGGGAAATATTGAGATCTTTGATTGGAATGTCTACAGTGGTTTCTTAACGATGTTTGTAATAAATTAAGAGTGGATTTAGAAAAAGCTGAAAAAGAAACAACGTTCACATAAAATAATTCTTCACTCTCCAATGAGGCTTGTACTGGCTGAATAGTCAGCAAAAACGACCGCAAAATAATGTCTTGAGAATAAATTGCATTCAATAGTGATCATTTTCAGCTTGAAATGAGGTTAAATTAATGTGAGCGTTGCATTCGTTCGCTGCACTCGAAAACACCTCTTTAGTGCAATTTAATTTAATTTATCTTTTTGCTTTGTGTTTTTAACGATGCAAACATTTTTTCCTGTGCAAAATTTGATTTTAAAAGTTGCTAAAATCGACAGCTTTCTTTTGTAAACCAATTAATTGCGAAATGTCATACATGTACATAATATAGTGCCTGGGTTTAAAGAAATTGAAAGGAGACGTCTGTACGTGCGGGTTCAGTTGTGGTTTGTGAAAACGAAGCCAAGCTTCGTTAGCATAGTTTTAACTTTTAACCCAATAAATTCCTCAAAATTCACCGAACAGAACATGTGAACTCGTTCGAGACATATCACCTGGATTATTATAACAATGTGTTTGACACGCCGACTGAATAAAATAAACCATTCCGCTTATGAGGCAACGTAACTGTAACTTTATTAGTAGACGTAATAACATTCTGAAAACCAAAAGGGAGGTAGAAAGATGTGGCTATCACATAAGTAATGATCATCTGAAGATAAATACATAGTTCCGACCTGTCAATCAACCGAACCCGCCGACCAATCACAACAGAGCTAGCAGAGATCACCCACATAGGTCAAAGTGCAATGTTTGCAACAACATCACGCGATGTTCTGCCCCATACAATTTGTACAGTGTTGTATGCGATGTTCCGGTGAATGTTTGGTTTCAAGGCCGGTCGTTTCGTTGTTCAAAGGTACGAAAGCACGTATTTCATGATATGACATCCCTGTATTACTGGCCCTTTACTCGGTGTGTTCTAAGATAACTGTCGACCCTGAAACATGAATACCTTTGAGTTTTCTCCAATGAATCTGTGCTTTCCGTTGAAAGTCCCATTGCTTTGTGCTTGTGTGTCGCCATTTTGACGATAGCGTGTGAGTCATAGCAACAATATCCAAGGGGGCGGGGTTAACTGGGCAAAATCGGAACTATGCATTCGGTGTGTTGTAGAAGTAGCCCGCTGCTGTTAATTACGAAATACAGTAACGCGATTGGTTCTGATTTTCAGTTCACAAAATTATATCATCAAGTTGGCTACGGATTTTGGGGGCGAGGTTGAACCTGGCCAGCAAAATACACAACACAATTCTGATTGCCCTGGGGGAAGTAATCAGTGTGATACTGAAAAAACATTATTATGCAAAATAATAATAAATAAATAAATAAATAAATGATCAAAGGGTCAAAAAAGATCAAAAACGTAATGCAAAATTCTAGATATTGGAGGTTGATGTTTAGTCTAAATATTTACCTTTTAAAGGATAAGTTTATCATTTTGCAGATAATGGGGGCTTTTTGTAATAAAACAATTTATAAATTAAAAATGCAATAAATTTTAAAACCATTTTCGATTGCTATTTTCTAGAACAAAAAGATACCAGTCGGGTGGGATAACTTTAAAGGGTGTTTGTTACAATCACTTTGATTTTTCATGACCGTGAATCCGCAGAATAAGAATTCGGGTTATTGCAAACGGTACAATGGATCTTCAAAAGAACATTACGTTAAATATAACCAAAACCCGTTAATTTTCTTATTATAATTTCTGTAAATCAATATAAATCTTTCTTAAAATAAAATTAATACTAAGATATCTCATGTAGTATTTTTCAGTCTTTAAATACGGTCAGATATTACCTTTAATTCCTTGCTTCCATTTTGTTTGCCCCTGTCTTTGGTACATCATTATTATTCTTGACAACATTAAATACACGTATTTCAAAATCATTAACGCTGCACTGCATTTGATAATATTTATCAATATCAAATTACGTATAATAATTTACATCGAGTGAGTGCAATTACCTTATAAGTACATGAATACTGCGTGGTATGTCGTGTGCATTGTCCTTGGCAAAAAAAGTCTTGAAAATCACTTACGGGATTTCTCCCACTATGAACTGCAGTTGATTGCAAACGCGGTAATTTGCTATACAGAGCATTTGGCGTTTGGAAATTATGCTATAGGGTAAGAGACGTTTTCGTGAGAAAATCACGAGTTGTATACACCAGTCCTCGTCGCGAGACGACACTTTGTAATTGTGTTCGCACGTACGCGCGCTCGTGTGCTCAGTCAATTGACACTTTTTTCTTCCCTTACTTTTCGTGCCGTGAATACGCACACGCGATTTTGTGCCTGCAGCCATGAATAGTATTACTCAATACATTTTGTACTGCGACTGTCATCATGCACAAAGAATCTTGACCTGAAATATAATATCCGTCTAGTCGCGGTCACGGTGTTCCATAGTACACACAGGAAACAATGTTCAAAGATTAACCTGCTCCATAAAATATTAATGTAAAAATATCTTTAGTCATTTTTTTTTTTTAAATAAAACAATCTTCTGTTCAGAATTTATTTTCCAGTTTAAAATATGTTGGTCAGCAGGCCAGACCGAAATTGTCATGGGTCTAGTTGGATGGTCTGTTCGTCCGTGAGTCGTCTGTGAAATCCATGGTAAAACGGTCACGGCGTTGCATTTTATGTTCGTTTTCTGTCCAATGTGTTTTGTCATTATGCCTTAAACTTCTCAAAAGACATCCATTGAAATGGGTCATCGTGTGTGATTTTGTATTTGTCATGTCTCTTCACTCTTCAGTCTCTTCTGTCGGTACAGTACAGTCCTGCACTTTGCAGTGATTTTTCTCACTTATCAAAATCAGTAAAACAAATTGTGAGCATACAACAGTTCGTTGTATGTCATCATGTCTGAAATGTTTATAATTGTACGTCAGTCACATGTAGTTTGTCCACTTTAGAAAGAGTGGTGTAATTAACCTTTCAACAGAGGTGCAGTTTAAGAAAGTCACATATCAAGCTGTTGTTGTTACGTGGTACACGCCAATTTCTAGTAACCAACAGCCTGGTTGCTTTATGCCATTCTCTCCTACGGTAAACACGGTACTTATTCTGTACTACAAACCTTCGGCGTGCACCACATAGCAACAACAATTTAGTCTGGTCAAGTGGATAATAAGTGAGCATGTGAAAGTAAGAACGTCAGTACTCCAGAAACACACAACAGGCTAATTATTCAGTCTGTCATTACCGTTAACAATGTCGGTATACGTGACCAGTAAAAAATAAAAGATTGAAATATAGTTAAATTTGATGTTTTGGCGTCGTAGGGTCGCAAAATGTTAACTTGTTTTGTAGGTCAATTCGTTCGTTTGTAGCATGTCCTGTCCATTGTCAGTGTCCGTAGTCAGTCAAAAGCTTTGCTTAAAATGGTTTGTGTCGTGAAAGAAGATAATAATATCGTCTTTTGCCAAAGGAAGACAATTTTCCACCCTGTTTTTGACGGGCATTCATGCGCTGCATGTTGACACAAAACTATTAATGTATAGTATTAAAATTCAATTTAGAAAACCCTTTATCGCACGGGATGTCACACTACCCCACTTTAATATTATATTTCAAATATAAAAAACAAAACAAAAATTGCTACCAGTCATGCGCTTGTAAAATCATCAGGTACCTAATTGATATGCCAGCCATAACCTATCATACACAAGCACCGCCGATTTCATTACAGCATGAAAGTACTAGGCATAATGACTTGGTCCTCAGCACAAATACAATTGCAAAGTTGGATTTTATATTTTGAAGAAAAAAAAGAAACGAACCGAAAATTTACAACTTTGGATTTGCTGTTGCACTTGTGTGGAACTAACCGCAAGTCTAAGAACAGACTTGTAATGATGTACCATGAGTTAAAACAAAGTAATTGTTGATTCAATTCTTATGTCACTGAAAATGGTGCTGGAAATAGGCTACCCTTTAGTTCAACATTCATTTACCTTTAGAGAAAGTTCGTACGATATCGTGGAGTGTTTCGCTCATGTTTGTTTGTCCCTTCAGAATGTTTACCATTTTGAGTTCATCGAGAATATTTTCCCGATCGTAGTTAAAGTTATTTTACTCTTTTTTTTACCGTAAATTAATTTAACTTTTTGATTATATCATCGATGGTGGTACAACAGGACATCCTCGGGGGTTCTCTTCCCGCGAAAGACACGGAAACAATGTTTTCTTACAAGCACGCTGAAACCGGGGGTTGAACAACGCGAAAAGGATCGGGTTACACAGCGAATGAGTGTAACCAAGAAAAACAGCGATGGTCATTGCAGTGACGTCACCGCAGTCTGGACAGAAGGCATAGATTAAGACTTGAAGGAAGTACGGGGTCCAACAGGCAAGCAAGCAGGCGAGGATGAAACCTAGCTGTTTAGCCGCTTTGTCTTGTTTCTTAAGCAGCGTTAGTGCTTTCGTACCTCGGCCGCTAATGGCGCTGAACGAGTTACTCACTGAAGTTCTGACTCGTGACGTCAGTGCTACCATGGTGGCGCTGTCGATGGGAAACGAGAGGGACGCCCTGCGTTCCCTCTTAATGGGCGTCACACCAAGACTGCTTGGCCGACGGAAACCACAGTCGCTGGCATAGCCGCTATCGCTGCGCGTCCCGCTGGTGATCACGTCCATCGAGTATGATGTCCGTGCGTTCTGTCGCTTCTGGTTCATCAGGCGATTACTCTGGAAACTATCTCGGTAGAAGGATCCCGTACCCGCGGAGGATTTACGCGGCACGTTGAGCAGACTCTCCGTGTCGCCTTCCTCCTTCCGCGAGAGGCGGGGCGAAGCGCGCCGAATCATCTCGCTGGAGTTGGCCCGAAGACGCGCTAGGGCGCCCTCTCCCGAATCGGCCCTCTTTCGCTTCAGAGCATTGACCATGTCCTGTATCGGGTCACTGTCATCGTCGTCGTCATTGTCGTCGTCATCGTTCTCGACGGCAGCTATTGCGTCTTCCGGAGTCTGGTCCGTGTCCTCAGGTTCCGAACTCGGCTCGTCCACGCAAATTGGGGGCGAACTCCAGCGTTTCTGTATCTCGAGCGGTACATCAGGCGACAACACTTGCAAAAAGTTGGAGTTTAAAGTCTCGGAGATGCCGCCATTGCTGACATGGTTAGACCCCGTAGGACTTCGGTCCTTGGGAGAAGTGTTCATGATAGTTGGTGAGCTGTTCTTCCGTCCAGGGGACACGGAACCCGCCATGTCCTGAGAGTGAGAGGACGCGTTATCGGGAGTTTTCTTGCCTTCGCTACCGAGTGATTTGTTAGATTTTGAGCTACACCAGCTACCGTCCCGTTCGCGAATCACCTCCATGCTTGCTTCAATCCCTGCAAGAATCCGCGGCACTTTGATCTTTGGCAACACTCCAAGGGCTTCGAACGTGGTGGGCTTGCTGTCGGGCTTCCTGTTGAATATGTCGTCAGCAGAGCGAGTTGTGTGCAACTTATTGACCATATTGTTGACGTCTACCTTAGATTGGTGTGCTAGATTGCTGAACGTGACCTGATCCTCGCTGGCCTCAGAGCTAAATGGATCATTCTCACACGAGTCATTGACACCTTCCCTTTCTTCGTCAATACTTTCATACCTTTTGAGGTGCGTCCCGGGGGAATAACCTTTCTTTCTCCTCACCATTGCAGTCATGTGTCTCTCCCCTCTTTCCCTGCAGATGGCCTTCTCGTAGATGTCCCGTAGTCGTTGTAGTTCTTGTTCGCTGATGAAACCATGTTGGTTCATGTCGCTCCCTCGTTTTGACCCGCCAAAACGTTGTGACATGTTACTCGCGATGCTGGACCGACCCAAATCCATCTTGTGTCGTCGATGTATCGCCCTGAATATGCGTGAATATATTGCACAGAGGAGTATGAGCGGAATGAAGTATATGATGACTGCACACGCGGCCATGAGCCAGGCACTGGAACCGAAACACACGAAGCGGGTTTTGGTGGGTACGTACACACCCCTGAAAGCGTAGGGCCAAATGGAGGCCGGTACGATGGTTAGCAGTAGGGCCAAGCCCCACACCAAGGCGATCAGTACCAGAGCACGGCGCTTAGTCCGCTGTCGCATATACTTCATGGGCGAGGTGATGGACCAAAAACGATCCAGGTTGAGTAAAACCAAGTTAAGAATACTCGACGAGGTCAGGAGAAAGTCTAAGGTAACCCACACGCTGTGTGCCGGCATGTGTTCGTGCCATTGCTGCGATACATGGACATCGAGTGCGTAGAATGGTACGACTAGAAGGCCCACCAGGAGATCAGCAGTAGCAAGACTCATGGCGAAACAGTTACTGACCGTATGCAGCGAGCGATCGGCCCGCACGACGTGAATCACGAGTGCATTGGTCAGTACGGTTGCAAAGCTTAGTAAAGCCACGAGGAAAGACAACGAGATGGCGACTGGTGTGTATGCCTCGGTCTCGCGGTCAATTGGTAGGACACTGACGCCGTTGACATTCAGCAAGCCATTGACACACGACGGCAGCGGTGTGGTGGACATTGCCGCCGCGGCACTCGTGTTGTAACCGTCAGCGTTCATTTGCGAAGTACCGGTGCATGGATAAGTCAAAGTACGATGGCACGGAGTTGTTAGCGATAACCTCCCGTGCAATGGTGTGAATATCAGCGTGCATCACAAGAACCGTAGGCTATGAAGTTAAATTCAGAGAACTCGCGGCCCAAACACACCAGGGATCCCATGGTTGTTTTCACGTCAAATTCCTTGCCGTCTCAGTCTCTGTCCGCATCCACCTGGGACGGGATCACGTCTTGGGAATAACCAGGCTCAGGGTGCAACCGAGGTATGTATACATCTTACCAGGCTCCGTGTTCTGCAGGGACTCAGGCTCCGTGTGCTGCAGGGACTCAGCGCTGACCGCGGGCAGCTGTGCGTGAGCTAGCGACTGATGTAGTACTTTGCTGCCTGGTTGGCTGACTCGTCTCTCGGTGGGCGGGATTCAAACTGACAACTCACCGCTCGCCCAGATCACTTACGGCGCGGAGTTTGCGGACAAAAGAAAAAATGCTTCACACAGGAAGTGCCCGGATACTGTGTGCACTGTGAGGCACGCGCCAAACCAGGCCCCGCGTATTTATACACGCGCATCACTAATGAGCCAAATTTATTGGCGGGCTAAAAATAGCTACAACGTGCGGAAGGGGAAAAGGATGTAAAAGAGAGATGCACAATCGAAGGCTGATGGCGTTTCTCTCTAGTCACAAGGGAGGGGGATTGGACTGCCCTTGTATTGATGCCGCGGGTCTCTTAGTGCAATGCCTGCTATTTCTCCGGCACTGGTTGTCGCATACGCAAGAATTGAAGATGACATATAATGACCGCCGAATTATTTAGCGCCGAATTATTTAGCGCCGATAATTCCCTCGCCATAATTTTTTCCCTGACCAATATTTGAGCGAGTAAGGTAAATTAAAACAAAAGAGCCTAATCCATGATCATCATCGTTTCGCCGTGACGTCATATGAATCGCATCCACGTGTTTACAATATTTGTCTATATTTTTGAGGTGCAATTGTCTTTTTTCTCCTACAAGCTCCAAATATTGATTGAATCCAGACATCCAATTTATTTGCTGTTACTTATTTCTCATACATTCGTTACTGATGAAGATTACTGACCTATTTTAAAATCAAAATTGCACCATTAGAAAAATGTACACGGTTATCATACTGGGTAATATGAAATCTTTCATAGTGCTGTTTAAAAGATGACAAGTGTTTTATTTCGAGACAATTTCACCATCTATTCCTCAAGCTTTACATCCACAGGTCAGGCTGAACTTCAGTCTAAATTAAAGTTCTGTGAAATGTATTACCGTGCTGTATGTTGTATGATTTTCCAGTTATGAAAAGCGCACCGATATACGCTCGATAAGCACCGATTTATATAATATTTTCTTAGTCTATTTTTACATCCGACTGGCCCAATTTAAAAAATGGTTCCAAACCGTCTTCTTCCCCGGCCTGTTTCCGCTTCTTTCCCAGCCTCCAGACACCGTGTGCCTCCCGGTGCACTTTATGCCGACCCCGGCAAAATAACAGAAGAAATTATTGGCAAGGGACTTTTAATTTCATTTCGAGCTCTCTGAAATTGCGCGCTTTGCAGCCGCAGCTGCGATCTGCACGGTATAACCTTATTTCCTCGTTGCCAGCCCGGGAATTATTTCACACAGTCCAAATTGTGAAACTGAATCTCTTTGAATTCGAACAATCATCTATCAATTGATCTCTTTCGGAATATCTTCGGCTTATATCTTCGGCTTAAGACCGAAAGTACGTGAGTGGGGGCTTTATTCGACGGTGTTTTTGTATATTTCATTGCGTAATTGAAAAAAAAGTCCAGAGTGTTAATCACGCAAATAATATTCATGAATAAAAATGTATATTTTGCATAAAGTGCAGTAAATATTAGCATTTTCAGCATACTCGCAAACTTATTGCAGTTTGATGAATATGCGTGTTTATATCCGACGAGTAATATATTAGTTATACATATAAATAGACACGTTTACTATGTTCGGCTGAAAACCAGCCAATTGTTTGATGTGCCGAGGTGAAAAGTAAAATTGGAAGAATGTTTATCCCTGACATGTCATTGGTGTAATAAAGCGAGATGTGCGTCGCGCATTCACTGGCACATTGATCAACCGATGCCACACTGTCTTCGGTGCATTTGCAAGTTGTTTATGCAGCATCTTTTCATGTCCAAAATCTCTTTCCCTCGTAAACATGAGTAATTTAAAATTCGTCTGTAAAACACCAACGGCAAAATACCTTATCCGCCTGAAATAGCTTGTGTTGCGCTCTATAGAGGATATACATGTATTATAATGAAACCGGTGAGATATCCCCTTGATTGCTTCGCATATTGAACGATATAAGATGATATTCTTTGTGACTCACGCAAGATGCAGGGGTCTGAAAAGCTTGCTCCAGGGGTTGGATAAAATCTGGTTCACACACCGAGAGATTGCCGCCATGTGCCGAATAACATCCCAATACGAGTGCTGACGTCTGTGTGTGTTTACGTGTGCGCTTTCCAATACTTGCCAATTCAACGCAGAAACCATGCATGGATTTTTAAGGTTTTCTGAAGAATTACACGAGACCCTGAGACTGTAACTGGAATCTTTAAAACAAAAATACACATAATTCTTATACAAATATGGAGATTAAACTTTTCAACGTGCTTGCAAAGCAACGATTCTGTGGGTCGATGCGCGCCAACCGTTCGTTAATCACATTTTACCTTGTTCGTCGCCGTATGGAACCACGCTGGATTAGGCATTACATGCAATCTCACCTATACAGTCTGTCTTGGCTGCAAATCCCATGCATACATCTCGACAAAATGCAAACTGCATACGATCAGACTGTGCAATCAGTGTAGTGTGTCAAAATTGTCTCCACCGATTCTTTAGAGTGACGAGTCTGGCAACTGCCTCTTGAAGTTCCATTATACATATACATATTGACTTTCCACCTTCGTTGTGTAAAAATAGACTAGCATTACATAACTAAAGAATAATGTTGATAAACTGCCTTGTAGAAATTTCAGCCGCATAGATGCAGTAATGCATCTATAACATGCATGTATGGTTTTTGTTTTGAACTGATGGTAACAAAAAAAACACCTTCAAGTTCCCCCACAGAGGTATCATTTTACACGGAAAAAAATAATGTAGTGTTTGTTACCAATGCTATCAACATTTCACTTTTAATCGGTTTTTTCTTGTCAATTCGTGGAAGTAAAATTTTGAAAATCTTTACTTTTTTTCTGGTAGGCCCTATCCATTTTATGATTATTTTATTTTTCACCTCTAATTTGAAGGCACGTTTCGTGTCAACTCATTGTTATAGATTTCATTGATTAGATGTGCAAAAGAAACTAATTGAAAAGGCAAAATAAAATTCTGGCTTTAGATTAGATAAATTATTTATCACATTTTACAGAAATTGCGTATTTTACAGGTTATTTAGACCCAATGTGCCAAAAGATTAGACGAGAACATTTTACATTTAGGGGCCTACATCTTTCTTATTTTCTATTGGAAAAAATATATAAAAATGATTCCAAATAAGGTCGCCCATGCTGAGAATACGCATACTTAAATTTGAATTCTTGAGGAGACATCCCTCATGTATATACAAACAGGTTAGAGGGTCGAGAGCAATTTTCAAAATGCTCATATTTAAACCAGAATTACTTTCATGAGGTGAAATATCGACCGAATGTCTCTTATGTAAAATACTTCAACTTGCGGCAGATAAGTATATACATGTACCTTGGAAATACCTCCTTTTTGAGTAAAATCCATATGTTTATTTCGTGAAATTTCATTGTGGGGACCTTTTTATCCTTTTGTTCCCTATACTATATACCCGGGTATCCACAAGGTACCGGGTATAGGATCAAAATGGAGAATTCACAACGATAATTTGATTTTATGTCATAACAAAAAAGAATACAAACTTTACGGTAACTTACTTCCCCTCCCCCCTTTTTTATTTTGTGTCATATGCGTCTACCAATAATATTTTCATTCAAAATGTTACTGGTATTTTCCACTATTTGAGTACCATGTTGTGGCGTTGATTAACACGTTTAGGGAATTTTCTAATCGCAAATTTCTGAAGAACGCAAAATGCAGAAGAATGTGGAATGACATCGCCCTGCCCTTGTGCGTGCAAGCTTCATCAATTTCAGCCTTCGTGATGGAGAAAATGAGTCCTTGATCAACCCAATTTGACCTTGGTAAAGGGCTGCCTATTCATCCTAAATGACAAGGCGTTCGAGTTGAATTGCATTTCATTATAATAACGAATTACTCTCTGTAAAAAAACATACACTATATTTATTTTGTTTTACGAAAATTCTGAAAGACAGATTAAATACGTAATTGGAAAATTGTTAGAAACAGGAACAGCAGCATTACATAACTAAAGAATAATGTTGATAAACTGCCTTGTAGAAATTTCAGCCACATAGATGCAGTATTACTTCAAAAAACCAGAAGAAATAAAATACATGCTTTATTTGTGTTGTATGAATGGCAAAAAATTTCGTTTGCAAATGATTTTTAAAAGCACCTCCAATTGGTAATTTCTCCCACAAAGGTACCATTTTACACATGTGGTGTTTGTTACCATTGCTATCTTGTCAACTCATGAAGTAAAAATTTAGGTCACTGCAAATGATGTAATTGAGTTTTTATTTACTTCTGTTTTCTCATTTACTTTACATAATGGCTCGAATCGACCGAATCATTTAGTGACTCTGTTTTAGTCAATCCATTATGTTTGGAAGTTCGAGTTCAGTCTTTTGATTGGGATACTGCTTCAGTCAAGTAAATTAATTTGCGCCAAAGGCAAGCCGCCAAAACTTTGACTCGGGTTAGACTCGAATCAGACCATTGATTCGAGTCATTACCCGTAAAAACACGCTTAACCGTCTTGTCATGTGATCTTTTTTGGCGCTTTAAAAACTTTAAAGGCCATTGTTTCATTTACAATGACACAACATTTTATTTCATGAGTGTTAATGACAATAAACGCGACATAATTTTTCCCATGTAAACTATATTAACCTTTGTGGGAGAAATTGCCAACTGAAAATGCTTTTTTATTTTTAATAAAAAAAATCGTTTGCAAACATTTTTTACCATTCATTCAACACAAACAACGCATGGATTTAAGTACGATTTGGTACGATTGAGTATAGAGTCTATGGACAGTCTCTGTTAAGCGGGCCTCCCACTGTGCGATTTTTGCCACGAATTTCTTACGATTGGGTATACGATTGTGTGTAGAGTGTATAGACAATCTCTGGTAATCGTACCAAATCGTAGCCAATTCGTGGGAAAAAATCGCACAGTGGGAGGCCCGCTTTTATCTCACCAAATCGTACTTAAGCGGGCCTCCCACTGTGCGATTTTTTGCCATTAGGTACGATTAGCTACGATTTAGTACGATTGTGAGTATAGAGTGTATACATAATCGTAGCAAATCGTAGCTATAATCGTATACCTAATTCGTAGCAAAAATCGCACAGTGGGAGGCCCGCTTTAATCGTTGGAAATTCGTGGCAAAAATCGAACAGTGGGAAGCCCGCTTTATACTTAAAACCGTTCAACAATGGAAGAACAATAGGCCTATATGTGAAACCATGTATGTCCTCAATGAACAAAAAACTGCCCCACGAAATGGCGGCAATTCGATACGGTCTATAAGTAAGGGTATGCATTCCGCTTGGATGATTTTTGTATATGATTAGACACTTGTATTTGCATGACAGACACATTTTGTCACAGGAATAGGTGAAAACGGTCATTTGAAGAAAAAAAAGAATTCCAAAATTGAACCACACTAATATCCCTAACTTATTGTGAGTAGGCCTACTATTGTGGATAAATTTCTACAAGGCAGTTTATCAACATTATCCTCTAGTTGTGTAATGCATGCTGTTGTTTCTGGAATTTGCAAGAAAAGGTTTCAACTGAAAATGATACACTGTGCCTTTCACTGTGCAGTTCATTCAACCCGGAGCAAACTTACTTCTCCGCGTACATGCCATAGAGATACAAAATCCTCATCGGAGCTCAATTAAGCCCAAATCAAAGGTACAATTACATTTATGAAGACACTTTCGCCTCGAGTCAGGTTTTTAGAGAATTCCTGAATGTGGGGATTTATTTGATCGTCTGTTGTTTTCTCCGCGGCAGTAGTGTAATTTTCATTGGAAAGCGCAGTAATTACTAATAGGATTTTTTTCAGCGAGTATTATTTGGAAAGCTATACAATTTGTTTCTTTCTTTTCTGTACGTTAATGATTGTAATTTTTGAATCACCGCACCAAATTACTGCATTTGTTTTCGCCTTTGCCGTCATCGACGGAATCTTGGTATTCGACGAATTTATCTCAGATCGGTGGGTGCCACCAAGTCATGCATATACTGCATATATCAGATGCGTGACGCATTTTGGTTGAAGCCGTCCTTTCATAATACGATGTGAAATGATAATGCACCTACACATAGTAAATTTTCGTACACTGCAAAAACTGTGGTGTTAAATCAACACCATTGGCGTTGTCTTATATAGATACCAAGCCTGGTGTTAACATTTAACACCATAGATGTTAGCTTTAATTCCACACTTGGATCAACTGCATTATTTTTAACACTCCAGGTGTTAAAACAAATAGTTAAACCTGTGGTGTTAAAACTTAACACCAGGCTTGGTATCTATATAAGACGACACCACTGGTGTTAATTTAACACCACAGATTTTGCAGTGTAGCCAGCCAGGAAAGCTACCCTTTCATACACTGTAAAAATTTCACTAGCACATTTTTGTCCCACAATCATGAACACATGAGGCAGGTAACTGCTTATGGATACCTGATGTGTTAGTGACTAGCACCCCAAGTAGCTCAAGTAGATTAAACCACTGTTCCTCATGTGCATCAAGTGATGGTTTAATTTGTTATCTCGCGTCTCATGCACGTGTGGGGCCGGAAAATTTAAAAAATAAAATTGAATGGTCACTTCAGGTGTGTGAAGTGGTGGTCAGAGCGTGCTGAGCAGCATGTGTTGCACCTGAGGTGTAAGATGATTGACAATCAAAATGTTTTTACTGAAAATAATTTCATCTCTCGCACATGAAGTGTTTCCATTTAAGCTTTAACTATCACACCAGCCACATGAAACACTTGAGGTGACACCCGCCTCAACATGAAGTGACAGTCACCTCAACATGAGGTGAAACTCGCCTCACCATGAGGCGTATGCATTGCTCAGCGCAACACTTCAGGTGCATGAGCTTGGTAGAATCACGTGCATGGTGTAGAGTCACTTTTTACAGTGTACACGGTACGTCCTTCCAATCGATGCGGTCTATAGATGATAGCTTCAGTGGCGAATTAGCGTCATTCTTTTCCAATTACGTGAGGCCATTTTACAATGAGGGTTAGGCCTACTTAACATTTCACATTTGACACTCTGGTTTTCTTTCATCAAACGTCAGAGTTTCTCGCAAGCACTACAAGCTTTAACGAGAGAACATTTCTTTCTTTCTGCAATGAATAAGTCAAATTGCACTCCGTTTTTAAGATTGTTTTATATCATATCAGCTCTTTAAATTTTGAAATTACACTATGAGGAAGTCCAGATATCCAGGGCAGCGCACTAATGCGACGTCTAGCAGCAATTTGCAGACGATCAACACTGACAAGCATCTTCACATCTATCTCAAAGACCCTCTCATTCTCTCCAGATTGTCAAACAAAGACAGAACTAAATTTGGCAGAAGACTTTTTGAAGATGTCTGTCGATGCAAGATCACTACTAAATCCTTTGCTTACCGTAGACGTAGGCCTAGAAGGGTTAGCGCCAGACGCACCCCGGGCATTTTTGAGCTGTCGTTCGGAAAGAGAAGAGGAGATGGGATGTGCCATTGGGGACGCCTGTCTTTAAAAGAGAAAAGTCCTTTTTGTGCAGAGTTACGCTAACTAGATATTTGAAAGACGCCATGTTTAAAATGTCACTTCAAGACTCGACGTTTATTTTTGTTCAAACCTATATACAATTACTAAAAGCTATTAAAGTCCCGATGTATCATTTGCAAGATGAAACATTTTACGGATTCTTGGAATAATGGCAACATATCTAAAGAAGAATGTTGAGAACTAGCCTGCAGAAATTGCAGCTACACATATGCAGAAAAAACCTTTAAAACTCATGCATGTTTAAATAGTGAAGAGTAATACTATCAGGGAACCAGTGTAAATAGGACGGTTGGTTTGCACAATTTCTTGAAAGCATGGACAGAGTTTTTGATTGTTTTCCCGGAAAGTAGATGAGGTACTGGTTGGATTTTATCATTCACATCATCAATCACACATCTAAACCTGTAATATATCTGTAAGTATACTTACATGAGAGCAAAATGTACGGCCTGTCAGTCCGATAACATTTTGAGCATGGCAGCGCCAAAAAAAGGAATAACTTCCAGTTAGAACTTTCTTAAGTTAAAGCCATTGCATCATTTGCAGTTACCCAAAATGTTACTTTATGAGTTGACAAGAAAAACCTGATTAAAAGTGTTGATAGCAATGGTAACAAACACTCTTGTAAAAGTCTATCTTTGTGGAGGAAACTGAAGGTGTTTTTGTTTTAAATGCCAAACGATTTCTGTACCATTCATTCAACACAAAGCTATGCAAGTATTACTGCGTAGGCCTATGGCTGATTTTTTTTTTAAAGCGCTTTATCAACAATATGTATAGGCCTAATACTGTTGTTCCTGAATTTCGTAAAACAAAAGTTTCATCTGCAAATGATATGGGCCTTTAACTGTCAATGTATATCGGCGGAAAACGGTTCGACTCTCGCGACAAAATTGGTTCGACTCTCGCGACAGATAAAGACGAATGTTTGAAGGGTCATCACCGTCAACAAGACAGCCAATAATTAACCCTTGGTTAGGGTAACTGACCTCGTGCGTTCGGCTTGACCCGTTTTAAATGACACTGTTTACAACCCCTGTTGATTTATACATTTTTTGAAATCACTCCTCGAGGTCCTTAAGCTCAAGTACACTTCATTCTGCCGATAATATTTTGTGTGTTAAGAGTTTGTGCTAGTTTCATGACCTGAATAACTTAATGATTGATTCGTGCTTGTAGGTTGGGGACGGTTCAGAGAACTAAGAAAAGGAATGCGGGTCACAGCAACTTGAAGAATACTGATAAACTAGTGTGTCTCTTTTTGTATAATCTTTTTGTATAATCCCCCTATTAAAGGGGGTTTATTTATTAATTTATTAATTTATTAATTTATTCCATTTATTTACCCAGGGTGTTCCCAAACAGTTTACAAGAACTGGCTTCAATTGGGGCCCTGCAAACACTCATAAAAACAAATATATTAAATTAAACAACTTCACAATCATGAACAAACTGGAATAAGATACAACTACAACATCCAAATTCACAAAACATCAACACTCGCACAATATTGGACAAAAATAATGGTTACAGAAGAACAACATCACCAGAAATATTATACATGCACGTGACACTGAAATTTACGCTCATTACAGAAAGGGCGAAAAACCCGCAAAAACCATTTTTAAGAGAAAACAAATAGGAAAATTTCCCTCTGGCTTCAAAATTAAAGTTTAATTTTATGGCAACCAAGTCATACGACTCCGTAAATTAGCATTTCTCCCTTGAAGTATAGATCATGTGAATATTATGTGTATATGTTGTATAAGTTGTATTTTTAACTTCAATAACACTGGTCTACAGCCAAAATGTTTCCGAACGAAACACAGTTACTAAACTGTTTCTGGGTCACTAAGAATGAAAATGACGCCTAAAGTTGTTGACTGGCTCAGTCTATTTCCAAGATACGCTATATACTGGGTCAGTATGTACGAGCCTTGAAGATAGCAAGTTATATCGTGTTTGTTGAGCGTCAGGCTGTGGTCTTGTGCGTATATAGACATGATCAATTCAACTTTTCATAACCATTTATAGCTATAGAGACCTGGACATTTTGCAAGAAAGTCCAGGGATATGCATGGGGATATGGAGTGGTTTGCAAATTCAGTTCTGGCGTGCTGGCTACATCTGTGCCGAGATGGTATTGACACAGGCATAGATATAGATATGCGAAAGTGCATGGCTGATTAAAGATATATTTTCTTCGATCAAGACCAAAATCACTTTCAAAAACATGTGTAACTAAAATTGATAATTATTTAGCTTTGCAAAAACGAATGAGGTATCGATCAGCAGGAAAGTTACCAAACAACAGAAAGTTATCCATGAAACATTGACAATGTAAACTGTTTTGGAACAGAAAGGTTTCGTTATACCGCTGTATATGCCATATAGTTGTATTTGCCATTTTTTTAAAATATTATTTGAAAGACATTAAAACTTCAGCAAAACCGAGAAAATAATCTATTTTAAATTCAAATTATAAAATTATATAAATGCGTGCGCACACGCTTTTTACAAGGGCGCCCTCAACGAAACTAGACTTCCACTACCGTGGTATTATGGCTCCATTTTCGGTGCAGTATAGCCAAGTAACAAGTCTAAATAGGACGCTGGATTCTCACAATTTCTTAAAAACATGGATACAGTTTTTGATTGTTTTCTCGGAACGTAGATGAAGCACTTAGCTGACTTATATACACACTAGGTTAGTTTTTACCATACACATCCCTAATCACACATAGAGATAAGCAGATAAGATGCCGTTCGTAAACAGTTTTCCAATCTTGCTATCTATCTTTAAGACATACAATCTTATTTGAGGTCCTTTAAGACAGTGCCTAGATATAGTAGACTATACATTTAAATAATTATCGTAATGCAGAGACACTAGGCGGTGATAACGGGAAAGGACTCCAGAATATTCAGCGGGCAGCACTGTTCAAACAAACTGGGTTGAGAGTCTGTCAACCATTGCTGGCTCTTATCATCTCTATCAGAATGCGAGTTTCGTTCCTCGTCGCCCACTGACAAACGACCCTTGAATTCTTGGCGAGGTCACTTGTGATGATGATGATGACCGCGGCGAAAGATTGAAGTCCGGTCATCGTCGGTCATCCGGGATGGTCAGTGGATTGAAAGATACAAAATTGTGCCTGGTGGTGCTCGACCAATGTTTAAAGCCTATACTTTGGCGACTATGTAAATGGCATTTTGAAAGATATCTCCAAAACTTTTCAGTAACTAGAAGGATCTTACGTCAAGTAAGGAATAATTGCGTCGGTCCAAACGACGTTAATTGGAAGTAATGAAGGATCTTCATTGATTATTTGGAGATATATTGAAATGTAATTCCCTAAATGTTTCCAATTACATATCTCGAAATCCATTTCGAGAAAAATGTATCTCGAAAACCATTTCGAGATATCCCGAAAGCCATTTCGAGATACCTCGAAATCGAATTACACATATTTTGAATTAAGATAGGCCTACATGAAACTTTTCAAGATTTCTATGAATTGCTTTCAGATTTTTTTTAAATATCTGGATCGACATGTTTTAGTCTGTAGTGCTATATATTGCATAGGGGCACACGATTGCACATATATTGCGTTCAATGGTATGTATACTGTTCAGTCAAACCAGTATCTAAAAGCACTATTTTTAGTGCACACGCGACCTGGCCGAATCATGTCAGTTTACACTTTTTAATAAAGTCAAGTCTCCATGAATGGACAAATTCCCACGATACCTGGTACCGATATCAACTCATTAATATGGAAGCTTGACACTATTCACCGAAATGTTAATCTGAGAACCGCCAATTTACGGTCAGTGGTCACGGGAACTTGAATACCGGTACGCACACCAATCGTTTTGGGGATAGGTCACACGGTATACTAAGGCCCTAAAGGGCTATAGTCAAATACATGTACATTTTTGAATTGCAAAAATACATGATTGGTATCTCGAGGAATCAGAAATGTTCACAGATTTACACATAACTTACACAATATTATAAACATGATGACCGTAGAAAACTTCCCCTGAAATGGTTTTGTCTGAAGTGCTATAGTCTTTGAGAAATGAGTAAAACAATTATTTTTCGTCTCATGAGACGAAAATTCAATTCGCCCCATGAGACGAAAATTCAATTCGCCCCATGAGACAAATTCAATTCGCCCCAAAACCATTTCGCCCGAGTGCCATTTCGCCCCAAATCACTTCGTCCAAACACTACATCGCCCAAATGCCACTTCGCCCCAAAACCACTTCGTGCACAGGCCGTGGTTGAGGGCGAAATGGTTGAAGGCGAAGTGGTTTTGGGGCGAAATGACTGCAAACCCTTTTTTTACTGTTTTCTCAAAGTTAGACGAAGTACGGAGCTGGTTTTTGCTCAGGTTGGTTTTAATCATGCATATCTTCAATCACACAGGGTGATAAAACTATTTGTATAACAGTTTACCAATCATGTATATCTTTCAAACACAAAGCATTGCCTTGTTTGGAATCAAATGATTTGTATTCTCGCAGAATCATTGGTTGTTGTACAGCTGTCAGTGATTCGAATACATGGTATGCGTGAGAGGTTTAACTAACCTGCCGAAACTTTGGCAAATTTCAAATTAGCACCGGCAACCTCGTTTCGGATGCTGAGCCACTGTATTACGTCACGCGTCTATTGATTTGCAAATTTCATTACAAATATTCTTTCACTTAGACCGAGTCTGAACTGACTGATAGTTTCACAACACCTTTAAACCATACCTGGCCAGTGAGACCTCGTTCCACGACACACGGGAGCAAAACTGGAACTCTACCCTTTCGGCCGGGGTAATTGCCGTGCAGAATATATTAAACAGGTACAACAATATAACACTGCGTCTGCGACGGTTCGTGTTTCAATTTCATATTGAGCAAATCCGCGGTGTGTGCAATATAATCCGCACCCAATAGACAGACTAATCTCGGCCAGGTGATGGATGTATATGGTGTCTGAGGTATTTGTCTATAATTATGCAAAATGTTGAACCTTTCACCCGTATAAATCATAACGTTGTGGTTAGTGTACTTGATAACATCAAAATGGGCGCCAAAATGTCTTCCATATATAATTTGGGCATTTTTCTTTCTGAGGTTGCATCTTAAGAAAGGTTTGGTCCCCGTTGATAAATACACAGTGCCCCCCCCCCCCCCCCCCCCCTCCCCCCACCACGCCATCACCCCCGCACGCCGCCCCTCCCCCTCCCAAAAACGAAAGTGATCCTAGCCAAACCAGGCAACCTCAGAATTTAGGCTACACCGGATTCTGATAAGGAATTATCTTACATGAAAATGTCTGTAGTTCATTTAGAATATCGCGAAATCTAATTGAAAATATTTCAAAAATAGATTTCGAGATAATCTCGAAATTGATTTCGAGATCTCCTCTTGAAATGGAGTCCGAGATACCTCCTTAAAATGGATCACGAGATATCTTCTTGAAATGGATTTAGAGATCTCTTCTTTAAATGGGAGTCCAAGATATCTTCACGAAATAGACTGCGAGATATCTTGTTGAAATGGATTACGAGATATCCGTTTTGGATCACGGGATATTTTGTTGAAATGGATTTCGAGATATTTTGTTGAAATGGATTTCGAGATATCCATTTTCGATTTCGAGATATCCATTTTCGATTTCGAGATATCTTGTTGAAATGGATTTCGAGATATCCATTTTGGATTACGAGATATCTTCTTGAAATGGACTATGTAGAACGACGTGCTATCTACTGTAGACGAAATCTAGCCCGAGAAGATTGGTACACACAGATAAACAGACTATGGTAGGCTATGAGACAGGCCAGGAAACCGACTGCTATTTGGAACCAGAGGTCAACTTGCTGGAAGGACTGTATCAATCGTGCAATTTCAAAAGACAGCGTGACCTAATAATGCACGAACGTCCGGAAATTAAAACTATAATCAAAAGAAATTTGTGGTATGGACGAGGCAAACGCTATACGCTTCTTCATATGAGCTTGTCATGTGTATTTACAACTTACGCTGTCACTTGCCTTTGTATGGCAAACTACTTTCTGCTCTCATTTTGCTTCAAGCTGCATGGTCCCCTTAAAGGAGCGTGACCAGAGTTTCTGGAAAATAGTTTTCGATGTAACTTACCAATATTATCGAGTAACTCCCATACACACCTCCCATGTCCCAAAAATCCGAAAATATTCGCAATTTCCAGTAAAAAATTGAACAAAACTATCGAGTATGCTTTCAGCGGATAAACGTTGATACTGGAAAATTAGTTTACAAATAATCGGTGGATTTTCGACGATATCCTTGTAAATATGCGGCCTAGAAGCGCGGGAGTTTCAGTTTCGTAATCAGAAAAATATAACGGATGTTATGATATAAAAATCTCATGACCCATAAGGTAAGTCCCGGGGAGTTATGGGTAAAAAAAAGTGATCTGGTCACACTCCTTTAATGCAAATGGCGCAATTATTTACTGGTACATGTACATCAAAACCAACCTGGGGCCAATTTCATAAAGCTGTTTAGCAAAAAAAATTGCTTTATCCAAAATGTGTACGAGATATGTATTGCAATTGACTGGTGTACTGCTATTCTTCCTAAAAACACAAGTTGACATACAATTTTTACTATTAACCCATTTTTATAAAGCAAACAAATTTTGGATTAAGCAAATTTTTCTGCTAAACAGTTTTATGAAATTGGCCCCTGATGTGTCAGCTCAGCACCTCATCTACGTTCCGAGAAAAAGCAAATCGTGTCCATGCTTTAAGAAACTGTGCGAAGCCACCGGCTACAATTATTGTAGCCATAATACAGCGGTAGTTAGGCCCTAGTTTCCCTCACATGATGGCGCCCTTTTAAAAAAGAAGTGTGCACACGCATTTATATAAATTCATGTTTATTTGTAATTTTCTTATAAAAGGACATCTCGGGTTGAATCATTGCGTTGGGAATTTGGAGCTATTTATGGCTTCCATTTCATTTCCAGTCAAACGGTTGATTAAAGTTGCACATGCTTTAATTACAAACTAAGATGTTACGTTACCAGGAACCGGTGTTGAATTGATCTTTTGCGTGTGACATTCGCACTATGGCTGGCGCCCTGAATTGTTCACATTCAAATGGAGGTGCAGTTTAGCAAGTCACCTACTATACACCGTTGTTGCTACGTGGCCGGTGAACAATGATGGACCCTATTCACGGGTTTGAACAGTTCAATTATCGTGTGTCCTGAATCAGTTCTATTCTATAGAGTGCAAACTGTTGATTTGAAAGGTGTCAATTACGTATGCGTTCCAAGCCTCGACCTGAAGACGAGTCTTAGGACGCATAAGTAATCTGGCACCTTTCCAGCCAGCAGCTTGTATTCAATAGAACTAGTGATTCAGGAGGCCCGATTAAACCGTTCAAACGCGTGAATTTGGTCTATTCTATTCCATTTATTTACCCAGGGTGTGCCCAAACAGTTTACAAAAACTGGTTTCCATTGGGGCCCTGCAAACACACATAGAACAAATATACTAAATTGAACAACTTCACAATCACAAACAAACTGGAATAAGATACATTTGTACAACAACTACAACATCAAAAAACAGGGTTACAGAAGAACAACATCACAAGTAATTATTATACATGCATGTTACACTAAAATGTACGCTAATTACAGGAAGGGCGAAAAACCCGCAAAAACTCTTTTTAAGAGAACACAAATTTAAAAAATGGGAAAATTCCCCTCTGGCTCCAAAATTTAAGTTTGATTATATGGCAACCAAGTCATACGACTCCGTAAATTAGCATTTCTCACTTGAAGTTCATCATGTGAATATTATGTGTATGTTTGGCAAAGTGCCGATTTGAATGAGCTCAAAGAAGACAGCATAGTTCTAAGGTGTGCACTAAAGCAACCAACCAGGCAACCAACCTGGCAACCAACAGTGTTGTTGCTTTATGCCATTTTCTCCTGAACACAGTATTGGTTCTGTACTTCACACCTGCCGCGTGCACCATCTAGCAACAAATTTAGTCTGGTCAAATGGATATTAAGTGTGCATGTGAAAGGAAAGACGTCGGTACACCAGACGCAATTCAAATTAAACACACAAAAGGCTATATGTAATTCTCATCAGAAATATCAAGCACGAGCAAGGAATTTCAAACAGAATCGTTGTATCGTACTAGCAGCGTGCTTTCGACGCTTGCACTTGCTAAAATAATTATCAGGAGTATTGATTATAGGGAGGCAGCGCGCACGGTATAAAGTCAGCCTGAACGATGGGGGCAGAATCCGGCCCTAAATCATTTATTTCCACTCGGTCGGCAGTGTAGACCCTGCATGCCATTGATTATTCACTGTATCATGCTTTAAAGGTACGGTCTCTTGAGGTTTGCAGTTTATCTGCTTGATGTATCATTTTTAAATCCATCTTGGCGTTCTCAACACGTCTTCCAGTTTTCCGAGGATTTCCGAGGATATTTACTTTTTTACTCGGTACCGATACGACGCACAATGTCTCAAACTTACAAAGATTTGATTTACCTGTATGTCATGTAGACACTGCTCAACTAAATTGCGAGATCATATCTTTTTACAGTTTTTTTTCCTCCCAGAATGTGGATTATGAACATAAATCACCTTGTTACCTTGTGGTTGGTTGTCATCAGAACACACAGCACATGAGTTCACTGGAGTTCAGCACACGCTTTACCATGCGCTATCACTACATGTGCCTGAACATTTTGAGGGAGAAAGTCTGATCCTTCGATTTCGTTGAGCAATGTAGGCCCACATTATAGTTTATGTTATGGCATACATGTACAGTTTATACTGTACATGTACATTTGCAGAGTAGAAAATATGTGGTATCCTCTGCGCACTTGTATCATTTGCAATGACCCATAATTTTACTTCATAGGTTGACCGAAAACGTATTAAAGTGTTGGTAGCAATGACAACAAACACCACATGAATTTATTTCTACCAAGTTGATACCTTAATCTTTTTAGCACTCACGCCACAAAAACAATGCATAGATTTTAGAGGTTTTCTGAAATACTGCATCTTTATATATGTAATGTCGTCATACTGGAATTGGTAAAAAGTTCCTTGTTTACAAATGATATAACGACCCTTTAACATACCAAACATTGAAAGCTGTCAACCTTGCGCTCTTAATAAATTGTTAAGAAGCAGTAATGACCATGGCCTCGTTCATCAAAAGGTAAACTACGGGCCACCCGTGGTGCCCCAATGTGTTGGTCAATGCCAATTAAGGTGTTTGTTGTTTATTTTTAACTCAATAATAAGGCTCACAATATACATGTACATGGATTCCAAATGTTAATTGTCAGTCTATACTTTCTTCTTCGTGTACTTTCAGCGTTGCGCGCTCAATTTAATGGAGAGAACCTCATCTATACTGTCTCAAAAGAGCAAAAGCGAACTGCACTTTTCCCAGATGACACCCAAAAGATTCATTTTAGAAGCTTCATTTGCAATGTCTTTCAATCCACTGACAAACAATTCAAAACAGCACTTGATGTTTAAAGGATGTGCACGTTTACGACCTTCGAAGTTCCGTCGTTGATTGTCATTATACAGATGCCGCCGGATGCCGCCATGATGGCGTGCAGATGGAACGAAATGAAATGACTCCTTCGACGCATGAAAAGCTCCCACAAGAGCAATTGGTGTCCTCAAAATCGCAGCTGTGTGCACAGGCTTAGAAATTTCAAGCTTGCCGTGTACTATACATAAGACACATGATGGGGTTCATTTCACAAACATCCTAACATGTAAGTCCTATGTAAGTCACATTCCAGGATTGGAGCACAGATAACCCTTTCTTTCTAAGAACTTGCCCTGAATTGAACTCCTGGGCCCATATTTGCAAAACCATACTGACATGGCAACTGGGCCTTAGTATAACCAACCATGGAGTTTACTAAGAATCCTGCTAACTATATAGTTACATACTAGGATACTTTAGTCGAATTTGGGTAGACCTGTTAAATTGAACAAAGTGATTCCCACAGCAATGGAATGTGACATTTTCTGTTTCTAGGAAACTCCTGTATTGTTGAGGGCTCTCAGCAAACCCAATCTGGGTTTTAAATCTGCATGGGATGAGCTGACCGTATGAAAACCACGTCCCAAACAGCTCTGGACGTTCAAGAGCTCAAGAAGACATCTCAGGCAGAGTATAGTGCACCCTACCTCAACGGATCTTACGGAGGCTGGTGCAGTTAGCCTTGAAACAAGAGGTGTTCTACATATACTCGTTTAGTCCGATAAAATATGTTAAATCTCCCAGCCTCCTCGATATTTCAGTTAGAGTAATTTGAGCTTTTTTTATAACCGCATAGTACGATGCAAACCGCACGACATCCCCGGAAATCCATACACCGTAGCATTCCCCTTGTGAAATTAATGATCATGAAAAATATTGAGCTAGGCATGCCAATCGTTTCTTCTCTCGCTGTACAGGGTTCAATCTGTTGCCCCAATTTTTATTTTGAAAGAATACAAACTAGCATGAAAAATGGCTTGTGGAAGACGAGTGGACAAATAATGTACACAGTGATACGGCTGTTGGCATATGATAGACAGATCGCAATGCAAGCACGCGACCGGGCATTTATACGAACTGTCAAACGCATCAGAGCCCGTATACATACTCAAGCAAGCGTTATACTTATAGGTTTCCTTGACCGAATGAGGCGGGGACGCGACACCAACGTGCCATCCTCGTCCGGTGAATATTAATAAATTTAAAACTTGTCACTGCATAATAAGCGCACAAAATTGTTCACATTTTCAAGTGGTGTCATAATATGCCGAAGAGTGCCGCTCAAAATGCCAAAACCATCTCGAGAAAATGAGCCAAAGCCTCTAACAGTTTTACGATGTCACCAATCGGCCGCGCGGAATGTTGCTTTTCTTAATTCGGCCAAGTATCTCATTGGCACAATTTGCGAGTTAACAGGGGAATAAATCACCTCTCCAGCCGATGTTCTTTGCCGGGGTTCGTGGCCATTTCGACCCGTGCATCGCGAGCCCTTGCTCCATAGGTTCATGGCCCGGAGCCGCCTAGCCTCAAGTCCGGTGTGGAAAGAAATTCCGCCGCCGGGATATCCTGTCCCCCGGACAGAGCTTGGATTTTCTGTCCTCGATTTCTCCATGGAAATATTTAATTGACACCCTCTCTTCCTAACGGAGAATATGTATTTTATTTCATATGTATTTTATTTCATTTAGCTTCCCTTCATTTACAAAATCAACGTCTTAATCAAATACAGTAAAAACGTCACCTTTTGCATTAGGCGGATCCAGAACATTTTCTTTTTCTGGGGCCGAGAGCCAATTTGTTTTCTCAAAACTCCCGTCCCAATGTTAAAAACGTGATATTACCTGGACTACTACCATATACTATGGGAAGGGGAGTGTGGTTTTTTTTTCCTTCTTTAAAAAAAAAAGATTAGGGGAGGGGTTTGGCTATAGCCCCCCTCAGTCCCGCCCCCTTGATCCGCCAATGTTTTGCAAGATTACTGGTTCTACACTAAAAACGTGAACTGTATCCCTCTCAATGGTCTTTGCGGATAACCAGTGTTGCCTATAAGAAATGACAAAACGACTGCCTGTAAATGTCTGACATTTGTTAACATCGTATCATCGCACTACATTTCAAAACAAAGAATTTAAAATAGGTCGCCTAGAATTTATTTCACTCTGAATTTACTGGTTCTATACCGTTGAACAGCGATGTGAAAGTAGTCACTATACGCACCCCTAGTATAAAGAACAGTGTAGTGTATATCCACGCACTAAAAAAAAGGGAAAATATCTACCTTTCATCCTCTCCTTCCGGACAGTTTGCACGGGGAACAAAATGGCCCGTAACACCGGCTTGGGACGCGGACGCTCAATCTTGAACTTCGTTTACTCGATTATCCTGACCCAAATGCTCCGCATTTTATGCGCGCTTTCCTTGGACGTTGCACGAATTGATGGATGTACTATTCAGCGGACGGTGGTAAACTCAAACTGTGTATCGAGAAATTCTTTCGAGAAATACAGCATTAAAAAAATATTACCAGCTTTCTAAAATTGGTAATTTATTAAATCGATGGGCATAACTTATTTTCTTAAAAGACGATCGTGTTTTGAAAATGCGTTAATTGTTTCAACTGCGATCCGAGAGAAATACCATATGGTGGGAATTTGAGCTGTGCTTTATTGTACAGTGAGTTTTGGTTCCATATTCCCAATATCTGCTGGTAAGCAGTTTACAACACTTGTTACATGAATTGTTACAACAATTATTACATGAGTGGAAAATTTTTAAAAACAGGAACAACAGTTTTACATAACTAAAGAATAATGTTGATAAACTGCATTGATATAGAAATTCCAGTCACATATAGATACAGTAATACTTCAGAAAAACTTAAAAATCCATACATGTTTTTTTTGTGTTTGAGTGAATGGTAAAAAAGTTGTCTGCAGACAACTTTTTAAAAACTACCTTCAGTTGGCAATGATATAAAGGTACCATTTTACACGAAAGCAAAAATCATGTGGTGTTTGTTACCATTGGTATCAACACTTTCACTCCGGTTCTTTTGGTCAACTCGTGAAGTAAAATTGTGGGTAACCACATGATGTACCGATGGGTTTTAAGACTACACATGTCAAACTAACAGAAACGTGGATTTAAAGGAGCTTGTTTAGATTTGTCCAGAAAATGGATTTCATTCTAACCCAACAATCATATAAAAGACCTCCCCAAAATACTGGGAGGAAAACAGTAAATTTGCAATCTCCAGTTTGGAGGTGGAAGCAAAAAAGGTTAGTGTGATCACTGCACTGCTTTATGTAACCGGATAAATTAGTTTACAACACATCAGTGGTTTTGACGATATCCTTGAAAATATACAGAGCGCAAAAGTACAGAATGATATTGAGAAAAATATGACTAATGATATGCACTGTATAAAGGGTAAATAAATGCCTAACATTTTGACCAACGTTGAGCAAATAGTCAGCTCAACCAATAGTTGGTTAACATGCAAAACACACTTGATGGGTACAACAATTTACCCAGTACCTGGCCAATAAAACGGTGTTTCAACAACTGGGTGAAAGGAATTCACCAATGAATTCGCAAACTTAGCTCGCTTTAACCAACTGCAAACATCTCCAAGCTAGGAATCTACCATGTTGGGCAAGTCGCCCTATTATTCCCCAGCGCATGGTCAAAGTTTACCCAGAACAATTTGCACCCATTTCTTGATGAATATATGCCCAAACTCCATGACTCCAAACATGACCAACAACTTGTATTTAGGCCTAATCAATATCCAACAACTAGAAAAATAACGAGCAACAAATGCAGACTTTTGTTTACCCAACGAGTCATTTGCCCAATATGTTTACAGTGTGGTATCAAAATCATGGGGAAAGAAAATGGGGGGCTAATGTTATCTGGATACGCTTCTTTTACAAACATCAACTTGAAAACAAGACCTTTTGGGGTCGACGTCCTTTCCAGTCGAATGCAAAATGATCAGACTGCTCAACTACAACCAGGCCAATAAAAAGAAGTTCAAATCCCACCACACCAGGCTAAAGCTACCTTCATCAACCAAGACCGATATTTGTTGATTTACTGAATCTCCAATGGATGTTGGAATTGCCTCCCGATCACAGCGGAATTGCCTCCCGTACGTGATGTTTACGCAAGACACCTTCATCAACGTGCCTCGTACCTCGACCTCCCTAGGAGTGCGTTTGCTGCAAACAGCGGGATTACCTTAATTCCCGCCGTACCGGGCTCATGATCATGCCGTGTCGGTGCTTCTCCAAAACATTAAGGTATATTGTGTGTGCTCGGGCCAATTTCAACTCGAAAGCTTGATAACTGTCGCAATTAAGTGACATTATCACAGTTATTCTGTGTCAAAGGTTTGTTATTTTCGCTCTATACCGAGATAAGCCATGCGCCCGAGAAAGTGAGGTATTGGTCGCACACAGTTAGTCAATACGACAATTTGTTATTGTCTTTTGTGTCATTGGTTTGTGCGTATTTGTGGTGTTTACACAAATCTGAATGTAGTTTTGCTGTCAACACTAGCAACGCCTCCACACCTTAGTGATCCACACCTTAGTGTTCAACGCCTCCACATCTTAGTGAAAAAAACCAAACTCATAGCGAAAGGTAAAGACTTTGGGGTTTTCTGAACGTCGGCGTGGCCATTATAGCCGCGCACTACAAAACCTTACTGATATGTGATAATTGGGGGCGGGGAGGAGGGGGAGGGGTAGGGGGGACACCCATTAGCTCAGTGACGTTTTACCTGAAAATCCGAACAACACCTTTCAGAGCTCTGGTATAATTTGCAATGCATAGTTCCGATTTTGCCCAGTTAACCCCGCCCCCTTGGACATTGTTGCTATGGCTCACACGCTATCGTCAAAATGGCGACACACAACGCACAAAGCAATGGACTTTCAACGGAAAGCACAGATTCATTGAAGAAAACTTAAAGGTATTCATGTTTCAGGGTCAACAGTTATCTTAGAACACACATGGGTAAAGGGCCAGTAATACAGGGATGTCATATCATTACGAAATATAGCTTTCGTACCTTTGAACAACGAAACGACGGGCCTTGAAACCAAAAATTCACCCGGATCGTCGCATACAACACTGTACAAATTGTATGGGGCCGGCAGAACATATCGCGTGATCATGTTGTTGTGAGCGTACAGTGCACTTTGACCTATGTGGGTGACATCTGCTAGCTCTGTTGTGATTGGTCGGCGGGTTCGGTTGATTGACAGGTCGGAACTATGCATTAACGACCCAAAATTCTACTTTAAGAGTTGACAAGGGAAACAACTAACTCAAAGTGTTGATAGATGTAACAAACACCACGTGCGTTTACTTCTGTCCAAGATGCGCAAAATGAACAACTGAAGGTAGTTTTAAAAATGTATGTGCAGCACACAAGTGTTTACCATTTACCAGTGTTGTAGTCGAGTCACCAATATCGAGTCCAAGTCCGAGTCTCGAGTCACTAGCCTCGAGGGCGAGTCCGAGTCCGAGTCTCGAGTCATTAGGGGTACCGTGGCCGAGCGGTTTAGGTCATTGACTCGCAATCATAGGTGAAAACTTGGGGTTGCAGGTTCGAACCTCCCCACGGCTACGGTACCTGTGCCCTTGGGCAAGGCACTCAACCACACTTGCTCCATCCTTCGGAAGGGATGTAAAGCCGTTGGTCCAGTGTGTAAGGTAATGGAAACTCACTCTAAAGATCCCAGAGCATTCTTTCGTGAAGAGCAAGGGGATCATCCCCGGTGTCTCTGGCCATTTCTAATTCTTCATGGGTTTCCTCACGCTTGCGAGTGACAGTGCAATGAGCACTATTGAGGAATCCTTGGTATGAATACCAGAAAGAAATAATAATAATAATAATAATTAGCCTCGAGTCTGAGTCACGATCCTCGATCCTCGAGTCCGAGTCTGAGTCACTTGTTCGCCAAATTAATGAAACTGAATCTGCTATATTTCGTTTACACAATATGAAATTATGACGTACTCATGCGCTCCTTGCCGGCCTGGTGGGGGCAGTGTACATTCACGCAGCAGACTGTTTTTCCCAAGAATCCTAGCGGGTATATATATATATATATCTATTTCTTGTTTTGAAATAGGCCTATGTGACTCGTGAGTCACGAGTCACCATGTTCGAGGCCGAGTCATCATGGTCGATTCCGAGTCCGAGTCATCATGGTCGATTCCGAGTCCGAGTCCGGGTCATTTTCCAATGTGACTCGAGTCGAGTACGAGTCACGAAAATTGTGACTTGAGTCGGACTCTAGTCCGAGTCCTGGACTTGAGTACTACAATACTGCCATTTACTTAAAGGAAGGACAACACTTGCAAAAAGTTGCCTAATTTTGTACGCTTCAAGTAAGTCGCCATCTTTTGCAGTTCGGCGCTCGGACTTGAGAGGGCGTGGGTCAGGTATATAACAACAGATTTTACACACTTTGCGTTGTGTGGGAGTCGGGAAACAAGCCTTCAATTCTGACGTCGAAAATACGATTCTCTGATTCTCATGGGGGTTTATGGACTGGGAAATACGTTAACATTTTTTATTAAATTTGTAAGTAATTCCAAACAAGTGTTGCCTCTCCGTTTAACACAAAAACATGCACGGATTTCAATTAATTTTTTAAAAGCATTGATGCACCAATGTTTCTAAAATTTCTTCAGATTAGTTCACCAATTCTTTAGATATGTCATACCATTGGCTATGACCTTATTTCAAGATTCCACCCAAAAATAAAATCACCTTGCAAATGATACATCGGGCCTTTAATAATTGTTTTCTTCTTAGAAGATATCGGTGTCACTAATTGCTTTTTGTTATAAATGTTGTATTCTAATCCTCATCGTTACAACCGCGTCCATGTCCTTGACATTTCATCACCATGCACTTCTTTAATAATTCATTGCATCGTCACAGATGACTTGTATAAGTAACGCTACCTTTATTACTAAAAACCCTTGCCTAAAACCTTTTATCCTCTGCAATTCTTGACACTGTATAATTAGCGCTAGTGAACCGTGTCCGGATCCCACTCCCATCCAATCGCCAATGGACGAGTCATGCAAAGATGTGCCCACGTACTTTCTGATTTTGGCATACAGTGTTAGATCGTAAGATTGAAATTACTACGTGGGAGTGGATTGAGGAATATATCGTTATCTTTGTATGCGAAATGCTCATTATAATGCCCGTATGCCACTCCAAGGTAAGGGGTACCAAAGTCAATAATATATGGGTGTACCACACTAAATAAATCTCCATAGACAACCGTGCTAATTGGAACAAACTCTCTCAGGACATGGCGCCAGGTGGAAAAATCATGTTTAAGACTTGAAATTTCGTTTTCTTTTTAATTTTCACTAAGTTGACCATTGATATTTTTTCCGGAAAATGGCTCTAAAGAAGACCACCCCTAAAATAAGCATATTCCAAAGACAGCCATGTCTGAAAATTATCCCTCCACTACAGGGAAAATTAAAGCACTTTTCAGCCTTCATTTTCATCCACAATTCTCAGAGTTGCAAGACCACGAACCAGGCTTTGTGTAAACACCTACTTCTTTACAACATATTATATTTCGGGCCCCCAGGACGCTTTATCCTCAGTTTAATTGAGGGTGTGCAAAAAATTAATGAGCTCCGCTCACGGATCTGGCCCTTATTTAGTGTGATGCACCCATATATAGAGAAACCAGCCCCTCACACCGAAACAAGACCGGTATTATAACTAGTCTCTTTACAATACGAGTGGGGCTGGGAGGTGTAACTATAGTCCGCATCGAGACATCTAAATTTCCTCTGTCCATATTCAAGACAGTGTGGTAAAGTACCTTGCTTAAGGGCACAAGTGTCACAAGAATTCATGGCCCTGATCTTTTCTCAAAATACAAGATGACTTTAAATTGTTTAAAAAAGATAACTTATAGGTCTCAAAAAGGGTAACATGCTGTGTAACGACATCTTCTTAGAAAGACATCGGTGTCACTAATTGCTTACTTATAAATGTTGTATTATTTTTCGAGCTATTTTTATCATCTTCACTCATCGGTACAACCGTGTCAATCTCCTTGACATTTGATCACCGTGTACTTCTTTAATAATTCATTGCAGCGTCACAGATGACTTGCAGTAACCTTGATTATATTCTAAAGATGACTTTAAATTGTTCAAAAAAGATAACTTAGGTCTCATGCTGTGTAACGACATGTTTTTTTAATTTGTTTTATCTGTGTACAAATTTCCAATGCAATTTTCTTTGTGTATACGTGTTTTAAAGACAGATTACAGAATTGTAAAACTGCCAATGGCGTTATTTCCATGTGTGATTGAGAATGTGCATGACAAAAACCAAGCTGTGTGTAAGTCATCCACGTTTCGAGAAAACAATGAAAAAAATTTGCTTATGCTACGAAACCACCGTCCTATTTAGGCTGGTTCTCCTGCTATATACTGCACGTATTCCTAGAGCCATAATACAACGGTAGTCAAGGGCCTAGTTTCGCACAAATGAGGGCACTATTGTAAAAAAACAAAATGTGAGCACGCACTTATATAATTTTCTTATAATGTTTTTATATTTAAAAAAAGACAACATCTCAGGCGAAATCATTTAATTGGACAGTTGGAACCACTTGTGCCTTACATTATTTTGAGTAAGGCTATTGGTTGATTAAAAGTTTGGGAAATTGCTAATAACATTTTGCTTGAATGTATTTTGTTAAACGTTTGTAATTTCACCCCATAGTTTAAACATAACATTCACCGCGTGATGCAGCAAAAATAGACGCCCTTTGTATAATTTCCAAATGGCATAACTGCTTCTGGTATCAATTTGCACTATTCATGTACATGACACGTGAGAAGGACGTTGCAAAGTTCACCTGTGCTCTAAGCTCTTCGAATACCAAAGTGTGATACCAGAGCATTTAAGAGGTCAGACAGGTGTAGGGGCCTCTCGGCTCTTTTGCAGGTACGAGATAGGGGCAATTCTCGCCCTTGGAAAATTAATCCCTGTACTAAAAATAAAGGCTAGTGACAAATTTCCCTTTTTTCGTGACCATTTACTTGTGTTTGTGTTATAGTTTCTGCATCTCTGTACCAAAGATAACCCGTAAATGTTCCTTTTTTGTTTGTTTTTGTTTTTACAATTCTGGCTTAAAGTCCAATACATCATTTGCAGTCACCCATTTTTTTACTTCATGAGTTGACAAGAAAAACCCGAATACAATGATACTAATGGTAACAAACACCATATGTGTTTTCCTTGTAAAATGGTATACCTTTGTGGGAGAAATTGCCATGGATTTTTAGGGTTTTTGAAGCATCATTAAATCTATGTGGCTGAAATTTCTACAAGGTAGTTAGTTTATCAACATTATTTTTTATTTGTATGTAATGCTGTTTTTAAAAGTTTTCCAATCATGTAATATGTCTTTAACTTTCTGCCATTTGGGGGGAAATGGCCCTATACCTATGTAACTTGTAAAATTACCACTTCACATCTCACAGGCCGCTGCCATGGTGCATCTTATCAGCCTTCCTTTCACTCAGAATGTTCAGAGTTGCAAGCTACATCAGCACCTGTTTTTAGTAAAACGCAAGATTCTGCTCCCTAAAACACTCTTCCTTTATGCATTTCGAGTGCTGATGCGATCTTTGCCAGCTGCCCACGTGTAGCTGCCCAATTGTATATCTTTAAGACTCATTCTGTCGCAGACGTGACGAATTTTTAGCAATAAAATTTGCATGAAAAGACAGTCCAAATAAGGTAGATTAAGATGAATTACACAAGTATCCATTCAATACAAATGTGGACAAAATGTCCATGACTTTGGAAAATCTGGACGAAAAACAATTACCTGGCTGCACCGGGATTCGAACCGCGGATCTTTTGCTTTATAATAAACGTGTAGACGTCCTACCATGCATGCAATTGAGCTATGAACCCAACTAGTGTTCTCGTAACACGGTATTGTTCCTTTGTATCAAAATGTCTCACTTTGCTGTAATGTGGGTGTTTTGTACACGGAAGATATGATTCGAACTGTCCAATACAACCCGTAATATAAATCTTTTCATTAAAAAAAAAACCAAGAACGGCGAAGCCGCCACGGCTCGCTACTTTAATATCCCGTGGCTAGGTATCTTCAGATGCAGAGAGATTCAAGCACTTCTCGAATGATTCGCAGGTGAAGTAGACCCCACGGCAAGAAGATAGTGGGATGAAGAAACGCGCCTCGGGCGCCCGATATACGCAAGGGGTTTGGTCGGATGATTGAAGATGAAAGTTGGACGCAGTGCATTGCGTATTTGGCATTTTCTTCTTGCACGATAGGCAGCGATCGGATAGTAAGTTCGCTGTTTATCAGTGACACAAAGGGAATTTGTTGGACATTTTTGAATTAAGCAAAATGTTAAAGAAGACATATTGCAGTTGTACATGCTGGTATGTTATGAGGGATTCTTGGTTTAAAGGGGAGAGGAAACAGTTGCTTGGAATTATCGACGAATTTGTTAAAATGGCATGCACAGTGTTTGATTGGGATCCGGGGCATTTGTTTTCAACGTCGTCGACATAATTAATTTTGATGGTAAACTTAAAACAAATGCGAGCTCCGGATCTGCAAATATATGGCGACACAAATTAAACGCACTGATTTTGACCCAAACAAATTAAATGCGGCAAATGTTGCTATGCTGGCCATGTTCTAGGGAGTTAAGCAACCTTCTGCAATTGTTTTTCTTCCATTAACCGGACTTTGCTCGCGAAAAAAAGGTCAAATACAGCGGCATTTACATGACGCGATCGTCAACAACCCAACAATCATAAGACGGAGAAAATTATATGTAAAAATAGCACTGAATGATGCCTGTTCTGTTTACTGTACTGGTGCCCATAACTTTTAAATGCTTCACATACATTGCCTCGTTATGATAGGGCTGTGAAACTCCGCTGTGTTAAATACTCTAGTTTATGACGTCTAGACGTCTCGTCGGCTGGCAATAACTTTTGAAAAAAAGTGCGATAAATCCTATTTAGGGGGAAATAAACGTAACTATATTACGAGCGATGAAACGGCAGAAATGTTATGTTCGCGTCTCATTCAACCTCGTAAATTTAGAGATTGAGACACAATAAAATAATGCCACCGGGCCTTATAGGTCAGCCGTTAGCATATATGTCCAGTGTGTTGGAGGTTTCGGGTTCGAATCCCGTGGAGGACCATAGATTTGTATCTCTCAGCCTTCATTACAGTGCAGTTGGGTCTGTACAAGATGTGTATGGTACTTCGAGGAGACAGATTACTGTCCTATGCGTATATGCATGGTCTATAATCATCGCTGTCCAAGTTGATGCATTTCAGTATGCCGTGAAGAAAATCAATGCAATTCCACATGTTCGATAACTTGGGATATTTTGGGGTTATTTAAAAACCAGCCCGGAAATCAGCTGGGATTTCATAATGCCATACACCCAGCAGAAAATGAGCATAACAGGAAAGGGTACTATTCCTTGCAGCTGCGTTTATGAGTTCTGTGTGACGACCACGCTGTCGTCTGTATTTTGGGCGCAGGTCAAGTATTTATCGAATTGGCTATTGTTCCGAAGGATTGTTTCTCCGAAATCACTGTAGGCAGAATTGTTTTTATGGAGATGGGGTAGGGGTGCCACCATGAAAATGAGTGGCACATGTACGCACCCCTAACTTCACCCTACTTCACTCCCTGTCAACAGGCCTGGCCATTGTTTCATGAAAGTTCTATAAACAGCACGATATGCGACAAATGGACTCCCTATAGGCCTAGTATAAACCTCATACTCTTCCCTTTAGTTAACGTACCTTTTTCCGTAAGTCCGAAATTGCGTGAGGTTTCGTGAAATTAGCTGCTGGCTTCGAAGGTTTCTTGCTGTGAATGGTTTCACTATTATTCTAGAAATGAAGAAAGAAAGAAAGGATGTTCACAAAGTTTAATCAGTGTTTTTGTTCCGAGGTATCATCTGTCCGAATTTATTGTTAACAATTTATAATTGAAACCTACCAGGAAAACAAATCATTTGGGGACATGACCCATCCGGATTATTCACGTTCGGCATGTCGATCTTTGGGACCAAAGACCGTTCGGAATTAAGACCGTTCGGGAATTCAGATCGTTAGGGCAATTTACGGGACACCAGTATCAACGTCGGGTTAGATGGATCAGTAGCCTACTTGGTACAGGGCTGGTACGTTAAACCAGAAGCTCCGGTTCAAATCCCGATTTAGCCAAATTGCTTTGCCTAACCTAAATGGACCTGTATTATGGTTCGCTTACATGTATCTGATGCTTTTCCGTCTTGTCTTTTTACAAAAATTTTCGCCAAATGCAACATTGATGCATTCAATCAGTATAAAAAGAGACTAATTTTTACCGATTGACTATACCTTTCTTTTACATTTTTCTGGGTATTTTAACTATTTATTAAAATGTGCAACAGAATAAAGTACATGAAGTATCTGTTTTTGCAAATGAACTCTCCCATTGAAACGATCCGTGCAATCAAGTCATCAAATAAAACGTATAACGTATAAGACGTATTGCCTATTAGCTGAGAGGATGTTTTCTTTCTGTCGCCATCCTTGCGCTAATTTTACGGTGACCTCACTAATTTTTCTACCGAAACTCCTCCACACTCAGCGTCATGTTTTAAATCTTTAAAATGCATTAACGAGAGTTTCTAGGAATTTGTAATGGTCAGAAACACATAAGGAACGCCATTAATCTTGCGTCTCATCACCGCGACGCCTACAGATTATAATCGCAAGATCACATTAAAGCCCTTATGATAGCAGATGAAACTTTTTACGAATTCAAGGAATGTTGACCAACTGCCTTGCAGAAATTTCAGCCACATAGATAAATTAATACTTCAGAAAACCTTGCAAATCCATGCATAGTTTTTGTGTTGAATTAATGCTAAAAAATCTATGCAAACGTTTTACACGGGGGAAAATGCGGTGTTTTTACCATAAAAGTTGCTATCAACACTTTTAGTCGGTTTTTGTTTCTTGTCAACTCATAAAGTAAACATTTGGGTTCACTACAAAATGATATAATGCGGCTTTAACAAAATGAACACGCTCTACCGGGCTTGGGCAATAATCACGTCACGGTGCCTGAACGCGCATTACAGGCATTGTCAATAATGAATTACCCTCAAACAATGTTATATTTGTATAGTATTATTAAAGATAGTATACATGATTGGTAAACTGTTACAAATAGTTTTATCCCCGTATAATTGAAGATATGCATGATTAAAACCAACCTGAGCAAAAACCAGCTCCGCACTTCGTCTAACTTTTGAGAAAACAGTCAAAAAAGGGTTTTCAGTCATTTCGCCCCAAAACCACTTCGCCCTGAACCATTTCGCCCTGAACCACGGCCTGTGCACGAAGTGGTTTTGGGGCGAAGTGGCATTACGGCGATGTAGTGTTTGGACAAAGTAATTTGGGGCGAAATGGCACTCGGGCGAAGTGGTTTGGGGCGAAATGGCACTTGGGCGAAATGGTTTTGGGGCGAAATGAATTTTCGTCTCATGAGACGAAAACTAATTGTTTTACTCATTTCTCAAAGACTATAGCACTTCAGACAAAACCATTTCAGGGGAAGTTTTCTACGGTCATCGTGTTTATATTGTGTAAGTTAGGCGTAAATCTGTGAACATTTCTGATTTTCGAGATTACCAATGATGTATACTGCCTTTAACGTATTATAGTATATTTATTATAGTACCATGAGTTTATTAATGTACCATGGTAATGTTATCAGTATGTTGGCCAATGAAGTGGTTGTTATAATTACAGTATTATGTGGTTATAGCTGAAATGGTTATCACTCACAGTGTTGGCTAATCGTTTTTATAATGTCTCCAAATTCATGAATGTTTCATGTGACATTACCTAGTGATGAGCTATTTCATTCACCTGTTACTTTAAATTTCTATGGTTGGAATTCATTTTGCACACATTAGTTGTACGTACAGGTAGGTAGGAAAATTCCAGACAGGCTTTGGGGACGTTTTGTTGTTAAAGTACGCATGAAATTTGCATTATGAAAATCCTCTATTTGCGAGTGTTGTCGAACTTGTCTATATACCCAGCAAAAAGGTATATGTATACTTTTAAGGATAGAGATAATGTCATGATGGACAATATTATATGAACTTCTCAATCAATTTACGACTATATGTAGCACAAAAACTATACCCACTGTACCCGTACAACCGACGACTGGCAAATTCCACCCAAACCGTACCAGTTGGTCAGAATTCTAAGAAGTGTAAATTCCTGATCGTGTGTGGTTTTCTACTTGTGTATAAGTCCTCTGGTATGGAATTGCCATGTGGATTGACACCAATTAAGTCTGCACCGGATGACACTAATTTACAGATTTGCCAGGATTAACATTACTGGATTGGAATAATATTACAAATGGCGTTATATTGATGTGTAATTCAGGATGTGTATATGATAAATACCGACCTGTTACGTATGATAAATACTAACCATAAGTCACTTTAGTAATACGTTCCAATAAAACATTGTGATGGTTGTGTAAAATTGTGATGGTTTCCTGGCTATACACCAATCCGAGAGCCAAGGACCTGTTCTCTGTACGCCCACCGTAACAGGGGTCCACCAAGTGCCATTAACTGTACGGTACATTATGTTCACTTCGAACAATTTGCGCATTTTTTAAAAGCCTGTGCACCCAAAGGGACGCGTTGTGCAATATTCAATTTTAACAACAACACAGAATTCGTACACTCTTGTTCCATATTTCATTCACTTGAAACTGAATATGCCATATGCGCTTGTTCTCCCAAACAATCGTGGACGTTTTAGGGAGGTCTATAAAGCGGGCCTCCCACTGTGCGATTTTTGTCACTAATTTCCTACGAATTGGTACGATTATCGGAGACTGCCTATAGACTCTACACACAATCGTACCCAATCGTAGCTAATCGTACCTAATTCGTGGCGAAAATCGCACAGTGGGAGGCCCGCTTAACGAAGAGAACAATATCGTCCGCGATTGGCAAGCGAACGTCCGCGATTCGCTCCTGTACAAAACCAACGAGAGTAAGGAAAAATAGACTATGTCCAAACAAAAGAGGAACAAAGGGACGTCCGCGATTGTCAGTGAGTTCACACCTGTATGAGCTTGGCGCACTGACTCACTGTTCTGCTCGTTCTCATTGCTTGCTACTCTGTTACCAGACGGGGAAAAATACACATTATCTGCTGACGTCATTCCACCAGTTTGTCTTTTCCCGCCTTTTGTTAAAAAAAAGGAAACATCCACTGGAATGCGCCGTACGGATGGTTTCGTTATGTGCTATACATACTGTAAATCAAGAGTTGCGCCTGGGGGTAGGCCTATGTTCTAACAAACATGGCGTCTTCTTTCTCCAATGCTGCCAATGTGCAACTTGTGTACGTTCCAAATATTCCTAAATTAATACCAACTCTCACTGCACTTGATTGTCCAAGGGCCTTGAATTATTCCCCTTATTGCAAACGCAGCATATTACTGAATCACAACCACACGTTAATTAGATTAAGCCAGCATCCGATCTCTACTTTTGCAGACTAGACACGCAATATTTTAGGGGATTTGAAAATGTGAATATTTCAGATTAATCCTACAGAGATAGTAAAACAGATACATAACCTTGGTGGCATTTGGATGGTGAATCGAGGGTCAAGGGTAGTGCCAAGCGTGTGTCAATTTCGATTGTTGCAGAATTTATAATGGGCTTGTAACGAGCGAACGATGTTTGTAGCTATTGTCAAGTCATTTTATAAATGCGCATTAAAGGAGTGTGTCAAAATTACTTCCCCCTCCCATGATTTTCCCTGGGTGTTGAAATGTTGATACCACGCCGTGTCACATTTTTCTCATTATTATTCTGAAATTTAGTATTCTTAATCCGTATATTTTTTGAAGATATAGTCAAAAACCACCATTGTCTACTCTTGTGAACTAATTTATTCGGTAAGACTAATTTATCCGGTAAGAACTAATTTATCCGGTTAAAAAAACAGTGCATTGAGTACACCAAACATTTCACTTCCAAATCCAAATTGGAGATTGGAAAATTCCTGTTTTTTCTTTTCATATGGATAGTAATCTGGGAAGGTATTTTAAATGATTGTGAGGTTACAACGAAATTAATTTTCTGCAAAAATCTGAACAAGCTCCTTTAAAATTGCGAAAATGGTTAAAGTGTACGATGCGGGGCAATGCAGATTACAATTTTCTGGATACGGGACACCATGCCTGCTTGAAGCAGATTTTGGCAAAATCTGCTTCAATCAGAACTTGTACAATAAATACCATATACCCATGTATTCCGTATTTGAGACCCACTCTGGAGACTTTTCTAAGATTGTCGCGCAGTCTCAAAGGCCGTGTTCTCGCGACACGTATTCGTAATGTATCTGGTGTACACTGGTCCAACCAACATGTAGTCGGGATTGAGCCTTATTATTCAACGAACATCATTGGTCAAATTATTTAAACAGATTCATGGTCGTGGTCGCAAACATTCAATCCAACCTGAGCGAAATCAGACCCATTCCCAGAGCTAGCTATTAGATTTTTCTGTTATCTTGAAAAATCAAAGTACAGCTGTACCGGCCAAAAGTTTGAGTACACCTGTTGAAAACTATTATATGTTTAGTAAAATTTTAGAGCATTTTATGCCCAGTACAAAAAAACACATTATGCAACAAATATATTCAATACATGTCATAGAAATGTCTTTGAAACTTCAGAAATGTCTCTTTATCTTTCATTCCTCAAAATAGCCACCTCTGGCTTCATATAAAAAAAGTAGCCTCTGAAAGTCACACAAGTTTTAAGAAGTATACAGTGATTACAATATTGTATTATGTAACAGATTTATGTGTAATAGGTTATTTTGCATGTGTTCTGACTGTTCTCTGATTTTCTGAGGTCCCTGGAGCGTGTCCAAAATCACTTTGTACTAGCTGAATGCACAGTATTGGCACCAGTCAGTTCTTGACCACTATCAGATAGCTATCTAGTCTATATTTGCCTTTCCTGCATACACAACTGTTGTAAAATGGCAAAAGGACCCCAGTTGAGTAAAGAAAAGGGCAAGCTGTGATACTCTACGAAATGAGGGTCAATCTTACAGACAAATTGCAAATACATAGTTTTCAACAAGTGTACTCAAACTTTTGGCCGGTACTGTATATATCTTAACACAAAGATATTTGTGCATTACAGGCACAAACTAATTTGTACAGGTTTACAAGTACAAACAGCCAGTTCAGGTTTACAATGCAAATATACAGGTAACGATTGTGTCAAAAAACACAAATTCGCCACGTATTATGAGTTCGAAGCGGCCGAGAGCTCCACTCCCCTGAAATCCCATTCGTTTGTACACGATCAAACTTAGCGTTCTAGTGCGGTGTACTAGATTTCCGTTTCATCATGCACTGCGCGCCGACTGCGCGCAGGGAAATGTGGGGGAACCGTGAAGCCACGTACTTAAATGGCCCCTTATTTAGGATTTTTATCAATGATATCTATGCTTTAAAACCACTCTACTCAGTTAAAGTCATAACAATCCTATTTGGAGCTTGCTTTGGGGGTTAAATCAAAGGTTTTTAGTTTTTATGCTAATGAAAATATGCATATTCATGACCAAGGTCACGATGTCACAAGAGGCAAACACAGGAAAATCACATTCAACTGTGCACAAAAGATTCCACTTTTTTCTCAATTTTCCTGAAACTTTTGTAATCCATGGCTGTTTGAGTTTGTTTTACATGTTGCCTGCTGTAAGCCATGACAAAACTGGGGGTAGAAACTGCAGCAATTTGCCACAAGTCCAACTTGAAGTCTTATGTTTTTTCTTAACTTTTCCCTTCCGTCTTCCTTATGTGATGCACTCAAAACAGCGCCCTCTGTCTGTGATTTATTGCAATGAAATCTTCTAAGTTGAAAAAGGCCACCTTTTATTTATTTTACATCCAAACGAACAATAGCATGTCTTGTTGAACAAGTAATCCGTCATTATGAAGCAAAGCTTAGGCACAAAGTTGTTTAGCATGTCACAGGCCCTTTAATACGCGCGGTCCTATAGGCCGGGCGCGAGTCGATACAATGTTATTTTGGCTGGTTGGTTTGGGCTTGACCTAAATTGTTTCCCTCTAATAACAGAGGGATTAATATATTTTGGCCGGTTGGTTTGAAACTGACACAAATTATTTCCCGAGAAAGACACTGTTACATTGGCCGGTCGTTTTTGGCTTGACATCAATAAATTGTTTCCTTGAATGACACTGTTATTTTGGCTGGTTAGTTTGGAATTGACACGAATTGTTTCCCTTGAATGACATAAATTGTTTTCCTCTAATAACAGAGAGTGTATTTTGGCTGGTTGTTTGGGATTGACAAATTGTTTCCCTTGAATGACACTGTTATTTTTGCTGGTTGGTTTGGGATGGACACAAATTGTTTCCCTTGAATGACATAAATTGTTTTCCTCTAATAACAGAGGTATTAATGTATTTTGGCTGGTTGTTTGGGATATTTGGCAAATTGTTTCCCTTGAATAATTTTGGCTGGTTGGTTTGGGATTGACATTACTGTTACCCCCTATAATAACACAGGAGGATTAATATATTCTGCCTGGTTAGTTTGGACTTGACATATGCCTAATTGTTTACACCGAGAGATGAATTAATATAATTATTTTGGTTTTGTTTTGGCTTGACATACATTGCTCTATGGTTGAATGTTTGTTTTGGGCTTGACTTCACATTAGATAATTAACAAGCAATGTACAAAATTCAGTATTCTTTAGTTGCACTGGCCATGTGGCCACGAATGTTCACTTGTTAGGTTCTTGAATAAAACAAAAATTACAATGTCGGTCCTAATATCGTGGTCGTGTGTGGACTATATGGACAGGAAACCAGTCTAAGCGAGCACCAGCGAACCTAAATCAGTTGTTACTTTAGAAAGTTACGAAATATACCCTCTGAGCATGCGCGTTTACTGTCAATTCTGATTCGAAAGGGGCGGGAATTGTGAACAAATATATGCTAATTTCTCATATATATGCAAGATGGTTTGGTTGTGGACTTTGTTGAAATCTTATAATTTGGCATTGTCCCGAAGTAAAACAGCGGATCATGGCGTTTAAATGTGCGAATTTTTATGGAAGCAATAGGCCTAGGGACCCAGACGGTTTGTAGAACCATATGAACACCTACCAGTGACAAGCTGTGACGTAATTATGTCGTTAGTCTATTGCGCATGCTCGAAATTCAACCCAGGTTTCTGCTCCGATGATCATATTTCTGTGGATCATGCGAGACACCAGCCTTGGCCTGGTGCATCAAGGGATACCTTCATCTGTAATTCAATTACAGAATCGTGTCAATGATGATACAGTGCTGCGATAGACCACAGTGCTGTATAAGCTTGATCATATCTGACCCCGTAGTCAAATTAAGCCGCCAAATTCCTGGGAGATTTTGCAAAGATCTTTGATTTCGCTCGAGATGACAGGCACAAGAAAAACGGTCATATATAGGTGTTCAATTCTCGTGCGGTATCGCATGCGAGATTTGGCAACGAGAGCCTTTGATATCTTACGCTTGTCGAGTCTTGATAAATTTAATTTTCTATTGTATGTCAGAGTTCCTATTTGCATAGGTATGCAGAGGTGTTGAGGTAGTTTAAGGAAGGCGGGAAGGTCACTTGACTGTTTTCGACTACACGCATCGGACAGCCCAATTTTTTCTTCCGCGGAAATGTCTGAATGAAATGTTAAGTTCACTTGATATCCCGAAAGAAGATTCGCTAGGGCTGTTCAACGTACAGCAACAGCAACTTTGATGGGGCTAGTTGATCCGGCAACTGGATAAAGCCATGGTCAACTACTGAATTTTTGCCGTTTTCACGGAACAACACATCGGTACTACCCATGTACCGCGTAAGCTGCGTGGGACAAGAGAAGCGAGCGGAGAAGTGCTAGGCTACATGCACACTGAGTTAAGTACGCAGAACAAAGAAACAGATTAGATAAAAGAAATTTTGTGCTGATTCAATTACGGTAAAATGGAACTAAATATCCAGTATAAAATTTGTTTTACGTCTTGGACGAATATGTTGAATTTCTTAATAAATCGGCAATACACATTGCAGAGAAGAATTAAGCTGATACATGCATATATAATAGGGGATCTCAACATTCCAGATATTCAGCTTTTAAACATGGTTAATGGTGCACTACATGTTTTGGTCACAATTAGTTCGCGATTATGGCGACAAAGAAAGGGCCGAGATAAGCTGTAGTGGTAAGAATTTGGAAAATGACCATGAAAGTTATTCTTTAAAATAACTAATCAAACTTGCCGGTGGGTGCAGAGTTGATGGAGGAACACTAATTGGCAGTGTGAAACATTTTCTTAGAAAACACTTAGAAAAGTTTCAATCGGTCTCATATGTTTTGTACACGAGGTTTTTCCGTTGATGTTTCAAAAAATCATGATACTGGTTACTATGCCACTAATTTTGAGCAGTTTTAGTCCTTTATCGTTTTCTATGTATAACGCAAAGACGAAGCCGGTTGTAGTGATATTTGTTTGGCGTATGGCCCCTGGAGGGAATACATAAACGCTGAGAAATCAACTCCGGCTTTAAACAAGATGGCGGCGCCCAGTAGTCCAGTTACGCACGCAGTTCTGCTAAAACGTTGAAGGTAAACTATAAAGGTATGACAATGGCTTACTTGCATTTTTTGTCTCCATGAAAGCGACTCTTTAAAGATACGGTTGGCATGATTGGATTTCAAGCACATTATAATTTATATTGAAACAAATATTATTGTTGCCCTCGATCAAGTTGTTGGGAAGCATAAATCCCAGTAAGGCATAGTCAGATAGCACAGCCACAATTATTATCAAAGTGGGATTTTAATAGGCCTATAATACTTGACTCCAGGTTGTTTCCTGATTATGATTCGCATATTTCTAAATGGATTTACCCCGAAAGAAATGTTAGGTTATTCAAATTTGCCCCAGTTCAGTTCTTTTGAGTATGAATTTGGCTGGTCGAGCCCATCATTGTCCAGATTTAAAACATACATTGAATTCCATAGTAACAATTTAGCAATATATAATTAAGTACTTTGTTTGTATGTACAACGGCACTGACTGTCATCTTAATCCTACATACTATTTTAATATTTCCACAGGTTTTCGTACCATCCATTCCAATGTGTAACATGGAGGATGAAGAGTCAAAACATGAGGTTTCACCAGGACTGGAATCATATGTTGAAGAGTTGCAGGAAACTAACACCAGCATAGAGAAGGGGTATCCCTTGCCATTGAAACATATCACTGGCCTTCGTGTAAATGTGTTTTATCGATACTGAAATGTTCTGACAATTGACAAACACCAACGCTTGACGTTATAGCTGCTAAATAGTTTATTGTGAGAAGGTAGAAGTAGTATGTTTAGGTGGAGAGGAAGATTCGCATGTTTCTGTATTCTATTGATATGTTGCCAATGAAATGTTAATCTTCCAATTCATTCTATTTCCAAACTTTCCTGTTCTAGACAAGGTATTTGTATTCACACATGATTCAGAGTTGTTTAATACTGCAGGATTTGATCTGCAGCACGGCAATGACGCCTTATCATACATGTACATGTAGTTCTTTATATACATGTAATTAGCATATTTCCATTCCAGTATGGATCTATAGGGGTTGCAAATTCAGTGTAACCCCAAATGCCCACATGACATGTATTGGACAAGAATGGTCCGTATGACAGCTCTCGCATGTTCACATGACATTTTCGAGTTTGAAAGTGAGAAAACTGCATGTTCTTTCATATGGTCACATGCGACATGCATAAACAATTTGTGTTGGTTCAGTTAATTAAGCTTGTGGTGAACTGAACAGAAAATCTACTTGGGACTAATATCACAACAGAAGTCGGTCCTTTTCTGTAGATTGAAAGTGAACCACATACAGGTACATGCTGTACATGTACAGCAATTATTTGCCATATAAGGGCATATTTCTTCATTTCACAAGATTCAGAGCTCTTAAACCACACCAATGTCTCATACGTTGCAAGTCATTGAGGCGTAACAGTAAACTTAATGCATAGTCTCACTTTACTGCTCTATAGCCCAACCCACATGGTGTTCTTTCACCTGCTCGCATGACAGATGTTTTGAAATTGATTACAACCCACATGTTCTTATTCGGTTCATATGACATGCATTGACTAAGTGATTCATTGTGTTCTTGACATGTTCACACGACGGGCGGTTTGAATTCGATATTACAAATTCGCATGTTCTCTCATTTGGTTCACTGGACAAGCAATGAATGAGTACATGTATTATGTATGGTTTTCTTAACATATATACGCAAGGCACATGTTCTATCATACGAATTATGTAACATGTATTGATACTTTGAAATTTGGATATAGAACATGTATTGTAATATACATGATGTGCTTCAACATTGTTCAATGAGATTGCGTTCTCTCACAATGTTCACATGGCAGAATGTTGAAATTGATTACAAACCTGCTTGTCCTCTATCTCATGGGGTTCACATGACATATCCAGATTAAAATAATGATTCTTGATATGCTTTTTTCACAGTGTCACTGTCACGTAACAAACGTGAGTTTAAATTGATTAATTAACCCGTATGTTACCTCATACGATTCACATGATAAACATTGAATGAGATTCGCTTGATGTTCTCACATGTTCTCATGGCAGATAATTTCAGTTCTGATAGTTAAAATCCGCATGGTGTTCTGTCAGGTGGTTAAAAGATGAATGTTTTGAATTCGTGCACTTAAAATCCACATGGTGTTCGAATTCTACCAGGTGATTACAAGATGAATGATTTGAATTCTGATAGTTACAAATCCGCATGGTGTTCTATCAAGTGGTTAAAAGATTAAGATTTTGAATTTTGATAGTTATAAATCCGCATGGTGTTCTATCAAGTAGTACAAGATGAATGTTTTGAATTCGTGCACTTAAAATCCACATGGTGTTCGAATTCTACCAGGTGATTAAAAGATGAAAATTTTGAATTTTGATAGTTATAAATCCGCATGGTGTTCTATCAAGTGGTACAAGATGAATGTTTTGAATTCGTGCACTTAAAATCCACATGGTGTTCGAATTCTACCAGGTGATTACAAGATGAATGATTTGAATTCTGATAGTTACAAATCCGCATGGTGTTCTATCAAGTGGTTAAAAGATGAATGATTTGAATTTTGATAGTTATAAATCCGCATGGTGTTCTATCAAATTGGTACAAGATGAATGTTTCGAATTTCTTACACTTACAAATCCGCATGGTATTCTATTACTAGTTGCAAGATGAATGTTTTGAATTCTGATAGTTATAAATCCGCGTGGTGTTCTATCAGGCGGTTACGAGATCTATGTATTGAATTATGATAGTTATAAATCCGCGTGGTGTTATATCAGGCGGTTACAAGTTTAATGTTTTGAAATCATATACTTACATATCCGCATGGTCGCAAGATGGATGTTTTAAATTATTACACTAATAAATCCGAGTGGTATTCTATGCAGGCGGTAATCAATTCGCATGATATGGTCACGTGACATTCGTTATAATTACGTGAGTGATCCGTATGGTGTTCTCTCACATGGTCGCAGGAATACGCGTAAGTTTGAGAGTCGTATTTTGTGTGCTCTTGCATATAATTGTTTGCGATAAAATATTTGGCTCAGATTTCAAATTATCATCGCGAATAGCTTAAAGGATTACAATTACAAAACTGTTGAAAGTTATAAACCCAAGTCGCATGGTCGACAACATGAGTGATGGGTTCTCCAAGATGACAGATATTTGAGTTGGAGCTGGATAGTTACAAAGACGCATGGTATATACGCTGTTTTGCCCTTATGTCAGGTATTAGAGAGCGACGAGCCCGAAGTCCTATTACATGATCGCATGACAGATATAATATATAGGACTATATTCACCATGTTCACATATAAATTCGGCTTGACACCCATTGGTGTTGTCTTGCATGTATATGCTCGCATGGCAGATATCTTGGAAAGTTGTAATTCTGCATACTATCAGTAAAACTGTGCATTTAAACGATTAGCATAGATCCTCAATATAGCGGGGATAGTTTCACAGAAAACGAATGTGTGAAGGTACGGTTTTACTTGAAATATTGTTATATATTGACATTCATGGAATGATCCAGAGAAAGTATGGTTTTTTCTACCCCTTGCATTATGTATTATTTTAAATATACATATATTTCAAACGGCGAGTGAAGAGGTATTGATAGAGTCTTGTGTCCATAACGACGCACAAATATGATCAAGTAATTACTGTCAATTTACTGGAACTTGCAGTATAGAATTTTACACCAACTAGGAAACGTTTTAGTGGTACCTCGTACGGTATGCATAATGTCCAAGGGACATCACAACTGCTTAACCATTATTTAAGTTAACACTTGCCATTAATTTCAGATACAAATATTAATTATTCAGCAATAAAATCAATGGTTCTACGGACTCATGTTCCCGTTCTTTGACCTTGAGGTGGGGAGCATTGTGTATTGAGCGTTGCTTGTCGTCGGAGTACGGTGCTCCCCAAACAGTGTGTATATTTTGTTGTTTCTCTCCACAGGTTGCGCAGGGTTGGAAATGGGAAGGGGGGACAAAATAGAAAATATTTTATTGCCGTTTGAGCGGGGCGAATTAGGAAATAATTTAATTTTCTATTGTATGTCAGAGTTCCTATTTGCATAGGTATGCAGAGGTGTTGAGGTAGTTTAAGGAAGGCGGGAAGGTCACTTGACTGTTTTCGACTACACGCATCGGACAGCCCAATTTTTTCTTAAGATGAGGGTCCGTCTGCCGATTGACGGTGTATTTACGAATCTAACGGCCTTGAGCTTTGCAGTTTTTGTTTTCTTGCTGCAGCTGGCACCCCATGCCAACGCAAGAGTGGGAACAACAGACGTATAGGTTGGCAATAAAGAAAGGCGCCCAAACAGGTATCATAACCTGTGAAAAGGTAAGTCTACGTACAAGGCTAGCAGCATTTAGCATTGCGTCCTGGACGCGCGCGTCCGTTGCTTGTCGTCGGAGTACGGTGCTCCCCAAACAGTGTGTATATTTTGTTGTTTCTCTCCACAGGTTGCGCAGGGTTGGAAATGGGAAGGGGGGGACAAAATAGAAAATATTTTATTGCCGTTTGAGCGGGGCGAATTAGGAAATAATTCAAAATGATATTTGTTTTTAGCGTTTTTAGCTTGAGCCTTCTTACATTTTGAACACTAACGTGCGGTAATAGACCTGAAATTTAATAACGTCATGGTTTGTTTACATGCGCGCAAATCTATGGCGGAGTCTCAGGGTACCAGACGACATTGGGCCATAGGAAAACGCGTATGTAACAAACCGTGACGTCATTATGTTGAGGTCCGTTCACGCCGCGATCGTTAATACGTATAGTTTCAACGATGTAACAGGAAGCGTTTTATCCAAAAAAGCCCATTGAATGATAAATCTATGGAATGCTGTTAATTTTATTGCATCTTCGGCAACCAATGTCCTTTATGACACATTAAATATACGGTATACGGTGGGGGGGGGGGGGGGGGGGGGGGGGGGGGGGGGGGGGGGGGGGGTGGGGTGGGGGAAGGAACCCACGCGCCCGAGTAGGGACTGCAAACCCAATCCACATACACGGCCAAGAATCGAACCCGGGACGCCACAGGTGAAAGACAGGGAAGGAACTACTACGCCACCCCTCCCGCACCTCGATGGAATGATAATCAGTATATGGAAGATGTGCGATTTTTGCCACGAATTTCCAACGATTAGATACGAGTTGGTACGATTGTGTGTAGAGTCTATAGACAGTCACTGGTAATCTCACCAAAAAACGCACAGTGGGAGGCCCGCTTTATACTAAAAAAAAAAAAATTTACCGCATAAATACACCCGTTCTGTGTCACAAGTCCGGAAGCCGCACAAAAAAAGCATCTTTTTGCTATCTGAAGATGGATACATGTATAGATGTGGGTATTCTCATCCTGTGCGTGCACACGCGCTTCAACAGATTTGGCTTCAAGCCAATACATTCCTGAATCCCCCAATCGATCGAATTTGCTTTACTCAAGAAGGAATAAAAACAGCGTTGCGGTACAGCTTTACTCAACTGATTAATCCCCGGAACTCCCTGGATCGAGCGAACCGGAAGGAAGAGGGGAAAGGGGAAAAAAGAGAAAATTTGAGCTGTTCGGCGAGTGTCCAATAAGGGACCCTGGATCACATCAAGCGTGACAAGAGAGGAAAATCACGGGGGCCATCGCTAGGGGTTGCCCCGCTGCAGTGTATAGTCGGTCGCGGTTAAATGATAGATGGACATGCTTCCGATTGTTAAATTGATGCTCGTTAATGAATAGCCTTCAAAATGATTTTCTCAACTGATTCTTATTTGCCAATTTGGATATGACTTTCGAGTGATTGGAAAGATTTTTTTCTGACAAGTGGCTGCTGAAATACATTCTGGTCGAAAATGCTTTGCGAAAAATAAATCTCATTCTTGAAAACATTTTATTAAAGACACTTTAACCAGACATTCCTGGAATGTTTTGTAGGCATATACATATACATAAAACCACATTGTTAATATTTTCGGATGCTCATCCTTTAAAAATGAGTATATAAATGTAATGATATTAACATTTTGTGTCCGTTTTTCTTTCGTGTATACATGTATTATAATGCTGTTTAAATCCTATTATACATCATTTGCAATGACCCAAAATTTTACTTCATAAGTTGACAAGAAAAATCCGACTAAAAGTGTTGATAGCAATGGTAACAAACACCATCTAATTTTCCCGTGTAGAATGTTAACTTCGTTGGAGAAATTGCCAACTGAATGTTTTGTTTTTGTCGTTTGCAAACACAAAGTCTATGCAAGGATTTTTGAGGTTTTCTAAATACTGCATATATGTGCCTGAAATGTTTACAAGGCAGTTTATCAACACTATTCTTTAGTTATGTAGGCTTAATGCAGTTGTTGCTGGAATTCGTCAAAAGGTTTCATCTGCAAATACTATTATTGGGCCTTCACGCTGGGACCATTGAGTTAAATGAAAATAGGACAGGATTTTTTTCGGCCCCATTTTAATATCGCAAGTTCAGCTGTAAAAACAATCGACTATTTAGCAGAAGAAAAAGTGCATGTTAAATTGATAAGTCAATGACGAGTGACGCCTGAAACAGACTAATTGCGGGTTCTGTCTCCGTATTTCTGTTAGACTTGGTTCCAAGTCCGAGATCCTGTTTTGTTTTCCGTTTCCGATTTGTGAAATGTATGGACAGGGAACTAGTCTATTTCGGTTCAGTATCTCGGACTTGGGAATCCTGCACGCCAGCTACATTCATATATTCACCAGTTGGATTTACATACAGCGCGGTTTCCGTAGCGACGGCCAATTGGAACGTATACAAATCCGGGTGGTCGGGTCTATAAGCTTCACAGGTAAGATGCGGTTTACCATTTTTGCAGCCTCCTTTTTAATACTATTTCTGTGGTTTGTTGTTATAAAGAACTAGTGCCATAAGCATGAAATGTTGTAATATTTTGAATGGAAATAAAAATAAAACGTACTCCTGACACTTACTCGTGTCAAAATACACATCAGTTACCTTTTGATAGAATGGAATAGTCGCTTTGTAATCCTCTCAGTGCATGTATTTTAGCGCAACTGCTGTTGCGAACATGGGTGCGATAAACTTGTTTTCAAGGCAAATGCCGAGACCAAAACGCGAAAAAAAAGCAGGTACCGGGGTACATGTATTCATGGTATTTGTCAAAACTGGGGACACGCAACAGCAGAACCTTTCTGATGACAAAATCTACATGTATATTCTTTTGAAGCGGTTTGAGAGTGATCGTTACCGATTTGCCCAGCCGATTTGATAACATGTGGCCCCGGCGAGCTCCCCGGCCCCGCACCCGTGCAAACGACGAGGCGACCGTCATGACCGTTTGCCAACTCGACCGTAAACCAAATCGACCGCAAACCGACCGTAGTTACAGTTTTTCTTTGAAAAACTTGGGATTTTTATGTCCAAAAATAGTGCCACTATTAATGTGTCACTGTACACTCGTAAATTCTGTCAGTCAATCGGTGGACGTAAAGCAAAGTGATTTGTTGCGTGCACTGCGTGGTCGAGTTGGTTCACGATCGAGTTGGGCAAACGGTCGACTTGACCCGAGTATATAGTATTATACAGCATCCATTTCGTAACAAATTTACCTACTTTCCTGATGAAGGGTTCGACGTCACATAAGCCCTCCTGCATTTAAACCTATGAGACAACTCAAGAATCCTTCTGCCCGACTCCCAAGTCAAGTCAAGCTGCCTTCGAGTCTCAAGTCAAGTCGGGCATATTGGTCAAGTTTGCTGGTTAAGTCAAGTAGTCACGACAATAAATTGTCAAACTAATTTCAAATTGAGTCTAAACACTGAATGACTGAAACTCACATGCTTTTAGCCAAGGTTTCTTTAGTGCTGAAATTCGGTCCCCAAAATAACGTAAAATTCATAAAAGATTTTTATTTTTGGCTGAATCAAATAACAAAATCTGACTCAAGTCGAGTCTTTTGAGTTTCGAGTCTCAAGTCAAGCCATATCATTTGGAGTTGGAGTCTCGAGACCGCCTGCACAAAATAAGGCAAATTTTAGCAATCATGTTCAAGATCAACAGTCAATTTTATTTAGGGCTCTTTTAAACAGCATGAGCAAATATGCTTGCAACACTGTTGTAATTCATATCGTTGGTTTTATACTGCTGTATTCCTTTTAAAACAAAAAATGCTCTACATTAAACATTTTATAATGTATTGCTTAAAATGCCTCCCGAAGAGATTGTAGGTTTAAAAATTTGTCACAATTTGTATATACCCAGCACGATTTGGGGCCTATATGACTCGACACACTCTCTTTCCTTTTGTTAACGCACCAACCACCCCTAAAAACTGAAAGGAATTCAGACACAATGGGGGGACAATGGTAGGGGGGTGGGGGAGGGGGACAATGGTAGGGGGGTGGGGGGTGTACCCTCGTCCCCATATAGTGCTGCATATGAATTTGTAGGCACAAAATGGGTATAAAAAATCGCCCTCATTTTTGCAGCTTGTGAATCTACCTAGTACAAGAAAAAGGAAATCAAACAAAGATCATGGCAAATTGAACAAAATCTACGAGACTATGCAATTGTACCTGTATTGTTATCTTTGTAAATTCTACTTCAAAAAATGTTAGATGTACCTCAGTGAAACAGAGTGAAATATATGTTTTTAAATCTGGCTAATTAACCTAGGAAGCCCCAGAGACATAAAGCCTTGGGAAACAAATATTGGACCACCTATGTCTTGAATTATTCAAAAAAATCCCTCAGCAACCAGGCTTATGTTTATGATTTTTGGTCTTAGACAATAGTCATTAGCTCAGGAGGCTTACAAGGCATCAAATATGTACGACATGCCTTAACAAATTCTTACATACATGTACTTATTTTTGTTGTCAGGTTGTAGGTGGTCCAATAATGTTTTCCCAAGGCTGTGTGTTGGAGCTAGGATGTTGCAAAGTACTACTCAAATTGTGCTCTAATCACCGTAGGAAAATATCATGCTGTCCATATCATGCTGAACTCCTCTTTAAGTTTTGTGCCAGTTCCTTGGTACCCCAGTTCCTTTCAAGCTTGTACTTGTGAATAGTCCCTGAGAATCTGCAACTCATCACAAAGGCATTGCCAAGGCTTCCTGCAGTGAGTTCAAGCTGAGCTCTCGAAGAAGTCCTGCCTCAGTTGGACTCTGTGCACAATTACAAGTAAAAAGGTTATTGGTATAAATTACCATACTTTGCCTTTCCTGACATATACATGTGTCACAAGAGCTAATTAACAGATGCAGTTTTTGGATGCATGTTTCTGAATTAAGAGCACCTGACCAAAATAAAAATAGAAAATCAAGACAATATACCAAAAATGAAGCTTATTTAAAAAGCACCCCCCACACACCCCTCCACCGCCCCCAAAAAGTTAATCTACGTAAATCTACCTGCTTGTGCTTACTAATTAGGGTAATATTTCCTCTTAGGTGAGGGTTTGGTCACATTTTTTTCATGCACCCAGGGTGGGGATTTTGAAAAGGAAAAAGGAAATCAGATTGTCTGTGCAAAACGTGCATGATTTTGCATCGCACACCCGTACCCCTGGGTGAGATTTTGTCACCTAGATTTTGCCCCAGGAGTGGGATTTTGTCACTTGAAAAGTGACAATCCCCTTCTCTGAGGTGGGGTAGAGCGGAGAAGTGGTTGGGGAAACCATTCATACATGTGCATAGGGCCTATATCATGACATGTAGGCTATATGTTTTGCCCTTTCCCAACTATGGAATTACTAACGGTGTACAAGTATACTAAATGTTTTCCCCCAAGATACTATCGGGAAAACTTCATAGCGTACGTGCTCGGATCAGGTGGGATTTGAACCCACGACATCCAGCTAACAAAGCAGATGCCTGCTTCTAGCTCACTAGTAGCCCTAAAATTAGGGCTGTGAATTGCTCGCTTTTCAAATCTGACTTATTTAGTCGCTGTGAATTAGCGACTAAATAAGTCAGATTTGAAAAGCGAGCAATTCACAGCCCTAATTTTAGGGCTAGCTCACTAGCATCTGAGCATGCTTGCTCAAGTTTGACTTTTTGGCAAGATTTAATACCCGAAAGAATGGAGAACTCTGGCTTCAGTCTTCAGACAATGTCAGACCTCAGGCCTATTACTTATTTTATTAGGACAACAAATAAGAGATTGGCTTATAAAAAGTATGTTTCTTGATAAAATCGTTAATTTTTCTCATTCCTAAATTTGGTTTTTTCATCAAATCAGCAAGTTACCAAGGTTTGATAAGTATTAATTTTAAAGAAACATTCTTTCTGCTCAACTTCTCCATTCTTACTGCATGTAAGTCTTAGTCATATGTGAACATTAACGTACCGTGAAACCGGGTAGAGGCTGCCCGTCCCGCGCCGCAGCCGGCCCCAGCCCACGACCGCCTGGCGCCCCAGGCAGCGCTAGGCCGGCTAAGCCAGCCAGGCATGTGCGGGCACTGTCCGCGTATGGTAATCTTTTCTAATTTTTAGTGATTACCTGTTGAAGATTCAATTCACATGTCATGTGCCCCCAGATGCTTTCAACATCTCAACCATATGCGAATGTCAGTAAATTCTCAACCGATATGTCGGAATTTTGTAGATAATTTACAACATTCTTTTGTAAACAATCCGACACGACCATGTACCAGCAGACGACACGACTCGCAAAAATACATCCTCTACAAGATTTTTAATGAATATGCACAACACAGAGGGCTTCCAGCGATTTCAACCAATCAAATCGTTACGTCCAGTTTTGGACTTAATTCCCATAGACCGTGTACAACAGGCGTGCAGGATTCCCAAGTCCGAGATACTGAACCGAAATAGACTAGTTCCCTGTCCATACATTTCACAAATCGGAAACGGAAAACAAAACAGGATCTCGGACTTGGAACCAAGTCTATATTTCTGTTAATCCCGATGTCTATTAACGAGTGCAAATTCGGTCATAACTTGCACGCTTAATTGGTGTGCATCCACGGTAGCCGGACTGTTGCGTACTAACCACTTGAAGTTAAAAATTAATACAAATCTGAGCCAGGCTCAAATTACGTTTCTTCAGCAGGAACATTACTGTACTTGGTTGGTTTCCAAGCTGGTTGGCGCTGACTGTTCGTCTCCTTTGCTCACATCTATTGTTGAACTGTACAAACCCAACGCCGACAACCATGGCCTCGGGGTTGCGGTTTCTGATCATGTTGGCATTTGCTGGTTGCACTCTGTTATCAAGCGGTTCTACGATGTGCAGTGTGCCATACTGTCATCCACCGTGGACCAAATTCCAACAACACTGCTACTTGTTGATAACGACGAAAATGTCATGGTTGCAGTCCGAACGCCACTGCGTGAAGCTCTCCCGACCCGGAAAGACGGTCCATCTGGCGTCCATCCACAGCAAGAAAGAAGATCAATTTATCCACGACTTGCTGGAGAAATCGAGACGACGCGGACCGGTCTGGATTGGCTTCAACGACCGCCAGAAGGAAAACGACTTCAAGTGGTCCGACGGGTCCGCGGTTGGCTATAACAATTGGGGAAGGTATCTCCAGCAACCTTCCAATTCTAACGGAGAGGATTGTGTGCAGAAATTTTATGACAGGCATAGAGTTTGGAACGACATACGGTGCTCTAAAAAGTTTAAATTCGTCTGTAAATTTCTGGCCTAAATATCTCTGAAAATGTCGCGTGAAACACAGACCTGTCCATCCCCCCACCCCCCTCCCTCCTCCCCCCTCCCCCTCCCCCACACCGTCGAAAAATATTACGTAAGAACATTTTCTCATCTATATGTATACTACATTAAAGACACCCCCTTCAAATTTTAACATGAAAAAAGTGTTGCTTGTTCAGAGCAGTTAGACATGAAAAACATTTTCTAAAACCCACCCACCATGCCCCCAACCTCCACCCCTTTTAATTTTCTGTCAGCAAGCCTAGACCACCCACACCCCTTCCCCCTTCCCCCTTCCCCCTTCCCCCTTCCCCCTTCCCCCTTCCCCCCGGCACTTAGTATCGGTAAATGATTGGTAATTTAATTTTCATATTTTGAGAGGAAGCGATACAAGCCACCATAATCTCTTACATGCATATCAAATATTTGATAGCGCTAAAATAATTTCTCTGGCGTGTATTTATCACAAGTTATGTACATGTATCATAATTAAGCCCCAGCCCTACCCCACCCATCCCCTTCGTGTTCCCCTGTGGGGGAAATCTAAAAATGTTGTCGGTAAAAATTAAACGGTTGTAAAAATTGACAAATTGTCATTTTTCAAAATTATTACCTTTCGAACGAAAAACAAAATTACCCGTAAATTATACACTCACAATTTTGTGTGTTACAGTTTTTGAATTTTTATTTTGTCAAATGACCGTTACCTATTCCTGTTACAAGGGTTGTCTATTGTCTATAATATATTGTCTATAATAAACAACGTCATTTAAGCGGGATGCATACCCTCAATAAATTATCTGTGAGTAGTGTAATGTTAACAAGGAGAGACACTTTGTGACATTTATGTGTCCTTGTTATAACGTTATATGGGAAATTACCACATATTTCTATTAAATGAATATCTGTGGAAATTACTCAAACAACACATTCACTGCCCTTGCAGGTACCCATTTACTCCTGTGTGGAGAGCTGGGGTAATTTATGGTAAAGTGGCTTCCTTAAGGGCACACGCACCGTGGACAATGTCTAGATCCGAGCCAGAACCTGTTGACTTAAGCAGGTCTTCAGTATACGATGCACGTACCAGACCGCTCGGCACGTTATCTCATTTAAAATCTCACAAGTACTGCAGGCCGATTAAAATTCATTTTATTTGCTATTATTGAGGTGAATTTGTCAACTCAGATAATACACCTTTAATGATGCGGCGGTCCATCGATGTATCATACCGCCCGGGATCTTGTGATAACGTTGCCTTGGCAACCGGCGAACCTTGACCATCAAGGGACGCGCACCTACTCCACGGATGCTTCGTATGACGAAAAGCCCTATAACAAGTCATGTTCAGCTCCCATTAAGAATTGATTTCACATCATGCATATGCTATTGCATCGTATACGAACGATTCCGTTGGTTTTTATTGCTACATTCGGGGGATCAAATCAATAGCAGGCCTACACTCGTGCCGCGTACAGGGTTTTTAACCTGTGGGATATCATGGCTGAGTGGTGTATCAAATCCAAGATGCGTGTGCCCTTGGGCAAGGCACTTTGTCATAAACAGTCTCTCTCCATCTAGGAGTAAATGTGTATTGTGAGAGTTGTGAACGTTTGTTATTTTGGCTATAGCCAATGAGCGTCTAAAGCCGACCGTACACCTTGCGTTTCATCCGTGATACGATCACGATAGCGCTTGTTGTGCAGTCACATCACAAGGTGTACGAGTTTTGCGATGCGTTTCGAAGGCGATGTGGTCACGATTTTGTGTACTAGTCCGTCGCAGCGCAATCGCATATTTTCGAGCATGCTCGAAATTTGGCGTGTCTGTGCAATCGCAACGGAGTCGGAACGCAAGGTGTACGGCCGGCTTAACAAGCAGCCGGGGACTGCGTGATTCCCCATGTAGCTGAGAATTAAAGATAGTTATATACAAATAGTTTTATCCCCCTATGTGATTGAAGATATGCATGATTAAAACCAACCTGAGCAAAAACCAGCTCCGTACTTCGTCTAACTTTTAATAAAACAGTCAAAAAAGGGTTTGCAGTCATTTCGCCCCAAAACCACTTCGCCCTGAACCACGGCTTGTGCACGAAGTGGTTTTGGGGGAAGTGGCATTTGGGCGATGTAGTGTTTGGACGAAGTAATTTGGGGGGAAATGGAACTCGGGCGAAGTGGTTTGGGGCGAAATGGCACTTGGGCGAAATGGCTTTGGGGCGAATTTAATTTTCGTCTCATGAGACGAAAACTAATTGTTTTACTAATTTCTCAAAGACTATAGCACTTCAGACTAAACCATTTCAGAGGACGTTTTCTACGGTCATCATGTTTATATTGTGTGTGTAAGTAAGGCGTAAATCTGTGAACATTTCTGATTTTCGAGATTACCAATAATGTATACTACCTTTAAGAATTAACATAGGCTACACGTTATTCTATCCAGCATCCATGGCTAGTCCCTTTGCATTGGCGGCCATGACAGGGGGCAGGTTTTCTTATTTAAACGATGTGACAATAGATCCACAAAGTGCCTATTGTGCATGACACACAGTGACAATGTGACTGCCCCTGTCATAAATATAGCAACGTTAGGATCTATATATAATGCTTTTGAACGTTTTGAGTACTGCGAGTGTTTTGCAACATTAGCTTCAACCCCCAAATGCACCTACATGTATTTCTGAAAACGATACGAAAAGCCAATCATATACAAGCTTTTCAAACTTCTGCTGACGCAAGTTAGAAAACAATTTACACATGCGCAGGGCGTTGAGCCAAAACCGACAGCGCCAAGCCACGGACTTTTATTTGACAAGAGTTTTAAAAGTGTGTAGATTCCTTGAAAAGGTGTTTTGGAAAGCCCTCGCAAAGCTCTGCATAACATGCATCAGTGCTTTTTATTCGTCACATGACTCCTGTCCTAGTTACATGTATCTGATGGTATTTTCTTTTAGCATGCAAACTGCGCAGTTCCTTCCCTTTTAGCAAGATCCGACCTCGTCCGGCACCCTCTCCCTCTTCCCCCTCAATTCCTCCTCTCCAGAGACCCATTACTTGACAGGGGGAGCCGTCGATACAGGCTGAAAGGAGACGGGAAATTAAAGCCGAATAGTCTTTATCGACGGGCACCACATTCATGTGTAACAGCACAGTGGCCGGGCCGTGGTTATAATTCAGCGAGGTCCTTGAGTCTAGAATCTCCTTCAAATTGGTTGAATTCGCGTCTCTCGATAGTCGCCTCGTTCTGTTCTTGTATACTGTCTCATTGAAGTGGATAACTATCTCTCCCAGGGTTCTTTAGGATTGCATATCCAGGGTATACGTTGGCTGGGATTTCGGTCCAAGGGGCGGTGGGGGAATATGGATGGTGTTGCATGGATGCGTCATTGAGTAACGAAAGCAGATTTTTGTAAGCGGTGAGAAAAGGAGGGTTCTGAAGGAAAACCCGAGGATTATGTCGCTGTGCCTCACGGCTGCAGCTGGTAGAGCATCTGATTTGCAGAGTCGTTTAATTCGCACAGTGATTATAAGCACCGTACTCCGCAGCGTAGCTAGGGTTCTTTCCATAGGGGGCGACTGGGGAGGGGCTGCTGGACGTTTCTGCATGTGTGGGAGGGCAGCAGTGGAGTACCGAAAAATTTCGCCAGTCCATGCGATCGCCAACGTCACTCACCGCTGGTATATATTACATTCACACCATCATACTTTACACCAGAGAAACAACACTTTATACAGTTTTCTTAAAAAAGTTAAAAACAATTTTTAAAAAAACAATAAAACAAATAAATGCTCAATGGGAAAAGCCACGGCACCATCTTTTTCTCCGTTTGCCAAATTTCCAGTGGGGGCGACGATTTTTCAATGGAGGAGGGGGGAGGCGCTTCCCCCTTTTTTTCCTATTTCGACACAAAACAGAACTCCCTAACCCTCTGAAATTTCGAAAATTATCGACGAGAGGGCTCCCCAACTGACGATCCACACAGTTACACGATCCACATAGTGAGCGCGTTCCACATAGTGAGCGGTGTAAAATGCACAATCCACAGAGTAACCACGTATTTGGTTACTCTGTGGATTTTTTGCCTTACTGCACACCCACACAGAGAGTTTGGTTGTGCACGGAGCATAGGGAGGTCAATCCCCCCGCTTCCCCCCCTCCTCCCCCCTCCTCCTCCTCCTCCCCCCTCCTCCCCCCCTCCTCCTCCCCCCTCTCCCCTCCTCCCCCCCCCCCCCCCCCCCTCCTCAACCCCTCTACGCCCCCTCCCCTTCCCACGTCCCTACGCCGCTGACCGTACAGAATAATGCCCTATACATCCAGGACATGAAGTCGGGGCCTTTTAAAGCTGTTTTACCTAACATTACCGAGTATTTGTGAAGCGAATACATTATGCCTCGTACACTATCCACTGAAAGGCGGATACGAAGTTCACAAAATAGGTTATGGGCGCCGCCATTTTGTCCGAAAACTGGACAAAGAATTACGTTTTTGCGTACAACCTTTTTCGTGCATTGCCGTCAGAATGCACGAAATGGTTTTTAGAAGGGACATACAGGAGACTTTGTTTCTCAAAGATATTTGTGGCTGTCAGATACATCATGACAAAACAATCAGGATGTATTTGACAAAGGGCGCAATGACAGGCAAGCGTCCGTGTGAAATGTACACAAACGAACAGGTGGTTTGAATGCTTTCTGCTCATATACAATTCCACAGCAGGAAAATTGGGATGATTAGGCCTATGCAGCGTCAAATTTCAAGAACCCCATTATTTTTGTATGCCGAAAATTAATGAAACGCAGATATATAATCGCGCCTGTTTGTGAAACGAAACATTTTAAACCAGGGTTGTCGCTGATGACGTCATCAACATAAAGTACCATTGGTATGGGTTAAAGGAAATATACATGATTCTTTGCCGTTATTTTAGAAATTGACGGAATTAACAGTTAAAAATTATATTTCACGCTCTCTGCAGTATTCTGCGGAGAAAAGGATTTACCTTTAAGTTATTACAATACTGTGGCTGATTATTATAAAGACTTTTATCTGTGTGACGTACAAAGTTTGCAAGAAAGAGCTTCTCGAAGTTGTGCAAATTAAATATATTGGGCTTTTATGGATGGAGGTCGCGGTACGCGGTACAGCGGTTTAGCAACCTCGTCCCCGTGCAACGTACCTCAGAAAGAGAAACTGATTTCTCGTATATGATAGAGCTTTGGGGTAGATCGTACAACCTGGAAACGAGGTCAGTGGCATGGAAGATATGGGCAAAAAGTCGTTGCTTTCGAGGCGTGGTATACTAACTGCTATCATGTTTTGTTCTTAAGCAAGAAACTTTACTACACAACGTCTCTCTCCACCCACGTGTATCAATGGGTACAAGTCACACGTTGCTCATGCGGAAGCCCAACTAACTAATTGTGGTACAAATCCGATAGATTACCCTATTCCTAACCACTTGATTGCGAGTTGCGAGCTGACGTTGCCTTTCCGTTATCTGGGGCTTCAAACCGTATAATTATAAACCGTATAAAAAGCGGTTGGGTCGGTGTAGTGATTCTTTTCCTACCTTTCACAGGCTCTGGCGTGCTGGGTTCGATTCCTAGAAGAGTAGTAAACTGAGTTTGCAGTCCCTGCATGACCCGCGAGGGTACAGGTAATTTCCCTTGGGTTTCCCCCACTCCTCAAACTGCATCTCCTTCTTAGTCGTCATTTGAAGTTGATAATAAAGTTAAAACTAATACTGTATAAGTTGCCGAAGATGCCATAAGAAATAACATAGGACAAAACAGTTGCAAACTGCTCACCAACCAACATGACCTGTAGTAAAATCTATACCCAGCACGATATGGGGCCGAAGGACTCCCCCTAACGCCTCTATATGACTCGACACACTCTTCCCTTTTGTTAACGCACCAACCAACCCCTAAAAACTGAAAGGAATTCCTTTGGAATTCCTTGGATGTTTGAGACACAATGGGAACAATGGTAGGGGAGTACCTTCGGCCCCATATCGCGTTGCATATGTTAAAATCACACAGTAAAATGAGTGGCATTACGTTCCGACCCTAGCAGACATATGCAACTAACAATGGAAATTGGGCACAAACCATTGTTATTAACAATGGTGTGTGCCAAATTTCCATTGTTAGTTGTTCATAGTGAGAGTCTTCTTCAAAGGCAGAATGACTAAAGCCGTGTCTGCATTGGACTTGTTTTTGGGGAGGTTTTACCGAAACGATGGTAAAATAAAAAATGACTAAATTTTACTGCTGTCCGCATTTGGACTTTTTGACACAGTAATATTTTATCTAGACCGTGGGAGTGCATCCGCAGTGTACCTTCGCAGTTTGACCAGCTTTTACCGACTCGGTGTGTCCGCATTGGACTTTTCGTCTCGGGCCAGTTCCCTGATCAATTTCCCTGGGCAGAAGCTGGCCAGGAAAAGTAACCGCTGGACTCAGGAAAAGTTACTGAGAGGAAAAGTCTTAGGCTGTCCGCATTGGACTTAAAATGGGAAAAGTACCCATTTTCCCGGTACGTTTCCCCCAAAAAAAGTCCAATGCGGACAGGCCTATAAGGCACACACAAAGGGAGGCAGTCATGCAGAAAGAGGGGTTGTGATGAGTGAACAAAGCTGGGACTGTATGTCTGCAAGGAAGGAGGAACAAACCCGTTTGTTAGATGTTGCTTTTTCACCTCGGAACAAATTGCAGGGATAATTTTAGTAGTTTGTTCGGGTCAACGACTCTCGAATTTAAGAAATAACCGTGGTTTGGTCGTGATGAAGAATAAAACACATTTGCTCTGTCCGCTAAGCTTTTTCGCGTGCCTTCTGCGGTCGAGATACTGTCTGATTAATCTGCCTGCAAGGGTATATCGTGATATATAGCGAGCGGAATTATTTCGTTTGGGAGTGATCCAAGAGTTCAAATTACTCATTTTACACCAGACAAATTGGCTGGTTAATCAGTGATGTAGGGCGGGTCGTTTGGAGACGCAATCACGCAGAGAATACAAAGGACAAACATATACGCGGATGCTGCGGCCTAGATGTTATTGATAGATAGAAAGAAGGCAGACAGTCGGTCTGGGCAGACACCAGTGAAACGGCAATTAATTTCTGGCCACTGTTGAGGGTCAAAAGTTTGCCAAGAAGAAATTGGCTGGCCACAGGATACCCCTTACAAATGCCGAGGTGGTCTGACCGCGGACTCGACAATGACTACAAGACGTTGACCACGAAAGCAGTGCCAATTTGAAATTCACTTACCAAAGATTATCCACTAAAATTTCCACCATACATTAAAGCAATGAGATAACAACAGTAGATGGAAGATTTGATTTGTGGCCGACCGCATCACCCACATCTTAAAAACAGAACTCAACACAGATGTAGTGCAGATATGTGATTAGCTCGTTGTGTTATAACAACTTAAAGGGCCTCTTATTTAGGATTTTTATGAATGAAATCTATGCTATAAAACCAATATACTCAGTTACATTCATAAAAATCCTATTTGGAGCTTGTTTTGCCGGGGTTAAAACAAAGGTTTTTAGTTTTTATGCTAATGCGAATATGCATATTCATGACCAAGGTCATGATGTCACAAGAGGCAAACACAGGAAAATCACATTCAACTGTGCACAAAAGATTCCACCTTTTTTCTCAAACGTCCTGGAACTTTTGTAATCCATGACTGTTTGAGTTTGTTCTACATGACGAAACTGGCGGAGAAAACTGCAGCACTTATCCACAAGTCCAACTTGAAGTCTTGTTTTTTCTTAACTTTTCCCTTCTGTCTTCCCTACGTGATGCACTCCAAACAGCGCCCTCTGTCTGTGGTTTATTGCAATGAAATCTTCAAAGTTGAAAAAGGCTACCTTTTATTGATTTTACATCCAAACGAACAATAGCATGTCTTGCTGAACAAGTAATCCATCAGAAGCAAAGATTAGGCAAAAAGTTGTTTAGTATGTCATGGGCTCTTTAAACAGAAGTAATGTGTGCCACTCTCCAATAAAGGGCATATACTTCTAGAACCCCATTCTATAAAAGAGAATAAAACGTATTTTGATTTGATCAGCTTGTTCTGATTTTTTTCCAGAAAATTGATTTTGTTGTAATAAAAACACGTTCTAGAAATTTGCAATCTCCAATTTGGATGTGGAAGCAAAAAAGGTTGGTGTAATCACTGCAGTGCTTTATGGAACCGGAAAAAATAGTTTACAAAACATTGGTGGTTTTGACGATATCCTTGAAAATATGTGGATTAGGAGCATGAAATTGACACATGATATGGTAACAAAATCTCACCCCCATGAGGTAAGGAGGGAGGGAGGGAGGTAAAACAGTGATCTGAGCAAGCACATTTATTCGTGGAAAGAGGGCAGGGTGTTGATTTTGAGAGAAACATTTACGATTGTTAATTAAGTTTTAATTAAGTTTTTCAGCCGATTTTGTTCACACAACACATGTTACCCTTTCAGACAGCCAAAACACGGTGGACGCATCTCAATGCATAGTTCCGACCTGTCAATCAACCGAACTCGCTGACCAATCACAACAGAGCTAGCAGATGTCACCCACATAGGTCGTTTCGTTGTTCAAGGGTACGAAAGCTATATTTTGTAATGATATGATATCCCTGTATTACTGGCCCTTTACTCAGTGTGTTCTAAGATAACTGTTGACCCTGAAACATGAATACCTTTGAGTTTTCTTCAATGAATCTGTGCTTTCCGTTGAAAGTCCCATTGCTTTGTGCGTTGTGTGTCGCCATTTTGACGATAGCGTGTGAGCCATAGCAACAATGTCCAAGGGGGCGGGGTTAACTGGGCAAAATCGGAACTATGCATTGACCTCGGTGAAATCTTGATCCAGATTTCCCAAGGCAAACCCAGACTTCTGACAGGCCTAATATGTCTGTGTACAACAGGCCCCATTATGTTTGTATACAAAACAAATGACATTTATTCCAGGGCTTTTGCCACAGGAAATTAATCATTGTGTCATTGTTAATCATGGTTTAGGGTAAAAAAAACCTATGGTATAGACACTTTGATAAAACAAATTGCTAACCAAACATGAATATATCGCCCAATCCCCAGGTAGGCCGTAGTCCGAAGGTGAAACGGTGCTCTAGAAATGTGAGAATGCTCATGTCAAAGGGGTGAAGGCATGAACTGTACACTAAAATGTACCGTTTGATGCCCTTATTTAGAAAAATTTATGTGCATGCATATTTTCAGAAAATCCTAAATCAAGACGGTCGCCATAAAAATCCAATATGGACTTAATGTACCTCACATTATAGTAAATAAAAATAAATAAATTATTATTAATGTAATGGGGCAAACTGTCATTTGGAAGTAAATGATCCGTAATGGCCCAAGTACATAATAACAAATTTTCCATTTTTATTGTATGCTAGATTCCGTTTTTTAAATTGGAATTTCTGCGTTTTGACGAAGTTATTTTTGGTAAAATTCCACGAAAACAACGGGGTTGGGATACATTCTTAAGCAACTGTGCAATCAAACGAGTGTACTGACGATTTCCATCAACGATTAACGCGATGCGGAAATTTCGCGATTCAATATTTTCTATATTTCTGCTGTTCATAATCGTTCAAGTGATCATTCCCAGGGTCAGTGCACACTATATAATTGTTCAAGAGAACAAGGTTGAAACTGCACTCGGTGACTATTCCCAGGGTAAGTACATAGTTACTCTATCATTTCTCAGCACAGAATAGTAATCGAGGTTAAAGCTCAAAAAATGAACCAGTATTTCCACATAAACATTGAGGATTTAATCTTTTTAACTGTGAATCTTTCATATTATGGTTAAAACATTCATTCACCTTTAGAGAGGAGTTTTAGGCGGAGTTGAAATGGTTAAACACCGACATCCAAGATGAAGCACGTGTTTGTAATCTGGACATATCTTGGCTGTCATGTTTTGTTAATTCATGCCTTTCACGTTCACGTGATACTTTCCAACCGCAATACACAAGAGGCGCCAGATTGACCATTCGCACACGACAAACATGGCGACCTACCACGTCTTCTGCCTCTAGTCATCTCGTGCACCGTGTGCATCTCGCTAAATGCCTCCATCACATCATGACTCGTTGAGTGAGCACTGATTTCGATTCTGACCACATGCCTGGACATTCCACCGAATACACCGCCGCCACATACCGGAACTTAGCCGTGCCTGGCTCAAAATTCAAAAAGGTTACGTGGTTATCAATAGCGAAACTTTGGCAATGTCTCCCGAGACATTGGTTTATAGTTCAACTTATGGCTCATGTGCTTTCAATTACACCTTGGATTTTGAAAATAAGAGAATATGCAGCGTATGTGGGACTGTAACAAAATAGCTTGTAGAGTGACTGGCAGAAAATCGTGAATGTATCGTTGGAGTAATTAACCTTTGCACAATGGCTGGCGCCCCAAAATCTTCACTTAGGGATTAAAAGTGGGTTTGAATGGTCTTAAACATACGTTTTAAACCGGATAGGGGCCTAGACGCTGATAATGGCCCAAAGCCGAAGGCGCGGGCCATTATCAGTGTCCAGCCTGAGGCCCCTATCCGGTTTAAAACGGATTGTTTAAGACCTGCCAAACCCACTTTTAATCCCATTCATAAATACATTTTTTGTGTAAATCGGTAAAACTCGCAAAAATTAGCTTGTCGTTTTGCCATGTTTTGCATTCACTTTCCCTACAGCGCGTTCGTATGAACTGCTATATCTGTGCGTGAGTTGATTTTGTTCTATTGCGCGCGTTACGCGTAATGCAAGCGTGTTGTACGCGCACGCACACGACCGGGTATTTGTCACAGTCCCCTTAGGGAGCGTGCAGTTTCTGTGTGCGTTTTCCATACGCGCCGACCAGAGCGCGGGTACGGGTGCGGCCGCGAGCCATAGGCTCAAAAGTGTTTAAAGGCCCAGTGGATCATTTGCAATGACCCCAAAAAGTAATCGACGAGTTTCCAGGGTAAAAGTTCTGAAAGTAAAGATTGATTTAATAGCAACTATCCAATGAAAGGTTTTCGCTCAAAATGATATAATTTTACCAGAAAATAATCCGTAAAGATGAAATTATTTAGATCGTTTGCAAACGATTTACTTATTTTTGGTTCGCATCTACGCGGTCCAAAATGCATGGGCGCTGTGTACTCCGTGTGCGTGTTCCAACGCGATGCATTTTTATGGATCGCGCGCACACGCAGTATTAGATTTTATCAAAAAAATTACTTGATAAAATTATTTATACTCGGTGAAATTCCAGTTCCTATGTTGTGTATTTAGTTCTCTTGAAATAGGGCATAATTTTAATTGCTTTGTCAACTTGTGGAGTTGTTTTTTCCCCAATCTTTTGGGCACAATTTGTTGAGTGTGTTTTAACTTGGCATTCAAGAAGGCATCATAAAAGGCATCCTGGTGCTAATTATGCATAACTTTGACCAATCACGAGAGAGATGTTTTAGCCAATTGAATTGGGATACATACATAATGAACTAAACTTTGAACCAATGAGTGCTGAGTGTTTTAGCCAATCAAAAGTGTTGGCTATATAAAGGCTAACTGGGTTAAATGTATCGATTTTGTCACAGTTTTTGGAACTGGCAGGAAAACAATTTTCTGCTATATTCATGGAACTTATATTACATAGGCCTAGTACATGTAGTATTTATGTTTACATTTTGTACATGTGATGTCTGTGATTGATATAGGCCTAGGCCTATGTACATGCAGCATGTAATGTTGCCAACTTTGTGGTTCATTATCTGAACTTATGACTTAAGGAGCATGCTGTCCAGCCAGAGTTTTTGTCCAGTCTAGATGTGCGACAAGGATTATTAATATTATAACCTGAAGACAGCTAACATATGCCTCGGTGTCGGAAAAGCAGTAATGCCAATGATGGTAAACCTGGGCCCTCATCAACTGCTGCTGGACAGTTGAGGCTTTCAACAAATCCTGCAAGACGACTGATGACGCGATCTGCTTCGTCAAGGGCCAGTAATGCAGCTCGTCCTCGTGGCAGACCATGTGTGGCGTCTTGTCCTGCTGTGCCACCAGTCATGCCAGTTGTGCTTCCCAGTCCGTCATGTGTGCCTGTGTCCACGGTTACAGAACCAGTCAACGTGTCTCCCACCACTACCATGACCACTGGCACTGCTTCTAGCATCATCAATGCCCCATCTCAAGTATGGGCCATGCCTGCAAGTAACGCTGATGGTGGACTTTTGTCTAACGTCAGTGCCATGTCCGGCTTGTCTTCTTGTGCTCATGCCCTCCCGGGCATGTCCAGTGATGGGGAGTCCACGAACATTGGAAATACTAACATTCCGCCTGTGCATGCTAGAAGTACCGCTAGCACTGTCACTGACCACGCTTTAACAGCATCGTTTCCAGAGTCAGGTACTTGTTCTCACGCTAATTGTTGTAGCACGAGTAGGCCTAGTACTAGTAGTTGTTGTCATGATAGGCCTAGCCTTTATCAAGGTGCATGTAATGGGTTAGGAAATGTTGACATTAATCCACAATTACTGCCTAATCTCAGCACTTGCGTTACACTTGGTGCCCTACTTCCTACTTCGGTTAAGGAACAAATTTGGCAGGGTGCCTTTGTTGATTTTGCGCTGCTCTATCAGGATAACGCGGCATCAACTTCTGCCTTTGCTGACAAAAACCCTGAATTTGAATTTCAATTGCAAGATGGCCGAGTTGTCGTTAAACAGGCAGGAAAACCCCGAAAAAAGATTGACTCTTTAGATAAGTGGCAATCAGCCTTTCACACCTACATGTCCATCTTTCTGTTAAAGCATTCCCATCGCTGGGCAGAAATGCTGAAATATGCTGAAATTATTAGGATGGCAGCTCTCCAGTTCCCTGGGTGGGGCTGGAAAGCCTACGATGAGCAGTTCCGGCTGCGTCAAGAGTCGAACCCAGCGCGATCCTGGGGAATTGTTGACACGGAATTGTGGCTGACAGTAGCTGCAGCTGCAGTTACAAATGCCAATTTAAGCTTTGCTAACGTTAGTACTGGTAGTTCCACTAGTAGTAACACACAGTCTGTTGGTCAACAGCGTGGCATGTGCTTTGCATTCAACAGCTTTAAAGGCTGTCGTTTTCGCGCTTGTCGTTTTCAGCACAAGTGCAGTAAGTGTTTCCGCGGTGGCCACGGTGCTCACATGTGTCGCAGCAATTTTCCACGTTCCGGGCTTGCAAGCGTAAATGCGCCCAAGAGTTTTTCTCAGGCGCGGTCAGCTCATGCAGAAGTTGGGAAGCTAAATTTGGGTAAAGCCACCAGTTCTGCCCACCCTCAGAATTTTCGTGCCCCCAACCCCAATTAAACTTGATGTTCTCACGGAAATGCTGAAGACTTATCCGAACATGACAGATGCAAGTGCATTGCAAAATGGATTTACCAATGGGTTTTCATTAGGTTATAGTGGCCCGCGGGTTGGTCGTCGGGCAGACTGCCTCAAATCGGCCAAGGAATTACCGCAGATTGTTGCAGATAAACAAGTGTGTGGTACATTATGCTTCTTTTGATCATGCAGTTGCACTTGTCCGTGAGACTGGACATGGAGCTTGGATGGCCAAGTCAGACATTAAGTCTGCTTTTCGTCTCCTTCCGGTTGCCCCCTCCGACTACGAGCTTTTAGGATTTACCTTTCAAGGGAAGTTTTACTTTGATAAGTGCTTACCCATGGGCTGTTCAATTTCTTGTGCTTTGTTTGAGAAGTTCAGCTCATTTCTCGAATTTCAAATTCGTCAAATTGCACAAACGTCATTCATCACTCACTACTTAGATGACTTTTTCTTTGTTAGTCCTTCCTACTTGGCATGTTCCAACATTTTGGCCAAGTTTTCAGCCTTTTGCTTGCAACTTGGAGTCCCCCTTGCACTTGAGAAAACTGAAGGCCCACAGCAATCCATTACCTACCTTGGTTTGGAAATTGACTCGCAATGCATGCAGGTCCGTGTACCATTGGCCAAAGTTCAAGCACTTCGCGAAAAAATTCAGCGTGTTCTCGGTCGGACAAAAATTACGCTCGTAGAAGTCCAATCACTGGTCGGTGCGCTAAATTTTGTCTGCAGGGCGGTCGCGCCCGGGCGGGTATTTCTTAGGCGTTTAATTGCGCTAATGCACGGTTTAAAGAAACCCCACCATAAAGTTCGTGTTTCTGCTGGGGCCAAGCAGGATTTGAAAATGTGGCTCGAGTTCTTGTCCCATTTCAATGGCATTTCGGCATTTTCAAATGCAGGCTGGGAATCCAACCAGACACTTGAGCTTTTTACAGATGCGGCTGCAAGCATTGGTTACGGTGCATTTTTTCGGGGCCTATGGGTACAAGGCCGGTGGTCAACTTCAGTCCTGTCTAATCCACCATCCATTGCCTTTCTCGAGTTTTACCCAATCGTTGTTGCCGTGAAGTGCTGGGCTGCACAACTTGCAAATAGAAGGGTGCGCTTCCATTCCGACAACATGGCAGTGGTGCACATTATTAATAATCAGACGTCGCACTGTCCCCGAATTATGCAGTTGTTGAGAATTTTTGTTCTCCAATGTCTCAAATATAATATTACCTTCAAGGCTGTACATGTTCCTGGCATTGACAATGATATTGCGGACTCTCTGTCCCGTTTTCAGGTGGAGCGTTTTCACAGGGTTGCCCCCCACGCTTCCCAGCACATGACCCCCCTTCCATGTCTCCCACAGGTACTGTAGATTCTGAGATGAATCGTTTACTTTCACTCCTAACACTCATAGAACATATGCTTGTGGTTGGCATGCTTTTTGCAAATTTTTAAGACAAAGGCAAGGTGCCACTGTCTTTCCAGCATCTGTGCATTTGGTTCGAGAATTTGTGGCCTGGCTATCTTTGAAGAGTTTATCCCCATCAACAATATCAACATATATCACGGGTGTTGCTCATTTTCATAATCTTCATGGGTTTCCGGACCCCACTAAGGACTTTGCCATTTCCATAATGCTTGAGGGGGCTCGTCGTGATACCCCCACATCCGATTCCAGATTGCCAATTTCACTGCCAATTTTGCGAGGTATCATTAGGTCTCTGTCCATAATTTGTTCTTCACAATACGAGAGTACCATGTTTACGGCAGTTTTTCTTTGTGCCTTTTTTGGCTTTATGCGAATCGGGGAATTTGCAGCTCATTCCTCACAGTCGGTGCAGGAATCTGCACTGTGTGTGGGAGATGTGCGTTTTTGTGGACACTTAGCTAGGCAGGGTGTTGAACTTACTTTTCGACACTGTAAAACAAATCAGTCTGGCCCCCCTCATGTCATTTGCCTGTCCCAAACAGATGAATCGCTACTGTGTCCAGTGTTGGCTTTGCACAATTTTGTGGCAGTCCGGCCCAAACAGCAAGGGATCTTTTTCTGTCACTTTGATGGGAGTCCGCTGACCCGGTTCCAATTCGGTACAGTACTTAACAAAGCACTTGTACATTTGGATTTGATTCACCACAACATCAAATCTCACTCGTTTCGAATTGGGGCTGCCACAACTGCATTTACTTTGGGGATCCCTTTGTCATGCATTAAAGACCTAGGTCGGTGGCGATCGCAGACAGTCACAAAATACATCCGTCCTCCCCCTTAAGGGGAGGTGTTTGCCCTCTTTGCTCATTTGTTCAATTTACTAATTGACATGTAAATGTAGCCACACCCCTGATGTACCTCAGGGGGTAATAACCAGCTGTATTTTTCATAGTCTGGTCCTTTGGTGAATTTTACACGTCTGTACGGTGGGCATTAATTTCAGACCTGGGTTGGTAGCAATCGTGAACAGTTTCATTTTTCATCTGCTCCCCCCCCCCCCCCCCAAAAAAAACAAAAAAAACAAAAAACAAAAACAAAATTTGAGGGAGGTGATATTTGATCATTTGTTTTTTGCTTGACCAGGTCTCCCAACTGTGTGGATTGTGGGCGATTCCATTGTTCGGCGAGCTCGCCAGCCACTTGATGTACCAGCAAAAATTTGTTGGCAGGGCAAGGGAGGGGCAGGCTTGTGCGATTTGCCTAAATTGGTGCAAGCTTTACAAGCGAGGTCATGTCCTCCGGCCATTTTGATTGTTCACATTGGCACTAATGATTTGGTTCATGCCGACATGTTCCAGGTGAGGCAACGCATCGCCTATTTCATGCAATTTTGCATTCAAAGTTTGCCCTGTACACAAATTGTATGGTCGTCAATTTTGCCACGTCTTTTTTACCATGGTGCAAACAATCAGGATGCCACAGAACATGTCCGTCGTTCCATTAATAGGTGGGCACGGTCTCGTTGTCGCCTGTTTGGCATTGCTTTTTTACCCCATGATCACTTCCATTGGAAAGATCATTCTCTTTTTCTGTTTGATGGGGTACACCTGAGTGCTGCTGGCTCGGGTCAGCTTCAATCTGATTTTAAGGCTTGTATTGCTACCCACATTCAACACATGGGTGCATTTTGAGCAATTGTTCCATCCTCATTCCCACACGGTCGGCATTTTTCGTCCTGTTGGGGCGTGCTGCGCACGTGTGGCGCTTTTAACAGGTTTTGAAGAATGCCGAACCCCTTGTAATGTACAAAATAATTATTGTTGCCGTTATTTCTACTGCTGTTTATTGATTGTTAAGAATTTTGTAAGGGGTCAGCCACTCCCTCTGACGTACCACTAAGGGGTGGCTGTGCTGTAGGTATTGACATATGTTATGTGGCGAATCAAATTTTTAAGGGGGGCATACATGTAGCCACTCCCCTGATGTACCTCAGGGGGTTAATAACCAGTCTGGCAAATTTGTACATAAATACGGTGAATCTGGGAGTCTGTTGAATTTACATGTAATTTACATGACCATTTTATTGGACCTGGGAGTCCGTTTTGGTTCGACCTGAGAGTCCCTTGAATTTGGTTGGACCTGAGAGTCCCTTGAATTTGATTGGACCTGGGGGTCCCTTGAATTTGGATTGGACCTGGGAGTCCATATCTTAATGGGTTGGGTTTTTGGGGTATTGTCTCACAAAAATGTTCTTGTTGCCAGCTTGCCCGAACAATTTGGTATCTGGCATAATTTGTTATTGAAATAAAGTTTCAAGCTGTGGCAAACGTCAAAAAAGGTGTGAAATGTGTTGTTAATTGAGTCCGAGTATAATAGATTTTATCAAAAAATTACTTGATAAAATTATTTATACTCGGTGAAATTCCAGTTCCTATGTTGTGTATTTAGTTCTCTTGAAATAGGGCATAATTAGGTGATCGGGCCAACAGCCCCGATCACCTATTGCTCTCGTACGATTTCTTTGTCTTTTTTTAGGTGATCGGAACTCATTCCGATCACCTATTACTATTGTACGATTTCTTAAGTTTTTTTTTTTTTTTTTTTTCTTCTTTTTCCACTCAAACGTTTCCAGAGCTTTTCTTCAAAACTGTTCAAGCTATCAACTTGAAACTTGGTAGGAACATCAACCCCAATGTGAAGGTGTGCACTGAAGTGTGACGTCACTGTGACGTCATCAGGTATAAAATTATAAGCCAAAAATGACCAAAATATGCATATGTTAAAATGCTTCCGTCTGGAAAACCACGTGACCCATGATCTTCGTATTTGGCAGGCTTATATATCAGATCATGGCCAACAATTTTCTTCGTGTGGGCATTTTCATCTGACCCTTCCTTCTGGGGTCAATTTGAGGTCAAAGTTCAACGAAAACGAAAATCTCAATTTTTGCACTTATTGAGCAGCAATGTCCATCAAACCAAGCTGAATCTTTAAGTAACTAAGTACAGGCATAGGTCCTATGGCAGACTTTCACCAGCGTGTATAATATTATGATGGCATCAAGCGTGACGTCATCGTGACGTCATCAAGTATCAAATTACACCCCCCAAAAAACCAAAATATGCATATTTTAAAATGCTTCCGTCTCGAAAACCACGTGACCCAGGATCTTCGTATTTGGCAGGTTTATAGATGACATTCTGTGCTACAATTTTCTTTGTGTGGGCATTTTCATCTGACCCTTCCTTCTGGGGTCAATTGGAGGTCAAAGTTCAACGAAACTGAGAATCTCAGTTTTTACACTTACCAGCAACAATGCCCATCAAACCAAGCTGAATCGTTAGTAAATTAGATACAGACATAGGCCCTACGGCAGACTTCCACCAGAATGCATAGTATCATGATGGCATCAAGTGTGACGTAATCATGACGTCATCAGGTGTCAAATTACAAAAAATCAAAGGTTATTATTTCAAAAATTCATATCTCAAGAACCGTAATAGATACTTGAACAATTCTTTCACAACATGATCAGTCTAAATGAACTGAACAAATCATACAATGTCATGACCCCTGTGTGACGCCTACTTCCGGTCCAAACCGGAAGTTGTTCGAAAATGTGCATTTTTGTAAGCGTTTTGAATGCAAATAGATTCAAAGTGGTAGTGAATTTGACCATATTTCTACGGAACGAAATGTTTCCACACATTTGGACTTTTTGACTATAACATTGGTGACGTCATCACATGGACGGTAGTTACGTAATGTGGTGTCAAAATACGCAAATTTGGAGCTGAATTGTTTTAAAATGCTGTATCTTGAGAACTACAGCAGATATTTGCATGATTCTTTCGCCACATTTAAGAACTTGACGTTTATCAAATTGTTGAACAATTTGTGCACAACATTGTGACGTCATGATATCGTCACAGGTGTCAAATTACAAAAATTAAATGGTTATTATTTCAAAAATTCATATCTCAAGAATCGTAATAGATACTTGAACAATTCTTTCACAGCATGATAGGTCGCAATGAACTGAACAAATCATACAATGGCATGACCCCTGTGTGACCCAAACCTGCGGTCCAAACCGGAAGAGGTTCGAAAATGTACACTTTTTTAGCACTTTGAATGCAAATAGAGCCAAAGTGGTAGGGAATTTGACCATAGTTCTACGGAACGAAATGTTCCCTCACATGTGGACTTTATGACTACATATATACCACTGATGACGTCATCACGTGCACGGTGGTTACGTAATGTGGAGAAATTATTTGTTGGGTCCCTTGATAATTAAGCTAACTCAGTCGTTTGAGGGCGCTATACCAAGCCTCCACTAATCTGACGATTTGCGCCCATATATAGTGCTCGACTTCTAATAATAAAACTTGTATCTAGGCGCCTGTCTCGGGTCAGAGGTCATTTATGTATCTTTTTAAGGAGGATGTCTGGGCTACACGGCCAATGATATACACGTACGTGCGCGAGTAGTGAATAAGTCAGACAGACGAGACATAATAAGCAGGGCTTGATTTACAACCGAGAAAATTGGACTTTTGAAGATGTAAAACTGCTAGTTTCCGTGGCATCATCGCCAGGAAAGTTGAATAAACACTAGATAGCACAAGGACATTTACTTTTGGTGACTTAGCTGTTGTATCTTGGGTGTAATTATGTACGGCTAGCCTTAGTCGGCGGACCAGAGTAAATATGTCTTCTCCCCGAAAACTGTGAACGTGACATGCTGGAAATCGTTGCTGTGTTGGAAATAAAATAAACATGGTGGACCGCAACTCAAGTTGACTGGAGCGTCAGTTTATTCTAGATGCACACACAGCGCACAGCCCGCACCAAAATCTTACTATTTTTCATCTCAAAAATTCATCCACTTTTACCTGTCCAAATCTAACGAGCAACAGTTCATTAGAAAGCTTAGAGTTTCAGTCATTCACTAACGTACATACAACAGCCGTCGGAGGTATGACCGACAGCCCAGGCTTTTATGAATGAACTACTCTCGCCCCGACCAGCTTTTCCCGAAGCGTTGCGATCGCGAGTATTCGGCCCATAAAAATTGCCGCTCGGCTGGGCGCGCATGCACTTCGGGTGCTTTCCGCGGATCCGAATACTTGTGACGTACATGAAAATGGTTTCCCTGAATAGCTGAAGAGGTACTGTACACGTCATTGCGTCTTCGTTATCGGTAGGTGGTCTACAACCGAAGTTACGAAAAAGGGAAAAGTAAACTCAATTTCTTGAGGTGAAATCTTCATTTTGAAAGGTAGGAGGTTTCACTGAATGAATTTTACATGTCTTAACAATTATTTGTGCGAGTTTGGAATGTTAAATGTGTTTATTTTTTTACGGAGAGCGTATTTTCTATACCCTTTCAAAAGCTCTTTTGATAGAAACGAACGCCACGCTGTAGGTGTGTGTGTTGGCCTATTGAATGGGGCACTCGCCCGTGAAAGCACGGCGTGATGCATGGCGTGACCCCGGTCGTTGGAATCTGGTTGTGTCAACCACTAAGTCGTAAAATCATGCTGTTTTGGTCTTTTTATAACAAAATACACATCTCACATATATGCAGGATATATTTCTAGGGACGTCAGAATTACAATTAGCCGAATTTTTTAGGCCTCCTGTCCGTTAAATTTTGAAAGGAAGGTATAACCCTCCCCATATTTTAAACAAATGGTACAATCGTAGTTCGTACATAGGATGCACAATGCCTTTTTTTAGGCGATACCATTATTACTAGAGGTGTGTTTTTTTGCGCATTCCTGGAGTTGCAGATCTAAGTAATCAAAATTCAAATTGAATTTGTTTTTTTGGTTGTCGAATTGATGTTTTATTTTGTTCACTATATCAGCTGTAAATACAATTAAAACAATAAATACAAACCAAACTTTAAGTATTAAAGAGAATAGGCCTACAACTTACAAGTTTTTAAAAGTCATACTCATAGCCGCCCTAATTGTTTCAGTCAGGTCATTAAAAAAATAAAAGGAAAAAAAAGGAGAAAGTTAACTAAATCTTAAGTGAGGGCATGGTATAATAAACTATCCTGTTGTCTCTACTTAATAAACTATCCTGTTGTCTCTACTTCCAGTATCAAGATTAAAGACTATGGCCGAGCCAGAAGAAAACCAGGAAAACCCTCCACCTGGAGTATCACACTAGCATCCGCATCCTCCACTTCTTTAAATTGACTTTTGACCTTGAAGATGAGTAATACAATACCTCAAATAATGTTACTGGCCTTTATTTATCACTTTTTCAGCTATATCATTGCCAGTAACTGTTATTTCATCTGAAGTTTGTGGAGACGTCAAATTATATTGTTTTCTTTGGAGAAAATGTGCTTGTTTCCATGGCAACCATTAATTTTATTAAAATAAAATGCTTGTTTCCATGGCAACCATTCATTTTATTAAAATAATTTATACTTTTTCTGAAAGACCATACCACATTACCCTTATGCAGAAAGTTTTATGAGAATACTTCAATTATAGCAGAGGTTATACTGATTTATGTTACTAAAATCATTCAAATTATGTCGTTTTGGGGCCATTGTGGGGTATACGCAGTGAATGTATGGTCGGGCTTCATCGAATGATAGATATTTTAATACATATAACAGGATATCTCAAAAAGTACTTGTCCAATTTTCTTCATTTAAAGAGCATTGTATTTCTGTCATCAAGACCTTTCATTTGATATATAGTTTGGGTGTTTGGGACAAGGAATAAATTTTGGCCTGAAAACCTAGTAGTACAATTTTAGCGTTGAATAGTCAGAGTCATGTCTTGAGAATTCCAATACTTTTTTTCAACATCAAACAACTCAAGTTTTCAAACAATCTCAAAACTGTGTCGTCATCATCATTTCAATGTTTATGTCACCCGATCACCTTGCGTTTGTAAAAAACACAAACGCGAAGCTCTAGTTTTTTTTTTTTTTTTTCCCTTTTCTTTTTCTTCTTTTTCCACTCAAACGTTTCCAGAGGTTTTCTTCCAAACGGTTCAAGCTATCAACTTCAAACTTGGTAGGAACATCAACCCCAATGTGAAGGTGTGCATACAAGTGTGACGTCACTGTGACGTCATTGGGTATCAAATTACAACCCAAAAATGACCAAAATTTGCATGTTTTAAAATGCTTCCGTCTAGAAAACCACGTGACCCGTGATCTTCGTATGTGACAGGCTTATAGATCAGATCATGGCCAACAATTTTCTTCGTGTGGGCATTTTCATCTGACCCTTCCTTCTGTGGTCAATTTGAGGTCAAAGTTCAACGAAAACGAAAATCTCAATTTTTGCACTTATTGAGCTGCAATGTCCATCAAACCAAGCTGAATCTTTAAGAAACTAAGTACAGGCATAGGTCATACGGCAGACTTTCACCGGCGTGTATAATATTATGATGGCATCAAGCGTGACGTCATCGTGATGTCATCAAGTATCAAATTACACCCCCCAAAAAAACAAAATATGCATATTTTAAAATGCTTCCGTCTTGAAAACCACGTGACCCAGGATCTTCGTATTTGGGAGGTTTACAGATGACATTCTGTGCTACAATTTTCTTTGTGTGGGCATTTTCATCTGACCCTTCCTTCTGGGGTCAATTGGAGGTCAAAGTTCAACGAAACTGAGAATCTCAGTTTTTACACTTACCAGCAACAATGCCTATCAAACCAAGCTGAATCGTTAGTAAATTAGATACAGACATAGGCCCTACGGCAGACTTTCACCAGAATGTATAGTATCACGATGGCATCAAGTGTGACGTAATCATGACGTCATCAGGTGTCAAATTACAAAAATTCAAAGGTTATTATTTCCAAAATTCATATCTCAAGAACCGTAATAGATACTTGAACAATTCTTTCACAACATGATAAGTCTAAATGAACTGAACAAATCATACGATGTCATGACCCCTGTGTGACGCCTACTTCCGGTCCAAACCGGAAGTTGTTCGAAAATGTGCATTTTGTGAGCGTTTTGAATGCAAATAGATTCAAAGTGGTAGTGAATTTGACCATATTTCTACGGAACGAAATGTTTCCACACATGTAGACTTTTTGACTATACCATTTGTGACGTCATCACATGGACGGTGGTTACGTAATGTGGCGTCAAAATACGCAAATTTGGAGCCGAATTGTTTTAAAATGCTGTATCTTGAGAACTACAGCAGATATTTGCATGATTCTTTCGCCACATTTAAGAACTTGATGTTTATCAAATTGTTGAACAATTTGTGCACAACATTGTGACGTCATGATATCGTCACAGGTGTCAAATTACAAAAATTCAAAGGTTATTATTTTCAAAATCCATATCTCAAGAACCGTAATAGATACTTGAACAATTCTTTCACAACATGATAAGTCTAAATGAACTGAACAAATCATACGATGTCATGACCCCTGTGTGACGCCTACTTCCGGTCCAAACCGGAAGTTGTTCGAAAATGTGCAATTTTTTAGCATTTTGAATGCAAATAGATTCAAAGTGGTAGTGAATTTGACCATATTTCTACGGAACGAAATGTTTCCACACATGTGGACCTTTTGACTATACCATTGGTGACGTCATTACATGGACGGTGGTTACGTAATGTGGTGTCAAATCACGCAAATTTGGAGCTGAGATGTTTTAAAATGCTGTATCTTGAGAACTACAGCAGATATTTGCATGATTCTTTCGCCACATTTAAGAACTTGATGTTTATCAAATTGTTGAACAATTTGTGCACAAAATTGTGACGTCATGATGTCGTCACAGGTGTCACATTACAAGATTTCAAAGGTTATTATTTCAACAATTCATATCTCAAAACGGTGCAAGCTATCAACCCCCAGCTATGGCGGATATGCAGGGAGGAGATATTAGTTACCGGATTAGTGTATACAGCAGCCGATTTCACGAAACTTTACGCAATTGCGCAAGTCCACTTACGCCATAAGTTATTGCGCAAGTAATGGCGTAAGTGGACTTGCGCAATTGCGTAAAGTTTCGTGAAATCGGCTGCTGAACTTCCATTTTTGCCATTCCACAGGTGATAACAACGTCTGAAATTCATCACAAAATGTTCATTTAACCCGATCACCTGGCGTTTGTAACAACAAACGTCATACCTCTAGTTTTAATTGCTTTGTCAACTTGTGGAGTTGTTTTTTCCCCAATCTTTTGGGCACAATTTGTTGAGTGTGTTTTAACTTGGCATTCAAGAAGGCATCATAAAAGGCATCCTGGTGCTAATTATGCATAACTTTGACCAATCACGAGAGAGATGTTTTAGCCAATTGAATTGGGATACATACATAATGAACTAAACTTTGAACCAATGAGTGCTGAGTGTTTTAGCCAATCAAAAGTGTTGGCAGTCCTGCTATATAAAGGCTAACTGGGTTAAATGTATCGATTTTGTCACAGTTTTTGGAACTGGCAGGAAAACAATTTTCCCCACCCCTCCACCCCAACTATCACCTCGGTAGGACAAGTTTTCTTTCACACTTTCCTCTAAATTGTCCATGTCTTGGCGCTTTTAACAGGTTTTGAAGAATGCCGAACCCCTTGTAATGTACAAAATAATTATTGTTGCCGTTATTTCTACTGCTGTTTATTGATTGTTAAGAATTTTGTAAGGGGTCAGCCACTCCCTCTGACGTACCACTAAGGGGTGGCTGTGCTGTAGGTATTGACATATGTTATGTGGCGAATCAAATTTTTAAGGGGGGCATACATGTAGCCACTCCCCTGATGTACTTCAGGGGGTTAATAACCAGTCTGGCAAATTTGTACATAAATACGGTGAATCTGGGAGTCTGTTGTAATTTACATGACCATTTTATTGGACCTGGGAGTCCGTTTTGGTTCGACCTGAGAGTCCCTTGAATTTGGTTGGACCTGAGAGTCCCTTGAATTTGATTGGACCTGGGGGTCCCTTGAATTTGGATTGGACCTGGGAGTCCATATCTTAATGGGTTGGGTTTTTGGGGTATTGTCTCACAAAAATGTTCTTGTTGCCAGCTTGCCCGAAAAATTTGGTATCTGGCATAATTTGTTATTGAAATAAAGTTTCAAGCTGTGGCAAACGTCAAAAAAGGTGTGAAATGTGTTGTTAATTGAGTCCGAGTATAAGTGCGCCACAAAGTGCATGACGCAAGCCACATAGTACCCGATCAACTGAGAACGAATATTTGAAACACCCCGCCAAGACCAGGAAAATGCATATGGATTTTCATTGTTTTTTTTAAACGTGGTACATTTGACAAAGCTGAAATTTCTTCGGATGAGTTTGTTGATGTCTTTCTTTTGATTTATAATGGTTTTATTCGCAGAATCGCTCAAAAACAGATCATCTACAGGGCCTTTAAGACTGACTGGGCCTTTATCGTCTGTTTAAAACTGCCCACGTAACGTGCTCTCAGCCAATAGGGATGCGTAAACTGTCTAAGGTATTTATGAATTTCAAATAGAGGTGCAATTTAAAAGTCAACATACTATGCATACTGTTGCTACGTGGTGCACGCCAATGCCTAGCAACCAACAATCTGGTTGCTTTATGTCATTATCTCCTATAGACCGTATCGAATAGCGGCCATTTCGTCGGGCACCTTTTGTTACTTAAACCGTTCAACAATGGAAGCACAATATGTGCAACCATGCATGTCCTCAAGGAACAAAGAAACTGCCCCACGAAATGGCGGCTATTCAATACGGTCTATAGTGAACACGGTATTGATTCTGTACTTCACACCTGCCGCGTGCACGCGGTCACATTACATAATAATAATAATGGTGGATACTTATATAGCGCACATGGCAACAGCATTTCAGTCTGGTCATTTAGAAACTAGGTGTGCATGTGAAAGGAGGTACGTCAGTACACCAGATCGTACTCACTTGAAACCATCGAGATATATACACTGGATTAAGTATGCAATAGCAGTTGGCTATACGAGAATTGAAGCCACGCGTCGGCCGCCATTGTACCCCACGAACAATGCCTGGCCTAGACTGTTCATGCGATCGCTTGCATTCCACTTAACACATGTATACCATGATGTAGACTAGTAAAGACATGCAGTATGACCAGTCTAGGCAAGGCATTGTATTTGGTGGGGTATACAATGGCGGACGGTGGCTTCAATTTTATACGTCGTTGCTTCATCCAGGGTCTAGTATACAAATATTGACTGCTCATGAGGGTGATGGTGCAAACTATCGTCCCGAGGTTATTTTGAGACGGCAGGCCTGCTATTTTCCCGAGGCCGTAGGCCGAGGGAAAATAGCAGGCCTGCCGTCTCAAAATAACCGAGGGACGATAGTTTGCTCCATAACCCGAATAAAGAGCAGTCAATATTTGTTTTATATACCTCATACATTGATTTTATGTGTCAAAATTATTGGTATTTTTGACCTATGACGCAGAGGTCAAACAATAGTACTTTTTCAGTTGCCCAAAATTGTACTATCCTTTGACCTATGACGCAAAGGTCAAACAATAGTACTTTTTTTAGTTGCCGTCGGAAATGGTTAAACTATTCCATGTCAGGTGATCTGCTTTTAACCAATCAGTTAACGAGACTCAATGTATGAGGTATATAATAGCGCATGTTGTCATATTGGTAACTTAATAAAGCTCCATAACCGTCTGGCAAGACTAATCATTAATGCCCACCCCAGAACTCACATAAGTGACTTACATAGCGCGCTTTCGTGGTTAGCATTACCTACGCAATGGGAACGTCACAGGATGTACGAGGTGTTCAAGAGTATACATGGCCTTAATCCTCCGTATTTACAGTCTAAATTTTCTACACCAAGCCACTCCGCCAATACTCGCTCAAAATCAAATGGGTCGCTGTACATGCCTGTTGTTCCCCGTACAAATGCCGCAAAGCGCACCTTCCAATACAGGGACAATAGGGTGGAATAAGCTTTCAACAACACAAAGAGAGGCAACATCACTTAATCAATTTAAATCGCTGCTTAACTAATTTTAACTAATTTTAATATTAATTTTAATTTGTGTATATAGATAAATAGATTTATGTATAGTGTTTATCTTTTATTGTTTCATTTTATCATGCTTCAGTGTTTAGTCCTTTACTAATTTAATTGTATATGTTTTGACTAATTACATGTAATTGTTTATGTTTTTATGTGCTTTCGTATATTTTTATCACTTTATTTCTTGCCACTCTTTTAAGTATTTTAAGTTCATGTCTTGGTTTGATTTTATCATGTCCTATCCTTCCACATTATTGTATTCATTTATTCCTAAATTCGCGTTTCTTTGTTTACTCTGTTTTATAGTGTATATATATATATTTTTAACAGGGCCCTTATTGATAGCAGTTTTTATGTAAACTGAAGAGGCCACCCTGTATAAATAAAACAGCTAATAATAATAATAATATAAAATACTCCTCAAAAAAAGTTCGGAAAGTCAAGTTTGACTGACGATTTCTCTCTTATTGCAGAATAATTTTCCTTGAATTTTATATCATTGGAAAGCCCTGTTATTCCTCTTTACGATGATGTGTCATTTGTTATGATTAAAGAGGAAGAATCCCCCTTGACGAAAATCCAGCATTTAGGCTTTTTTTCGATAGTCCAAACATCCCTCTTGCCGACGTGGATTTTTCTTATTTTTTAATTGTCGGTTTGAAGTGGATAAATTGCAAGCAAAAGTGCGCTTTTCGAAAATGAGATTTTCGCGATTTCTGAAACGCTCATTAGGTATTCATGATATGCGCGTGACCCCGTGACGCAATCCTGAGAAAGAGAAGTCAACACGATTGTTAGCTCCATACGTTTACACGCAAACAACTTGGAAAACCGTCTCTGTTAGATGGTGTTTTTTGAAGAATTTTGTTCGTCCAAAAAGCCAGATATATGCCCAGTAGCTGCGTGGTTGTATGTTTTACCAGACACTATGAAAAACAAGAGCAGAAAGATTTTCTTTTCTATTACCAAGAGAGAGAAAGATGAGTCGCTCATTCTAACTTGTACCGGCCGATGTTCAAACACGTGGGGCTACGGCCCGCAGGGAACCGTTCCATGCTGTACACAGACCGCTGTGAATGCCGTTCGTTCCGTGACAAAACCACCCGTCGCAATGCACCAGTATTTACTTCAAAAGAGCTTCATTGTGAGCCACAATTTCACCGTTTTTTCACAAAACGGGTAATAGTAGATTGCTGTCAAAGTACATGAAGTGTTTTTCACGTTTGTATTTTGAATTACAAGGACAAAACAGGCATGATAAACATTCACTTCGTGTATTATCCATTCAATACTGCACAGGCCGTTTTGTATGTTTCTCAGGATGACGTCAAAACCATGTTGATAAACAAACCAAGTGACCTCGAGCGTTTCAGAATTTCGGGTGAAGAGGGTCGGAACTGCTTTACGTTTTAAGCAAAAGCCTGTCGATTTTTTGTGAAAAACAAGTTTTGATGGTGTTGTAGACACATACACCTCCATGATAAACAGAAAAACTTTAAAAATGTGGACGGGGGGATTCTAGCTGTTTAAGCAATTGGGGGATGTGCAGCACAGCTGAATACGGGGGCGGGTGTAAAGTATTCCGCTATACTGCACGTCCCCCAATGTATTAATAATAACAAGTGACACATCACTGTAAAGAGAAATAGTAGGGCTTTCCAATGATACCAAACTCAAGGGAAATGATTTAGTAACAAGAGAGAAATCGTCAGTCAAACTTGACTTTCCGAACTTGTTTTGAGGAGTTTATATCGATGCTTGAAACCCGCAAAAAGCCGAGGTTGGGGTAACGGTACTTTCCTCGCTTTTCGCGTCTGTGGCTCATGTTGATCAGTTATTATTGTGACCGAAGCACTATTTAATATGTGTAGGCCTACGCGCACGCCTATTACAGCCTTGGGTGACCAGTCGCTTCGGGGAAAAAAGGATAATAACCAGTACGCGTGTTTTATTTTTACACCGCAGCGTGGGGTACACCCCAATTTTTCAACCCGAATAGAGTCTACTAATATTCCAATGACTGATACTTCTCAAGTGACAATCTTGGAAATAGCCAGAACTCTTACTCTCACTATTAGAAAAAAAGAAGAAACCGAGAAATTTCGAAAAATCACACAAAACACTGAGATTCGAACTCTTATGATTGCAACCCTAAATTGCAACCCTAACCCTAAACCCTAACCTATTATAGTCTCCTATCAAGACGCTAAAAAGGTTTGAAACCCCTAATTCCCCCCCCCCCCCCCCCCCCCCCCCTCCGGCCCCCCACACCCCGCAGTGGTGTAAACAATTAAGCAACCAGTAACCACAGACAGCCATGTCTGAAAATTATCTCTCGCCACTACAAGGCAAAATAGAGCACTTTTCAGCCTTCATTTCATCCACAATTCTCTGAGTTGCAAGACCACGAACCAGGTTTTGTGTAAACGCCTACTTTAAACAAGTATTATTTGAGGCAGATTATTTGAGGGCACGCAAATGCGCTTGGCGCAGGATCCGTGGCCGTGTCTAGTGCACATAACTGGAAACTCTTGGTGGCAGCAAACACGTTTAATTTTCACGAGTATACAACATGTACCCCACACGCAGCAGGCCAGGACTGCCTGTACTGTATTACATCGAGGGCTGTTTATCCGCACTTAGCAGGGGACCGGGCCTGTCCAGTGCATGCACTGTATATGTTGCATGCCGTTGTCACTTGAAATGGTTTACAACTAAAGGGTTGGGGTTTTTTGGGGAGGGGTTAGGGGGGCGTGGTGGGATTAACGTTTATAAAACAGTTGGCGACCGTGCAGTATAGTAGAACATTTCAATTAATTGTTCGAAGTGTTTGAGTGTACAATCATAGTGAAAGTGGTACAACGTACATACATGTGCATGTACTTTGAGGATCAGGAACAAAACTGTTATACCGTGGTGCTTCCGCAGAAACTCCGACCACGAAATGTCAAACCATGTATTAACCGAGGTTAAAATGGGAGGTTTTTTTATTCGGGGAAATTCCCTGGTGGAGCTTAAAATACCGCTTACCGCTATAAGTTGATACCAGCACTTGCACTTGTTTTTGTAAACTGCTCAGTTGTTTTCACAGTGTACAAATGTATATATAATTGACCAATTACTCACAGAATACGTTTATCTGTCCTTGCGCAAAGATTTGTAACCAAAAATTGGCGCGCGCTCGCTTTATTTAAATTTTTAAACGTGTAAAAAAAATTACCTAAAGATGAAAGACCAAGCACGAATAAGACGTATACGTGTAACATGTATACTCGATCACCTTTTCGTAATGCAATGTTTAAACTTTATTAACAAAAGCTTGTCCGGGGCTTGTCATGTCCTACCTGAACTTACGTATGCACAATGAATTGCAACCATAAATCGAATGTAAAGTAACAGGTGAATGAAAGAAACATCCATGATTGTTGATACATTATGAAAACGGCCTATTAAAACGGAACACTCGTTGAAACATGTTAACTAGTTGTTCATAGGCTATTTGGAAATGGCACTTAACGTATCCTAACTTAACTCCTCCGGTTTTCCTGCTATTTGCGATTTCCTGGGCGCAGAAAATATCTTTAAACACCATCAAGAGCCATGACAATTTACATTTACTCCCATGTGAGCCGATTATTCTATATTAATAGAACTGACCCGGAACAGACCCAGATAATATCGATGGGAGATCTGCCTTGTCTAAACCAAATATTCGATCGTCGTCAGTTGAATAAGCACATTATCGAGGGAGGTATAGTGTGGTTTGTAATAAGGTATTCCAGGAACGCTTCTTGCCGGTGTTAAAGGAGATACTGTCCCCCAGGATATTCTGTCCCCCTGACAAAATATTCAATGTACCGACTGGTATAATTCTGCCCCGTACCAAATGCCGTCCCCTCTCAAAGAAAAACCACCCTCCCCCAACCATGTTATGTTGTCATCAAAATAGAGCTCAATCAAAAATTAAAGCCATTTTCTTAAAAATCAGTTCTTGATCAGAATAGAGGTTTTGATTCCCACAGTAGGCTTATATGAAATTTCCTATTTCTATGAGAATTCTGTTAGTAGTCAACTTGACTGAATCTGCGTGGGATGAGCTGGCCACTGTATTTGTTAGTCTCCCCAACAGCCCTAGAAAGTGCAGGAGCTCAGGGAGGCACTTCTGGCAGAGTGGCGCACCCTTCCTCAGCGGCTCTTCCAGAACCCGGTGCTGTCAGCCTCGCCACCATAGGTGATCATTGTTACTGATTTATATTTTTAAAATATGTTACACCTCTCGCCTCCTATCTTTCGGTTATAGTAGCCTATATGCATAGGCTTATAAATGCATTGTTAATCCAAATTACGGCCTAGACACGATCTGCATTTGACATAAAACTGGGAAGGGACAAAATACTCAAGAAAGTAAAACAAGATATATTGTCCGGCCAGACAGCCACATTTTTTGTCATTTTGTTTCCCCGGATAGTTGTACAGGGGGACGGAAAAATTGGTGACACCGGTACGTAAAACACACGGATTGTCGGTGGTTTGAGCCTTGGCGCGCCGACGATCGAATGCCGCCGGGGCGGCGCATGTGACCGTAAATTGCCCTCCTTTTTTCTCTGCAAAAGGAAAGATACATTCGAAGAAAGGGGTCACGAAAAGGTCGACTGTAGAACTGGGGGAAATTAAAGATGTATCATTTGTTTGCTTGTTGACAATTTGACATTGGAATATAAGATAGAATGTGAATTTACGGAAATGTTTTTAAAAATATACGGTTTTTGTTCTCTAATTTCTAGATGGTGTTTTTTTAACAGACCTTTCAATTCAAACTTATCCAAATCCATGATGTGAGCTGTGGCATCTTTAGTGACCTCTCGCGATAAACTGGAGCCAGCGACTAGGCTGGTTACCGGAATATCTTTGTCTGAAATCCAGACTTACACGCGCGAGGCTAGATCATAGCCTTGTTCTTTCTGTACTCGACGTGTTTTATGGGTGGGCACTCTTTATGCTAATTTTTCAAAGAGAGCACTGAGACGTAAAAGCTCATTGGTTAACGGTTGTTCTGACAGAACAATACGGTGCTGTTTTAAAAAAATTCTGTATGTATACCCAGTTGGTAAGTTCACAAACACGTGATACCTTTACAGAAAATATGTGAGGGCTATCTTTTGGTCTTCGTGAAAGTCATTAAATTGCTATTTGTCGAATACATAATTCAAACTATACGGCTTTCCTCAGTTGTAACACTACGTGATTATGTCGCCATATTGCATCAGAGACATCAGAGACATGTACATGATACATACTGTACACTACATTATGTATGACGTACAAACGTTTATGCTTGCAAACCGGTCACACGCACTATTTGACCCAAGGGTCAAAATAGGAGCTCTGATTGGATGTTATGTAAGATATGAATATTTATAACCACTCGGGTTTCGCATAAGTAATAGACTGCCGAAGTGAATACGTCACCTTTTGTTGGTTGCCTAGGCAATTGGATCTAATCTAATCGCTGGCTACAGTTTATCGCGAGAGGTCGCTAATGATGCCACAGCTCATGTCATAGACTTGGACAAGGCTAATTCAAACCCAACACTTTCGGTCAGGCTATAAACAAACAAATACAAAGCTTACTGCATCATTTGCAAAGGAAACATTTTTTATTTATTTCTGTAACATAGGCATTACATCGGGTGCGGCAATGATTCACAAAACCAACATTCCCGTTGTTTCCGGATAGCAGTTTGAACATTGCGTTCTCCTGACAAATGAGAGAATAGGTGTTTGGTACTGCAAAATCGGAAAATACAATTAGGCCTAAGTAACGATAAAGACATGCTCAAGCACTTTTCGACTTGCACTCACAGAGCAAAACGCAAGAATTGCGATAGCGTCATAACGCCCTTCTTGCAAGACGAAAAGGCTTTAGCATGTCTTTGTCGTTACTTGACCAATGAGAGTGTAGCATTTCAGACAGCTCTAAAAATCGTTTGTTCACTGCCATCAACGGAATTGCTCAAGTACCGGTAAATCCCGCAGCCAACATCGCACATTTGCTATTTCCTGATGACGACCATCAAGCCGTGGATGAGAATATGATTCGATCCGGTCGACTCTGAAATCCGGGTTGTGGCTGTAAGGTAATATATGCTGATGTCAACCTACGGTTGCTTGGCTAGGCTAGGTCTAGTCTAGTCCCAGGCTAAACGCTGGCATACCCGCCGGTACCCCATGCATGGTTAGTTGGATACACACTGACCTTGCCCGGTCACACTCACTTTATCTGTTTATGGCAATATTAAATGCACACAAAATGGTGTGATATTTTCCAATTGAATCTGCGTGGCATGAGCTGGCCACTGCATTTGTTAGTCTCCCTAACAGCCCTAGAAAGTGCAGGAGCTCAGGGAGGCACTTCTGGCAGAGTGGCGCACCCTTCCTCAGCGGCTCTTCCAGAACCCGGTGCTGTCAGCCTCGCCACCATAGGTGATCATTGTTACTGATTTATATTTTTTAAATATGTTACACCCCTACGCCTCCTATCTTTCGGTTATAGTAGCCTATATGCATATAGGCTTATGCATTGTTAATCCAAATTACGTAGTTTGAGTTATGTAGCCAACAAATTGCACTTTTTGACTTGCACTCACAGAGCAAAACGCAAGAATTGCGATAGCGTCATAACGCCCTTCTTGCAAGTCGAAAAGTGCTTTAGCATGTCTTTGTCGTTACTTGACCAATGACAGTGTAGCATTTCAGACAGCACATCCAACCGCTCAAAGAGATCCATAATGTACACAATATAATATTTTTTCGGTTTCAGTGTGCAGAGCTCCACAACCGGGTCTCCTCTGCGCTAGCGCCCCTGGTATATCCGCCCGAGTGCCATCGATTTCCCGTCTGTCATCGCTCCGTTTAACTTTGCCCTATAGTGCGAGTAGTAGCGGCGGTGCCTTGGTAAACCCAGGGTAGCATATTGCGTGCTGCTTGACAGCCAACAGGATGTTTTAAATAAAATATCCGCCCCTTTTTAACATAATAAAAAGCGTAATATGTTTCAAAGTGTATACCAGAGGTCTTTTACCTTAACAAATGTCAGTTGAATCCCTGTGGTAAATTTATATTATATTTATATTTATTTACCACATCCAACATCGGAGGGACCGCCAATTACAGGAATGGGAGCAAGTGTGGTTGAGTGCCTTGCTCAAGGGCACAGGTGCCACAACCCGTCGCGGCCCGGAATCGAACCTACATTCTATAGTACTAGCACAGGAACTTAAGGCCCGGTCACACAGCGCTTTACGGCTTAATCACGGCCAAAACCCGTCCAAAAGTGGTCTCCCGTGAAGCAGACGATGTTGTTCGCGTTGATGTCGAGTTTAAGACGAGCTACAGTCGATTTATAGACGTGGCAGGACGCGGGGAGAAATTGGAACGGCGTCGGACGCGGCAAAAAGTTTTGAACTGCTCAAAATTTTAGCCCGCGGACAACCACGGGTGGCACACGTGGTAAAGACGTGCAACACACGTGAAACACACGTGATAATCCGTGTTCCGGCAGTGATTAAAACTTGGGGAGACGCAGTAAGGACGCGAAAGTTTAGCGGTCTGTCACGGGCAGAGCACGGTCATCGGACGGGTGTTACGCGTTGGTATCAAGGGAAATAGCGTGTGTTTTGCGGCTTAACACTGACAAGTGGATTTTTCCGCGTACATTTTTAACCTTACACGTGGCTGGACGTGGTTAGCTGTGCTTAGGCTGTGCTTAGGCAGTGCTTTAGCAGTAGAACAGCCGCCGACGGCCATACCCGTACAAAGCACGGCCAAGCCAAAATTGACCAAAAATTACCACTTACGACCACGTCCACCAGATTTTCATAACTTTTTGTACGTGATTTAGACGTGGAGTGCTGTGTGACCGGGCCTTTAAGTTCGACGCACTAGACCGCTCGGCCATAACACCCCATAAATGCTCCTGCAGTGTGAAATGGCATGTTTTGTTTTGTTTACAAATATGGGCACGGCAGTTTGTTTTGTACACATAGGGTGGCCTGCCAGGCAGTCTGGGCTCGCCCCGGAAAATCTGGGCTGAGCCTCCACCTGGGCTTAAGGGTGCACTCACTTTTTGGGCTCTGTCTGAAAGAGGAACTTGTGGAGTTTGAACAAAAATCGGCTGAAAATTAAACTTATATTAAGAAAAACGGACAGTTCAAAACAGTATGTCGGTGCACAGGGTTAAAATTTATTTAACTTTATGCAGACACTTCACTTCGCAGCCCATAAGCTGAATCGAATAGAAGTATCTTCCACTTAAACACCGAGATACATACGGTGGCGCCACTGGCAGCTGACGGCCAGAGACACCGAGCACACCCTTACTCTTCACAAAAGAAGAATTAAAAAAAAAAAAATCTTTAAAACACCAAGTCCGAGCGGTCTATTCTTAACACGGGTTAACTTGTTCTCGCGCCCGAATGACGGGAACACGACCTGAGAACATTGCACATTGCAACCTAGAGTTACCGGAGTCAAGAATAATCCGCCCGAACTAGACTCGACCCAAACGGCGGTAAACGTTTGTTCACTGCCATCAACGTAATTGCTCAAGTACCGGTAAATCCCGCAGCCAACATCGCACATTTGCTATTTCCTGATGACGACCATCTTGCCAGCCCGTCAACCCGCTAAAAGTTTCTTAATACGTAACTCTGCTCCGGGTTAATGACTTCCGAGTTTCCTCAACCTTTTTTCCCAAGCGAGTCATCATCACTGTTGCGCAAGCCGTTGATGGGTTAGTGACGCAGACGGACCAACGCCCGCACGTCATACTCGGACATTCTTCCATAAACTCGCCACTTCGTTTTATTGCAGCACTACCGTTAACAGAGCGTCATTTCCCTTCTAATCGCAACACGATTCTACTGTGGTAAGACTTCTTAATGACACAATCCATATATTCACTTTTGTTTTAACGATCTTTCGCTTCCATGTATTGATGGATGGCGATTTATCTTCTGCAGTAAGATACATGTTATATCATATCTGGAGTTGGTCTCCAACAGCAATAAAATGTTCGCCGACACCACTGACGTCACTGGCGTTAAAGGACCATTGTATCATTTGCAATGACCCAGTTTTGTTTTTCATGAGTTGACAAAAAAAACCTGAAACTGTTGACAGCAATGGTAACAAACACCACATGAATATATATATTTCCGTCCAAAATGGTATTTCGTGTTGGAAATTAACAACCGAAGGTGGTTTTGTAAAAAGGTCCCGTGCACGGGCCTTTACTATGGAGCTGCGTATTTCGTGGCACGAATTTGGTGCGCGCGCATTTCTGACGAGCCTTGCCTTTAATTCGAATCAGTATCAAACGTCTAAAAAGAGAACACTCCTAAATACAACATTCTGCTTATTAACAAGAACAATTTTCGGTCCCAATCATCTGTTCTTCGCCGTTTTCGTTCCTGATAACACAAGTTTCTTGTTTTAACAAGGTCATCTGCAAAGTCTCATGGACCTCATATTGACAACGTTCGACTGTAACTCAAAATAAAAGCATAATTTGATGTTTGGGAACGCGACACTTGCGAAATTACGAAAGCAGTCAAGAGGCCTTTTCACACAGGGCGGATCCAGGATTTTGAAAGGGGGGGGGGGGGGGGTTGGGGGGGGGGGGGGGGGGGGGGTGGGGTATAAAGCATGAAATGCTGATGACATTGAAATAGCGAGCGCGTAGCGCGGAGCCCTAACGGCTTCTAGATGGATTATAGATGCTCTGTGGTGCGATCTGGGAAAATAGGCCTATTACCACTTTTTAAAAGCAGGAAAATTGTGCACAAAAAGTGGATTTTTAAATTGTTTAAATTTTCTTTTTTTGAAATTTTAAAAGGTTTGGAGTGCGATTCCAGACGGGATGTTTACTATGCCGATCAGACTTGGCCATCAAATACTACCGTATATAATCTAGCTTTATATAGGTTCTTCACACACACACACACACACACACTGTAGCACTTTTAACATTTTATGTTAGGGTTATATTGAAGGGCCCCTGAAATGCTAAATAACAATTTTTTTACGTAGTTTTGCTGCATGCATATAAAGGATTACTTGTTTAGAAAGACAATACTGGATAAAAGGTGGCTTTTCAACTTTTGACAGAAACTCACAGAAAGCGATGATGGGTTACAAAAGTTTCAGCAAGTTGGAGAAAATACTGTAATTTTTGTATGCAGAGTTGAATGAGATGTTCCTGTTTGCGCTTTGCCTAATGTAACATCACAACTTTGTCATGAATATGTAAATTTTACCAGCATAAAGTTTATAGTCACAACAATAACGCACTCTGGTATCATGCAAAAGCACTCAGTCGCTCACAGCCCATTTTTACTAAACGCAGTCTTTCTAAAAGGTCTTGCGAAGGTCTTTCAACCGCGCAGAAGTCTATTTTTGAATCCCTTGAAGAACCTCTTCAAAAGGTCATAAACGGGCACGTTACGACACTTACCTGTGGTTTCATTAAAACAAAATTGACAAAACGAGAAAACGATAGGCTTACTGACGTAAATATGTTACATCACTTGTTTACATGTCCGTATTAATATCTTAAGAAAACAACGACTTAGGCCTACATTTCAATATAGGCAAAGATGCGACAACAATGTAATTGAGAAAAGCACTAATGGATACTGATTTCACAGCAAATATTTGAAGTATCCGTTTGGTAATTGAAATTAAAAATAAGCAAGAAAGCTAGACGTTATAGATTATATTTCATAACACTTTCATAATTAAGATTAAAATAATTTGTTAAAAAACTACTGGCAACAGTTTGCGAATGATAAAAACATCGTTTTGGTCGTCATAATAGCACAAAAACGGAGAAGACTTGGACGAACCATGATCGTAACTTATATTTTACCGTCAATGCAAAACAGGGGCGGTCGGGTTGGTCTAGTGGTTCTTTCCTCGTCTTTTACCTCTGGCGTCCCGGGTTCGAATCTTGGTATGTGGATTGAGTTTGCAGTCCCTATGACGCGTGGGTTTTCCCCAGGGGATTTCCTCCCACTTCCAAAACTGCAACTCATTCTTCGTCATCTCAAGTTGATAATAAAGTACAGTTAAAGCTAAAACCGTATAGTTGATGGCATAAAAGGTTTTAGTTGCCACGGAGATGCCATAAATTATAACAGACCTATTTTGTGCAATTGTTCAATGGAATGCTCAAATTTGTTTTGGTGTAAAGCCAGCCCACACTATGAGCAACTAACAATGGAAATTGACCACAAACCATTGTTATTAACAATGGTGTGTGCCCAATTTCCATTGTTAGTTGTCCATAGTGCCAACACTGCGATTACGCTACAAAAATTCCAACCTAACAATTAGGTAACATTTGCTGATATTACATGAGACTGTCTAGATTGTATACACAATCTCAAATCTTACCTAGTCGTGGGACAAAAATCGCTCATGGGAGGCCGGCTTTTAGTCAACCCCTTAAGATGTTAATAGACTGCCGAAGTGAATACATCATCTTTTGTTAGTTGCCTAGGCAATGGCTCTACACTAAAAATCACCAAACCGTGTCCCTGTGCTTTTGCAATGGTTTTTTTTTCGAAGGCCATTATGTTTAGAGCCTATGACCATGGCAACCACGTCACACTTCGGCTGTCTATGAAATGTGAATGCACTGTGTACGGGTAATCAAGAATTACATGTAATCATTAACAAAAAAAGAGCAACAGTAATCCACTTTTACATTTCATTTTTGGGGACTGTAATGACTGGTGAAATTTTGATTATCTGGACATCACTTTCCACACAATACCATAGAATCATTCTGACTGAGACACTGTTGCATCTATGCATAGTTCCGACCTGTCAATCAACCGAACCCGCCGACCAATCACAACAGAGCTAGCAGAGCTAGCAGACATAGGTCAAAGTGCACTGTACGCTCACAACAACATGATCACGCGATATGTTCTGCCAACCCCATACAATTTGTACAGTGTAGTATGCGATGATCCGGTGAATTTTTGGTTTCAAGGCCGGTCGTTTCGTTGTTCCCTTCCTCCATGGTTGTTCAAGGGTACGAAAGCTATATTTCGTGATGATATGACATCCCTGTATTACTGGCCCTTTACTCAGTGTGTTCTAAGATAACTGTTGATCCTGAAACATGAATACCTTTGAGTTTTCTTCAATTAATCTGTGCTTTCCATTGAAAGTCCCATTGCTTTGTGCGCTGTGTGTCGCCATTTTTGACGATAGCGTGTGACCCATAGCAACAATGTCCAAGAGGTCGGGGTTAACTGGGCAAAATCGGAACTATGCATTGTAGTTGACATTTCTGCAGGCTAGTTTAGGCCTACCAAGATTATTTTTGTTACAAGAATTCATTAAATTGGCCTTAAAATTTCATATGAAATTTTTTAAAATAAAATTATGTGTAGCCTATATACACCTGTAGAAATTTAAAATCTAAAAAAGGATTTCCTGTACATGAACACTTAAACATAGGTATTTGGATCGACAATATAATTTCCTAGAAATTATTGTTCATTATAGGAATAAATATTAAAAACGTACGTACATATTTTATTGCACAAGTTATAGAATGTATTATAATTACACAATAAAGGATTGACCAAACAGGATTTGAACCCAAGACCTCTGGGTATTTGCACAGTACAGCTGCCTGAAAGCATTGAGTAACATGTAAATCCAGCCAGGAGCCAATTTCGAAAACCAAACAAGTTCATTCAGTGTTTAAGTCGATTTTAAAACACCATAGGAGTGCAGTTGCTTTGTGTATTGGTGCAGTTATCCAGAGTCTCGGGTTCGAATCCATGTTGGACATTTAAAATTGCTAAAAATTTGGTTTTCCATCATTAAAATCTCATATAAAAAATAGAAATGTTTGGTTGGTGGTAAATGTGCATATTATTTATAATATGTTTATGCTACTGAAAATCAGCTGTGGCTATCACCATTAGATGGTCGGATGGGTTCAACTCTTCTGGCAAGATGGCATTCACAATTCTGAACGGTTCATCAAACGAATGAAGACAAAGAATGATTAACAAGACGCAACATGCACAGCACACAAAGACCTGATACAGAGGTCGTAGGTACAGCAGAGGCCAGATGATTCGCAACGACTGTACGATCTTCGGTCTGGGACCCGGCGTCTCCGAGCACAATGATGCAATACAGTTTAAGCTGCAGATGCGACAAGTTCTTAGAGGGTACCTGACTCGTAGGCTCTTAACTCGTCTCGTTCGTAACACCTGCCGCAAGAGCAGTGTCAGAGAGAATACAAACTGACCAATCAGAATGCAAAGTAGTACTTTGATGAGGAGGAAGTTGCGATACACGCCGGGCGCGCACTCGTGGCAGTTTGGCATCTCGCAGCGGTTTTTGTCACCACCCGAGACGCATATGCCACACCGGCAGGACCCGTGGGGACCGCAGTCGTGCAAACAGCCCTTAGGGTTGCGAGTCTCATAGAAGGCATTCTCGGCAGCTCGTAATATGCTGGCTAGCCGTTTCCAGGTGACTCGCCTCGAGTACTTCTCGGCATAATCCTTGCCGAAGCCCATCATGTCGCAAGAGCGAGCTTTCCAAGCCGTGGATGAGAATATGATTCGATCCGGTCGACTCTGAAATCCGGGTTGTGGCTGCAAGGTAATATATGCTGATGTCAACCTACGGTTACAAAGCTGATGTTTTTTAGGTCATCACAAGATCAGTATCTCCCAATAAAAATCATGAATCCAAGTTCTTGCATGCAACGCAGAAGGGCTTAAAAATTAAGTCAAATGAAGGCCAAATGTCTTTCTGCTTATTATGCCGACTGCAGCCACATACATTGTGTATTTCACAGAGATCGTAACACACTACAAAATGTTTGTTAGCTGGAAATTCAAAATTTATTTTATTCAAAATTTATTTTCCTCAATTTATTTTCTTTAATAGGCCTAAAGCGGGCCGCCCACTGTGCGATTTTTGCCACGAATTTCCTACGATTTGATACGATTGTGTATAGAGTGTATACACAATCGTAACATATCGTAGCTAATCGTACCTAATTCGTAGCAAAAATTGCACAGTGGGAGGCCCGCTTAATATAAGAAACTTGAGTTTAACTCACCATGTTGCTAAATGTAAACCCATTTTTGTTTGGGTGGGCCTCGGCCCAAGCATCCACATACGGCATAAGGTCCTTTTCCCTGGTGGGGTTTTTCTGTGTTGCATATCTGGGGCATTTGTTCTTGGATGAGAAGTACCCATAAAGGAGGCCCTCTAGTGGCCACGGATAGTTCATGTAGGTGTTGAAATCTCCCAGAATGATAGAGTTTTCTGGTCTGGTTACTGTACAAAAGAAAAAAAAATCAAATGAACGCTTATAATAAAATTATGTTGATACAGGTTGATCATTTAAGGATTTTTACAGGGTCATTCTCTAAATTAGGGGTCCAGCAGTGTGACACTGCAAGATATTGATTTTAAATAAATTCCCAGGTTATCTGTATTGTCCAAAATACAGAGACACATCAGTCAAGCTTGGTTTGATAACAAACACTTCATTTTCACTTTTAAAAATAATTGGGGCTTTGTAAAAGAGAAAAGTAATCTTTTACTTGGCGAATACTTTTCAATACTCGTCAATTTGTCGGGTACTTTATACGATTTATGCTTCTGACATTACCTAATTTAAACAATTCCATGGAGAAATTAGTAGGAAGTCAGATTTTACAGTATACATACATGTACAAACTTGGCATTTGAAAGCCATATGTGCAAATTTCAAATATACCGTATGTAACAAGGACACCAACAAATGTCACAAAGTATGTGTCCTATTTTACAGACGTTAAATAGGAAATTTGTACACAGAGTTTTTAGAAAGGTATGTTGTTGCACTATTTGTTGCTTAAGTTATCTCCTTAGATCTGTGTTATATTTCTTTTGTTTTGAGAGGAGATAACTGGCTTTGCACAGAGTTATGATCCTGGTGAAAAAGTCTCTCCAGTATTGAAAACAGACTTATATATGATTTTAAAAAATGCAAATTATACTTTGACCGAAAGATCAAGTAGGCCGAGAGAGAGATGTAACATTTTATTGGTCAGCTGACGCAGGGTTTGCCACTCTGCCTGAAGTGCCTCCCTGAGCTTCTACACTTCTACAATGTACGGATGTTTGGGAGATGTGCACTTCCAGTCAGCTAATCCCACATTTAATCAGATTGAAAACAAAAACAAAATGGACTTTCTGAAAGTCCCCAACTACAGGATTCTCTAAGAAACATGTCACTTCACTGTTGTGGGAATCACTTTGTTTAAAATGTCTGGACAAAATCACTGTCAAAGTGGAACAGTCTTGAAAGCAACGATTCCCAAAAATGACTGATCGATCGATGCCTTGTTGTCCACAAGTTTACTGTGTTCAACAAAGTTGTGTCCTGATTAAGAAATTTTTCTACTAAGGTATTCGAAAAACACGATTACAGCTCTGCTGCCAATCATGTGTAATGTGTTAAATAACCAAAAAGTTGCACAGAAACGAAACCATTGAAGCAAACTTATTGTGTCTAAATGATTCCTGCACTGCAAAAACTGTGGTGTTAAATTACATTTAACACCAGTGGTGTTATTTTATATAGATACCAAGTCTGGTGTTAAAATTTAACACCATTGGTGTTAGTTTTTATTCCTCAATTGGAATAAATGCATTATTTTTAACACCCTAGGTGTTAAAACTAATACTTGTGGTGTTAACTTAACACCAGGCTCGGTATCTATACAAGACAACACCACTGGTGTTAATTTAACACCAGTTTTTAGTGCAGTGATTGTACAAACTACAAATGTAAAATTCCAAGCAAGGAATTCTTGTTTTTCTTGATGACTTAACACCTCTTCATAAGCACCCCATTTTAGGCAATCTCGCGCACACAGCGCAGGAATTAAACATTCCAGTACTGCTAACTTGACGCATTTCTGCCTTTCAGAGTATGATTTGCTGACAATAAACCAACGTTCCATCCCCCAGACAGCACGTTCGGCCGTATTTCAGTCTGCAGTAGATAAAATGTGTTCTAGCATCCACCGGCATCCATGTGTCAGATTGATGAACGGCAGTTTAACACCCCCTCCAGGAATGCTTAAATGCCAACGATATTCTTATTCTGTTATGTTCTTAATGTGGTGGTACATCTTTACCTATGGAATCTGTACTAGTCCCTATGGGGACGTATCTTTTCGCTATTCAAATTGAAAAGCACAAATGACCCAGTTAATAGTGACCCTTTCAGCACGATTTTCTTTAATGTGGTGCGATTTCGTAGGCCATGTCTGTCAGTGCAGAACATTTTTGTAAAGCTGTCTAATTTATACCACATGCAACTATTAACTTTCCAGTGTGCACCTTGGTGTACACAAGAGTGCATCTCGGATAAAATGTATGTTTAAGGTCAACTCTGCAGTAGCATTTGGCAGTTCTTCTATTTTTCAGGCATGGCTCAGTGCTTCATAATTGGTTTACTCTATTTCTTTATGTATTTATTTATTTAGTTTTTATTTGATGTGTTTGTGGAACTATGTTACATGACGTGACGTCGTCAAATCTAAACGCCCAAGTTGATTTTTGTTGGCATCCAGTTCCGATCCTCGCCCTTAAAAGGCCCTATGTATCATTCGCAAGATACAACTTTTTGCAGATTCGTGTAATGAGAGTGTAAAATATCCAAGGAAGAATGTTGGTAAACTAGTGCATCAGTGCTTCAGAAAACCTTGAAAATATATGGAATTTGTGTACAAGTTCGGTTGTCAAATGCCAACACGAAATACCATTTTTTACGGAAATAAGTTTATGTGGTGTTTGTTACCATTGTTATCAACACTTTGAGTAAGGTTTTCCTGTCAACTCATGAAAAACAAAATTGGGTCATTGCAAATGATACAATGGGCCTTTAAAGGAGGAACATTTTCTGGTGAACAACACTCCTTTGTAGTAAATTGGAAAAGGCAAACGACACTGACAATGACATGTTTGTATTACATGCACTTGGCATATATGGTTTACATTATTATATGAACACAACATCTGGTATAGTGTCTGATCACCATACCAGAGTGTACCAACTGTGCCTTATAGCTCAGCTGGTAGAGCATCTGCCTAGTGAGTCAGAGGTTTGGGTTCAAATCCCGATAAGGCCCTTTCGATTTTTCTCTCATCCCAAGTTTGGTTATTAATATATATATAATTTGCTAACTTTTTCTTTTTCTTTCATACAGCTGCTTTAACAAACCGTCACACTTTGTCCAACTTCGACCATTGATGAAGAAGGTGCATGCATGTACATGTAGTGATCATATACACATCAATCCAAGTGTTATGGGTAATAAAAAGCAGCATAAATGTTTAATGAAAGTAACAATATTGAAGATTTTCTGTAAATATTTATTTGAAGGGCTGCTGTGTATACACAATGAGGTGTAGATTGGGGGTTACATAAATGCTAGGTCTTGTAATGTCTTAGAGTTCTCGGAAACAAATCAACTGACCGCAAAATTTATGTGCAGCTTCAGAAACTAAATTGCCACAAAAAATTCAATAACTCACGGGAACATTGTGTACGCTGCAAAAGTACTCATTTCTTTTTTAGAAATGGCGTATATGACACTGCCATGAATTATCGCAAATCAGGGTTTTGTCCTCAAGTTCGGTTGATGAATTTGACACAGAATTCTGTGGCCTTGATAAACAATCAATTCACACTTCACATGCACGCCAAGGAATGCGAAAAGAAAACAGGAGGTGAAACGTCAACCTTGTCAATAACACCCCTTATAACCAACTACTGGTCACTCTGGCCGAAGTACTTTAGGCACGGTCAAGGCATTTTTATGTTTGTAGCACGAATAGTTTGCTCTGTCAAAGCTCTATGTATTTGCTTACATAACTGAGATAGCAGGTAGGTATGCGGATGCGGTTTACTCTGTTCGTAATCACTGCTTTGAGCTGATATTGTTCAGCCTACTTCTCAACTCTGAATAAGTGAGGCCAATGATTTCAACGCCTTCGTTATGACAACGTAAGAGGAAGCTGACCTTATAAAACGGTATCAACTGAGAAAGATGTGTTTGATGAAAGTTTATGATATGAGTGCACTAGTAAAGTGAAATCTGGTTAAAGGTATGTCTAAATGCGGACATTGGTTGGCTTTAGGTGATAAAATTGCACCCGATAAAATATTTGAAAAGCTGGTTCAAAAGTAGAATAGGATGCCCCCATCACAACATTCTTCTTAAATGTGTCATTTACAGTTTAAGTCAAAATTATAAATACAACTGTATGCAAGTGTTAAAACTGGTGTGCTTACACCATTTTTGTAAAACTAGTCTTTACTAAGTCTTGATTTTGTGCATGCAGTACTTAAAACATAGCTTGTACACCTTGCAATGGTTCGGGTATTCCTGTTTTGGGTGATGATGGTAGTGGTGTACATGTATTTATACTTCTGACTTCAATTGTACATGTGATTTGCTGATAATGGTACATTTTGGAGAACTTTACATTTTCCCTCCCCAATACTCATCTCTATCTCACTTCAGTCATGACATTCAACAGTTAGTCGACGACAGAATCAATTCCATGTTAAGGAAATATTGGCTTAAAGCAACCAGGCTCATTTCAGTAATTTACTGTAAATTTGTCTAGATTTTTCCCAATGGATTTAACATCCAAAGCTATTTTAAAATGTGGGAGTTCATAAGTTTTCTTTCTCAAAACTTTCTTTCTTTTTGTTCTTGGTCAAAACTAAAAAAAAAACCACGAATTGATATAATGACCATCTACTTTATTTTTAATAGCTTGGAGAAATTTTTCTAGTAAAACGAAACCACTAAAAAACACCTGTCTGGCCTGTGAACAGGATCACTTAAGGCTTATCAATAATATTTGAAGCTTACAATCAAGTCCATGGTTCATTTAGACCATGCAAACATGGCAGTATCAAGTGTCTTATTGAAATGACTTGAGGGGATTTTGTTATTTTGTTTTCCCGATCGAGTATTTGAGGCTGCCCAGATGAGGATGCTAAATGTTTTATGTGTAGGGTCAAAAAGTGAATGAACTCAATTAAATTGCAAGCCATGGAATTGGTCAACTATATCAATTGCACATTGCTAAAACATGTCACATCCATTCTATATGGTAATGGAGAGAAGAGTAAAAAATAAAATACTGGCTTTACCATTACATGTAAATGTACTAACGTTCCGAGACCATGGCTGGTTAGGTGGTTAGTAGCCTGTAATTTAAAATAAATTCTACCAAAAATTTTAAAACAAATTCTACAATCGAGGAAAATTTGAGAAAATGGTTCTTAAAGAGCTTGACGAAAAATCCAGCACTTGCACCTTTTTCGATAGTCCACTATCCCTCCAGCCGACTTATACCGCTGTTTAATTCAAATTGTCCGTTTTAAGTTGAAAAATCGCAAGCAAAATGGCGGTTTTCGAAAATGAAATTTTCGCGATTTCTGAAACGCTAAGTAGGTATTAATGATATGCGCATGACCCTGTGACGAAATCCTGAGAAACCCGAGTAAACACGGTCCGCAGTTCCTTACGTTTACACGCAAAATACTCTGAAAACCGTCTCTGTATAATGTTTCATTTGCAGGATGAAACATTTTGCGGATTCCTGGAATATGTACATGACATAAGTGTACATGTATCTAACAAAGAATGCTGGTATTTAACTAGCCTGCAGAAATATCATCCACGTCATTGCTTCATAAAACCTTCAGAAATCCATGAATATTTTTTAATTGTGTTAATAAGTAAATGGTAAAAAAAGTGTGTGCTCACACATCCATCATGTGTTACAGTTTCTTACACAAATACCATCTTGGACAGAAATAAATTCATGTGGTGTATGTTACATGAACCATTTGATACAAATGTGGACAAATTTCCATGCGTTGGGAAATTTGGATGCAGTGAAAAGCAACTTGTCTCCACCAGGATTCGAACCACGGACCTTCTTAATGTGCAGACGCCCTACCAATTGAGCTATGAAGCCAACTGGTGGTCTGGAATCACGGTAGTGCAGTTGGTCCTCACTGGTCGGGATTGGCTATCACGTGAACTTAGCAAGCCCTACAAAGAGATAAACCCTTCAAGGAGATAACCCCTCTCAGAGATCATTTAAGATATGCCCCAAAACCCCTGCCCGGCTTGCCCCAATTATTAAGTATGAATACCGGTAAGTGGTTATTTTTAGGGAATATGACCCAGAGACCGCCATGGTGAATAAATTTGATACAAATGTGGACAAATTTAAGTCCGCTGATGAAGTATTTTTTGGGCCATTGCAAATGATACAATGGACCTTTAAATGATTTTGGTATGGGGGAGTGGGTGAAATCACCCATACACAATATACCGTTATCTTCACAAATAATGGTACATGAATGTACAAACATAAATAGCAAATGTCAAGGTTTTCCAACCCATCTCCCAGGGATAAATCCCAGGGAAAACAGAAGTTCTTGAAAGAAGAATGATCAATTATGACATCTGCGTAACTTGACTTTGGAGAAAGATACATTACAGATTAAGTCTGTGGGACGGGCCAGTACAAAGATAGATTATAGCTACACATCAAGTTCCAGATTAGTAGAACGTACAGTAGACACCATAGAATCATTATTAGTAGGTCATTGAGGCATGTTAGAAATAATAACAGTGGCGCCATGTCTGCATGTATGCATGCCAAAATACACAAACAAGAAAAATTATTTTCTTTTCGCTGATGTAAATTTCAAATATCTCGCTTGTGTATGTTGCAGGTATATTGCACTGACTGGGTGGAGTTACATGTACCGGTACACATGGCTGTTAAATATGCATCTATAACGAACTAGGCTTGGGCCGTTTTCGAAATGGCTGGCTTCGCCTCCGGCTTGGTGCATCTCAGAAATATTAGTGCGACAAAAGAAACATGGCTTCAACAACATGTAGCCAGTGTATCATGCAATGACCCAAAGTGTACTCCATATGAGTTGACAAGAAAAAACTTACTCAAAGTATTGATACCAATGGTAACAAACACCACATGAATTTATTTCTGTCAGAAATTAGCAACTGAAAGTGGTCTTTTTTTTTTTAATGTGAGTGCATGTACATGTACTATTCACTTAAAGGCCCTGTAGATGATCTGTTTTTGAGCGATTCTGCGAATAAAACCATCCCTAAATCAAAAGAAAGACATCAACAAACTCATCCGAAGAAATTTCAGCTTTGTCAAATGTACCACGTTTAAAAAAACCATGAAAATCCATATGCATTTTCCTGGTCTTGGCGGGGTGTTTCAAATATTCGTTCTCAGTTGATCGGGTACTATGTGGCTTGCGTCATGCACTCTGTGGTGCACATACTGCGTGTGCGCGCGATCCATAAAAATGCATCGCGTTGAAACACGCACACGGAGTACACAGCGCCCATGCATTTTGGACCGCGTAGATGCCAACAAAAAATAAGTAAATCGTTTGCAAACGATCTAAATAATTTCATCTTTACGGATTATTTTCTGGTAAAATTATATCATTTTGAGCGAAAACCTTTCATTGGATAGTTGCTATTAATTCAATCTTTACTTTCAGAACTTTTCCCCTGTAAACTCGTCGATTACTTTTTGGGGTCATTGCAAATGATCCACTGGGCCTTTAAAGGAGCATATTCAGGTCTTTTCACTTATACATATATTTCACTCTAACCTAGTAACAATCATATAATAAAATACCTGCCTAAAATACTATCCATGGCAAGATAACAGGAAATTTGCAATCTCAAATTTGGATGTGGAAGCAAAAAGATTGGTGTAATCACTGCACTACTTTTATGGAACATATAAATTAGTTTAAACACAACATCTGTGGTTTTTTTTAAACGAAATCCTTGAAAATATATGGAGCATATACAGTGTATGAAAGCATAAAATTTCAGAAGGGTATTAAATGAGAAAATTATACGGTATCAAAATCTCAACACCCATATCAAATGGGATGCTCAAAAATGTGATCTGGACACATTCCTGTAACACAAAAACCATACTTGATGGATTTTAAAAATGACCTCAGGAACTTCACTTATATTTAGCTTACCTCGAATGTGCTTCATTATTTCTGCAACATTGACGCACTGTTGCCAGCGGTCATACGACAGATGCACCACAGAGATAGTCACATTGCGACCGGATGCCAGTTGCAAGGATGCATGCAGAACCGAACGCTGATTTTTGTCCTGGGGTGAATGGCGGGCTAGGCGCTGGGGGCTGGAATCCGTGATGGGGTGCTTGCTTAGAATGCCTAAACCTTGAGATGGTAATTGAGAAAAAATACCCAGGGGATCATACATATGTACACCATATTAAATAATGAAGTGTCATCTAATTATTTGCCATTCATAATAAATACCTTAGGCCCGCTTCAAACGTCGCGCTTATGCCGTGTCGAATTAAATTTAACTTGATTTGTTTAATTCGACACGGCACAAGCACGACGTTTGAAGCCATTTGGCTCGGCAAAATGAGTTTGACACGGCAGAAGATTTTAGCTCGACAGGGTCTGCCGTGCTAACTCAATTTAGTGCGGCACAAGCACGGCTTGGCTTCAAACGTCGTGCTTCTGCCGTGTCGAATTTAATTCCAGTTCGAAGTTGGTCCGCAATTTTGTTCCGACTAGGAATGCGCATGCTCGCAGCGCATATGTGAGTAAAGAAATAACCAACAAACAAGTGCATCAAAATAATAAAATGGCGACGTACAATGGACAGAATGGAAAACGCACGTGCACAACGTCCATGACGTGCACAATACTCATCCGCCATGTTGGATGTATTTAAGCTCGACTGGGAGTTTGCAATTAAGTTCGACGTTTGAAAACACTGCTGTGCTAACGTCGTACCAACGTCGTACCAAGTTGAATTTAATTCGACACGGCATAAGCGCGACGTTTGAAGCGGGCCTTAGACAGTGCATTCTTATTGGCCGAGAGCATATGTCACGTTGGTGGTTTAAAACGAACAATAAAGGCCCAGCTGGTTTTAAATGCTTTCTTTCTTGTGTGGCCATGCTTGTCAGTTTCAGTGTGCAGTTTTATCTTCCTTTAAGACCGGCTAGATACCTGTATGCTGATAATAGCCTTAATCTAATTCTTCTTCAATTTATAACTGTTTAAGACTCTCTTTAAATTTTTTGTATTTGCACTTACCCTCCATCTCCCACCCTGCAGGTGCCCCCTTGATTAGAGCAGCCTCCTGCACTGCATGGTAGGCATGCCACCTGTAGGCTGGTAGGAGTTGCTTCAAGTCCACTAGTTGGTTTCGCCTGCCGCTTCTGTCGGCTCGGACCTCTTGGAAAGCCACTGCATCAACATTTGCTTCTTGAATCTTGGGGGTGGGGGAGGGGAACCAAGAAAGTATACGTAGTTTACGTTTTAGTTTATTCACAGCTATACGCTCGGAGTCATGCCTTGAAAACCTTCACAAACAAATACACATGTCCCAAATAAGAAACAATTTCTTAAAATAGCGATTCTTGATCAGAACAGAAGTTTGATGAATACATGTACATTAACAGTGATTTTGTCCAGGTCCACATGGACCTGTTTGAACAAAGTGATTCTCACATCAATGAGAATCTTAAGCTCTCAGAAAACCCATTTTGTTTCGTTTTCAACCTGAATAAACCCGAGTGAAATGAGCTGGGGTGCATGGTTTGCAATATAACTGTCTTAATTCTGAATTTATGACATCTTAGCTACGACACACTGAAAAATGTCTTACAAATGCAATATCCAAATGTTAGGACATCTTAGCTAAGACATAAATGTTTGTACCGGTATGTCTTTACTGTTGTAAACGGCATTTCAATCGCAGCCGGTGTATTTGCATACCGTTGTGCATGCGCATTACATAACTTGCCAGTCCAAGTCGTTGGTGCCGTACGCGTGAAAACCGAGTGTAAGAAAGAGAAACCATCAAAAATGAACGTAATTAATCCTAGTCACAATAAGGCTCCTTTTGTCGGAATTGAGCAGGAAATATAAAAAAAAATTCTAAGGACACAACTTACGACACATAGGTATCTTAAATGTTGTGTTTTCAAGGACACAATTTTATTGGAAGACAAAATAATCTAGGATGTCTTAGTGATGTCAGAGTTAGGACGTCTTAGCTTTCTTTATTGCAATCCATCCTATACCTCTAGGCGTGTCCCAAACAACCCTGCAAGACCTCATGGAAGCACTTTAAAGTGGCGCACCCTGCCTCAGCGACTCTTACGGAGGCTGGTATACAGTCAGCCTTGCCACAAGTTGTTTACATCTCACTGACCAATAAATTGTAACATCTCTCAGCCATCTGGATCTTTCAGTCAGAATATATAATTTGCATTTCTATACATTGCAGCTTAAAAGCAGAATACATTATTGGTATCTCGATCTCGAGGAAGCAGAAATGTTGACAGATTTACACATAACTTATACAATATAAACACGATGACGGTAGAAATGAGCAAAACAATTATTTTTCGTAAATTCATTTCGCCCCAAAACCACCTCGCCCTGAACCACTTCGCCCTGAAGCACTTTACCCAAAGGCCATTTCGCACCAAAACCACTTTGTCCAAACACTATACCTTGCCCAAATGCCACAGCCCCAAAGCAACTTTGTGCACAGGCCGTGGTCCAGGGCGAAGTGGTTTTGGGCCGAAGTGACTGTAAACCATTTTTTGACTGTTTTCTCAAACATTAGATTTTTGCTCAGGTTGGTTTTAATCATGCATACCTTCAATCACACAGGGGATAAAACTATTTGTAACGGTTTACGAATCATGTACATGTATACTATATTTAAAGGCACAGGCTCGTCAGCAATGCGCGCCCGCCAAATTCGTGCCACGAAATGGCGCGCGCACATTGCTGACGCGCCTGTACCTTTAATTGTCATGTTTTACAGAGCAAATGTTGAAATACATGTACCTTTCTAACTCCATTAGAGAAAAAATGCATTGCTGTGGGTTTTCAATTAAGCTCCTTCAAAGATCAATATGTACCAGATATTAAACTGGGACAATTTCCAACAAACCACCCAATTTCCATTGTTTGATTCTAGCTGCAATTTCATCCCTCAATCCACCGGCCAATTTCTGGAACTAATTTTACTCCCCAGGGGATTTCGTTTCCAAGAAGGAAATTAATTGTCTCCAGAAAATGTCGCCTTCGAAAGACTAATTAAGCCACACACCGCTGAGACGGTAATTCTGAGCAAATTTATTTTTGCGTGAATCCATTACTCTTGTTGTTGGTTTGTTGTTCTTGGGCAAATTCCTGGCGTTTTTTTCTCTCACACCAGTCACAAAATTTGATTAATTGCACTGGTCCTGTACTTTGGAAAGACAAAAAAGTTTGATCGGAGCATGAACCTATTTTTGTCCAGTGTACACATGTGAGACAACAGTTGTCAACCTGAATTGTAGGAATGGGAGTGCGCCTATAGATCAATACATGTAGCCATGATGACATTTTCTCTGAAACAAATTAGTTTGTCCCAATTTACTTCCAAGAAGAGATTAGCGTGTTAAAAGATATTAGTTACATGTACTAGCATTAATTTTTGAGGGGAGCGCTTCTAAGACTAATTTATATACAATGTGTTTCTCCAAAAGTTGAATTTAACAAAGGTACTGTAGTATACATGATTGGTATCTCGAAGAATCAGAAATGTTTACAGGTTTAGACATTAACTTACACGAAACATGATGACGGCAGAATACTTGAAATGGTTGAAGTGCTATAGTCTTTGAGAAATGAGCAAAACAATTATTTTTCGTCACAAGACTAACACACCATGGACATGGCCGGGATTTGAACTCACTTGTACCATTACTGTAAATATTGAACAAGGTCTTCAAGTTCAATGTGCAAAAACGTACACTTGGCCATTGCACTCCATGTTATAAGTGATGTTAAAAGTTGTTAACAATTTGTAAGAATGAAAGGACTTGTTAGTGTTACTTACAAGTTTTTCACTTTCGATACAAATACGGACACATTTCCATTAGTTTGGGAAATCTGGATGCAGTGAAAAGCAACTTGGCTCAACTGGGATTCGAACCGCGGAGCTTCTGCTTAACGTGCAGACACCCTACCAATTGAGCTATGAAGCCAACTGGTGGTCTCGAATCACGGTATTGCAGTTGGTCCTCACTGATAGGGATTGGCTATCACGTGAGCTTAGCAAGCCCTACACAGAGGGATAATCCCTTCAATAAGATTACCACGCCTTCCAGAGATCACTTAAGATATGCCCCAAACCCCTGCCCGGCTTGCCCCAATAAGTGGTTATTTTTAGGGATTATGACCCAGGGACCGCAGGGGTGAATAAATTTGATACAAATGTGGACAAATGTCCATGAGTTTGGGAAATCTGGATGCAGTGAAAAGCAACTTGGCTCCACCAGGATTCGAACCGCAGACCTTCTGCTTTAATAACGTGAAGACGCCCTACCAATTGAGCTATGTATGAAAAAGCCAACTAGTAGTCTCGAAACACGGTATTGTAGTTGTTCCTCAAATTGCCATTGTAAGAACAATGGCAATTTGTCTCTAGGTTTATGTTGCAGCAGAATTCTGCCTTGTCGCTTTATGTGCACAGCCCCTATCCACACTACCCCCACCTTCCCCCTCCGTCAATACTGCATGCACATGACAACGTTGAACATACATTATACATGTACCATTGTCTGGCATTCCAATTTTCTTTTTATAGCCTCGTTATCTGGAATTCTACTTCACTTCATCTTGCATTTTATATCTTAAAGTTTAGGGTTGAACAATCTGCCTAAATAGCAATCACAAAAATGACGGAAATTCCTCCTGTTTATTATTTCAAGTCAAAACGAAGAAACGAACGAAAAAAATCACCTATGACATGGCCAAACGATGAATGAGGAAAAAGGGTCAACGATTTATTAATTTCCCGCGTTAGGACCTAGGGCAGCTATCTGCCGTTATAAACACCATGAACGTAAACACGGAATAGCTGGCATCACTGGGATGTCTGCGTGTTTTTTGCGAGACGATGGATTGATGATTTATAGATGTAGCAACGTCGGAATTATCATTCCTGGTTATTTGTGTTGTCAATCTTTCCTTTGGTTAGGATTTCTTTGCCTTCTTTTTTATTTGCGGCATGTTTTGTGGGTTTGTCGGTATGTGGGTACAGGACCGGTGGGCGTTATAATTGAAGCTTTGGAAATGGCTTCTGGGTAATAGAATTTAATAAATCTCGCCGTTTTGGAACTTGGGTGGTACTGGTCGCTGACCTCGTATCAAGCTGGAAAGTGCACTTGATCATGATCCTTTGCAACTTGGGATTTGACTAAAATGACTTTCAAGACTTTAACTTGAGAGTTAATCTTAGAAGGATTTAGGACTTGAACTGAAAGAATTGAAGGGTCCTCATAACAAATAAATTTCAGCAATAGATTTTAATATTCATTACCACTGAAATTTTAAAAGAACTACACATTTTAAAGTCCATTTTTTTTTTTCGATTCCAAAATTACCCATTACTCCTCTTAGATCAAACGAGAGAGGTTTTGTAATCAGGGAATTAATTATAGGAGCATTGTACTTTTACCATGTGATATTGAATTTGGACTTGCAATTTGAATTTGGACTTGCTCTTAAGTAATTGAGACTTCAAAAGGGACTTGGTCATAAAGACTTGAGACTTGAATTGGGACTTGCTCTTATTAGTTTAAAACTTGGGACTTGATCCTGGATTGAGACTTGCTCCTAAAGACTAGAGACTCGAACTACGAGTTGCTTCTAAAGACTTGAATTGAGACTTGCTCTTAAAGACTTGAGACTTGATGAGTTGGGATTTTCTCTTAACTAAAGGCCCATTATTGTATCATTTGCAATATGACCCAATTTTGTTTTTCATGAGTTTTGACAAGAAAAACCTTACTCAAAGTGTTGATAGCAATGGTAACAAACACCACATGAATTTATCTCCGTCCAAAATGGTATTTCATGCTGGAAATTGGCAACTGAAGGTGGTGTTGTAAAAAGGTCCCGTGCACGGGACTTTTTTACCATTCACTTGTACACAAAATCCATATAGATTTTCAATAAGATAATCCATATAGATAATCCATAAAGATTTCTTCAGGCTAGTTTACCAACATTCTTCCTTGGATATGTCACAGGGCACTTTCACACCAAAGGTTGCCTTCAAACTGCCAAAACAGTCCAAAAATGAAGTTCCATATAGCCACCCAACTATTTTATTGATCAAATGCTCATACATGGAGGATTACAAATTTGCTATTTCGAGGCTACAACTTCACCGGTTGTGAAAAAACCAACTCCTGTTGGTATTTTACTTACATGTACTTTATGTATCACTGGTTCTGGAGAGGACAGCTTTTTAACAGAAATTATGAGTACAAATTTTGAAGGCCTAAATACCAGTTTTACCGCATTAAAACAGGGTTTATTGTTTTACGGCATATAAACTAAGCACCTAAACTTTCTTTTGGACATTTTGTTGTCAAGTGGAATTCACAAGTTTGCTTCATTTTGATGGGTTCTAGATCTGGAGAGGACATTTTGTTTAACAGAAAATGGCATGGTCCACATAAGTAATAATAACGTTCGATTGCCTCGATCGATTTTCCTGAAATTTGGAATGGATGTAGCCAGGATGATATTTTTCATTGCTATCCATAGTGTGTAACAGTCAATGCAACCATTTTTATTCCACGTAAAAATAAAATAATGCGAATTATCCGTGGCAGTTAAAAATGAGGATAAAATTGAAGCCATTCGGGGTACTCAAACAATTTTTGTCATGTAGCCTCTCCCTATCCTGGTACAAATGATACAAACATGAAAAAAATCCGTCCAATAGGAACGGAAATATTTGCCGCTAAAGTTGAAATTGCCGCTAAAGTGAAAGTGCCCTACACTCTTATTCCACGAATCTGTAAAAAGTTTTATCTTAAAAATGATACATAGGGCCTGTGAAGACCCGAGACTTGAATTGGGACTTGCTTCTAATAAGGACTTGAGACTCGGCTTGAGACTTGCTCTTGAAGACTTGGGACTTCAATCTAGTCATACAAACATTCAAAAATTACATCATGTACATGTAATATTGAGTTATTGACCTCATTAGAAGTGCTCTATAAATAGTATGAGGTAGAGTGCATTTACCTACACCGTGTACTGTGCATTACTAATTACAGATGTTTTAGGGCAACTTTAATTTAAAGGGCAAGACCACTAGCCTATCCACTTTCGAAGGGACAAAAATTACATCTGACCTGAAAACTGCAGTAGCATTTTGTACATGTGTTTGTCTTCATCACTTTGAGGCACAAATCCTTGAAGCTAAGTACCTTTCCAGATACAGCGTATCTAAAAATACCTCTGATGATGAGGGTGACAGATATTAGGGCAAGTAACTTAAAGAGCTTGATGTTATTGTGTAATGAGTGGTGACAAAACTTGGCTGATGGCCACTGATTTCATAAAAGGCTTTTCACACTTTGCAAAGCTCCTAGTTGACAGCAAAGGGAGGTATGTATGTACAGTTGTAGTCAGAGGTTTACATACAACTGTGTTAAAACTGGTGTGCCTAAACTTGAGTTGTCACCATTTTTGTAACAGTCTTTACTAAAGTCGTGATTTTGTGGAATTCCTCACGTGCTTGCAGTACTTAAAACATAGATTGCACACCTTGCAATAGTTCGGGTAGTCCTGTTTACCATTTTGGGTGATGATGGTACATACATGTACGTATGTAAACTTCTGACTTCAACTGTACATACTTCGTACAAAGTATTCTAAAGTATGTTCATACTTTGTACAAAGTTAAGAAAGGCTATAGACAGTTAAAGGCACAGGCTCGTCAGCAATGCGCACGCGCCAAATTCGTGCAACGAAATACGCAGCTCCATGCCTTTGCTATAGAGCTGCGTATTTCGTGGCACGAATTTGGTGCGCGCTCATTGCTGACGAGCCTGTGCCTTTAAAGTCAGAAGTTTACATACATGCATGTACACCACTACCATCATCACCCAAAATAACAGGACTACCCGAACCATTGCAAGGTATGCAAGCTATGTTTTAAGTACCACAAAATCACGACTTTAGTAAAGACTGTTACACAGTTGTATGTAAACTTCTGACTACAACTGTATAAGAAAGGATTGATAATTAGAAGATGAATTTATTAGAAACACGAGAAAATTACAGTGCCTCGACTAGGATTCGAACCCAGGTCCTTCGCAATTTTCTCGTGTTTCTAAATTCAAAGGCTAAAGTGTTAGGCTTAGGGCCAAGCATTTTGATCTTGGCATAAAGTCAATTTCATTCATTCATTCATTCATAAAAGGTTTATTAAAAATTGTCATCACAGCAAAAAACTGAATTGCAACAATTATTACAATATTAAAAAAAAAAAAACAAACAAACAAACAAACTAAACAAACAAACTAAACAAACAAAAAACATGAATAAATAACATTCAATATATACTTGAATTCTCCAAAACTTTTCTTCCGTGGTTGACTTTAAAGGAACATGACCAGATTTTCCCCCAAAAAAATGGATTTATAGTTCCACATGTAACCTAACGATAGTAACCGGTGCGAAAGTCTGTGCGGTACCTGGAATACCTCGCACATTACTCTATGCATTTTTAAGCTGGACCTTCCGAAATGATATGTTGAAATGAACATGTTGAAACATGTAGTCATCATGAATTTTCGTCAAAGTAACGAAATAGAACGTGTTTCTTGACTTAAAATCGATGTTAACTTTGAAAGCTGGAACGTTTCCAAACTGCAATGATGCATTTAAGAAAGTAGAGAAACGATTTTGGGTTATGCGACTGGTTTGAAGTTGCTGATCAACATGTTCAATCAACATGGTCCAGCTTAGAAATACATAGAGTAATGTGCGAGGTATTCCAGGTACTGCACGGTTACTATGTGCCAGCGTGCACCCCCTGGAAACGGGGCCGATTTGCCAGATATAGTATGGTGCTTGAGTCACTCCTACATGAGCGCCATATAGCGCGAAGACAGGACTCTAGCACTTATCTAAATATAAGGCGTGACTCCAGGACTTATGCAAATCTATCACACAACTATTGTTTTAGAACTTTTGATTGATTTTTTAGATATCAACAAAGCATTAAGCTATAGACTACTAAAGTGAAAACATCACCCTTTGTGTGTTGCCATGGTTATTGGGTCTACACTAAAACCAGTGAACTGTTTCCTGCGCTATACCAATGGACATTTTAGATTGCCAGCGAATGTTTAGACCCAATTACTTTAGTAGTCTATTGTGGCAAGATTATACTGAGCCCGTTCACCATGTTGTGTCACAAACAACATTGCTTACTTTCAATCTAGCACTATAACCTCAAGGTTTGTTTTGCCCAGAAACATGCTATTTGATAAATTGGGTGAACATGCAAAAGACTTTCCTGCATCATTACCATCAGTTGCTGTGACGTTAGCTTACATGATCTAGCAATCCACAGTAAAATATAAAAAGGTGCCAATACACCTTTTATCCTATGTGCTCCATACCTACAGAGGGCGCTGTTCAACTCTCACAGTAGTACGCCTATATATTCTTCAGATACCGGTACGTGTATCCGGTTTCACGACACACAGTACATTCAAGTACCTCTAAAAATAAAGCAACGTTACACAAATCCATCAGAGAGTGCTGATGCTCGCTTGCAAAGCCAAAAATATCTGGATGGTTATTCCTGACGAGGACTTTGGACGGAATCCAAAAAGACTCTCATCACTAAGTGAGCACTCCGAATTCCTCTTTCTGTGGAATTCCAGTGTAACACTTAAAGGATGTGTGTTAAAATATATAAGCTTGAATCTGTCCAAACATTCTGAGTACATGCAGCAGCATGTGTGCATATATCGTTCTCTCGGCAAACTGAACTCTGATGATTTACAAGTAGATAGCTTGGCACATATGACAAAGACCAATGGTTCGATCCAGGGTACCATATGGACTGTAGCAATATTCGCATTCAGGGCATACTGCCATAGTACATGTCATGCACAAAGAGGTTGAAGACAAAAACATTTTTTGCCAAGTTTTTGGACAAAAGGAACCATATGCAAGGCATCGTCTGCAGCCGATTTCATGAATCCTTACGCACTGCGTAAGCCTGCTTGCGCAACTTTTATTGCATAGGCTGCGCAACATTCCCAGGGGTCGAAATTAACCTGAATTTCATGCTGGTCAGAAGAATCAGCAGATTAGAGATTAACTCTACTGGTACTGCTTAAAAATTGGTGGTCCATTTGTGCTTTTCAAAATGGCACCGAGATACTGCAACACTTTTTGGTTTAAAGAGCTAGTATCCCCCTTGACGAAAAATCCAGCATTTGCACCTTTTTTGATAGTCCACATATCCCTCCAGCCGACTTATACCGCTGTTTATTTCAAATTGTCTGTTTTAAGTGGGTAAATCGCAAGCAAAAGTGCGGTTTTCGAAGATGACATTTTCGTGATTTAAGACCAGTTTAGAGATGCACACACATGAACCTCTAGTGCATACATTTACATGTATCACAAAAATCATTTTGGCAACACAGACCATGTTTTCGAGGAAATACCTTTGTCTGAAGAAACAACTTTACATGTACATGTACATGTACGGAAGTTGTTCTAAAGAGATAACTTAGGCCCAAATGGGGTTACAAATAGTGTGACAACATGCCTTTCTAAAAACCCTGTGTACAAATTTCCAATATATGCTCGTAACCAGGAAGGACAATAATGTTACATGTTAGGCCGTCCCGGTTACGAGTGTATATTGGAAACTTGTACACAGGGTTTTTAGAACCTTGGGCATGTTGTCACACTATTTGTAACCCTTTTTGGGCCTTAAGTTACATGCATCTCTTCAGAACAACAAACTTATTTCTTTTATTTTGAGACAGACGAAGGTATTTTCTGGAAAATATGGTCTGTGTTGCCAAAATGCCCCCTTTACCGTGGAAAGACTCGCATACATGTACATGTATCACAAAAATCAGATGATCTTCTAATTTAACCTGATATGTTTGATGAGACATACAGATCATGTATCAATGTCACCAATGTAATGACCTTGCCGTCAACTCTATGTTAGCATACATGTGCAGTAATATCAAGAGATCCAGTTGCAGCACACCAATACTGCACTTGCACACATGTATGCTGATAGGACATCTACAGTAATGCACTTTGAATCCCCTGCTCGAGTTATTTCCCCTAATTTCCTGAGGTTAATGGATGTTTCCTGACTTGCGTACATCTTCAGCTGGCATGTACATGTACGCCTTTAACCCTAAAGCAAATGGCCCTTATAGTGGAGAGTGAGTCCCATATATACATGTACATGTACATAAAAATTTTGAAAAATGATTTGTGCATACATGTACATGTAATGATAGGGCAATTCTAGATATTTAGAGTACATTTCAAAGACTTTGATGGTTATAGTAGTAGGCCTACTATTGCTTTACACATTCAAATTGTTTGATTTTATACACATGTTTTTCAAGCATACCTTATACAACATGTACAAGTGTACATATGTAAAACCCTAAAACCTACTGGCAATGCATGTTCCCAAGCTTAAGAAAAGCTTACAGCTTATTGAGAAAAAAAAAGCTTGGTTTCAGACATTCGATGTAGAATTAAATTTTCAGGAATTCCACTTCCATCAAGGATGCATGAAGAGCATGTGTTTCAAATTAAACAACTGAAATATGTTTTCAGTAAAAATTATATGCTTTCAGTAAAAACAGAAAAGGTAACACAGTTGAAGGCATTTAATTGTGCACCGCATCGGCAAAAACCATAGAAACACGCTCACTATGGTTTCTTTTTAAGGTACCGGTAGAGTACATAATTGGTAAACTGTTACAGGGGGGGGGGGGGTTATTTCCACTTGTGATTATTAAAAGCCCATGTTGATAAAACTGCCGTGTATAATTTTTCAGCCACACGGAGTCAGTAATACTTTATAAAACTTGAAAAATCCATTCATGGCTTTTGTGTAGAGTTGAATGGTAAAAAAAGTATTTTGCAAAAGACTTTTTTTTAGAAAACCACCTTCAGTTGTTAATTTCTCACACAAATTTTGGACAGAAATAAATTCATGTGGTGTTTGGTACCATTGTTATTAACTCTTTTAGAAAGGTTTTTCTTGTCAACTCATGAAAAAAAATTGGGTCATTGCAAATGATGTACTCTACCTTAATAACTGTCATATGCAACTGCCTGCATCTATCCATGTGTGGCCCCCTGGAGATCATGATAACCAATGCTATACATGATATGATTGAACACTGACGGACAGATGGTTCATGTTGAGGCTTGGTTTTTGATGGAATTTAAAGATGAAAATGAGGTTGCCAATGAACCTGAACATTTGGTCCCATCTTGAAAGCATCCATGCATGATGCAAAAAATATGCCGATGAAAAGAATTTGCTGGAGATGTGTTTACGTGAATGATGCAATGTTGCAGAGGTTCCACGCTGCCAGGAGGACAAGTTTTGTAAACAGCGTATATACCGTACTCTTAGCGATGACTTTATTTAGGGTATATACCATAACACCCTCGCCACTAATTCCTCATAGTATTACATGATACAACCCTAGAAAGTGTAAATTATGATTCTTTCCATGGTAAAGGGGCCATTAGCAACACAGACTATATTTTCCAGAAAATACCTTTGTCTGGTTTCAAAATAAAAGAAATAAGTTTCTGTTGTTCTGAAGAGAAAACTTAGGCCCAAAAAGGGTTACAAATAGTGTGCCAGTTCCAAAAACCCTGTGTACAAATTTCCAATATCGTTCGTAACCGGGACGGCCTAAAACGTAACAAGTGTCCGTCCCGGTTACGAGCGTATTTAAGAAATTTGTACACAAGATTTTTAGAAAGGCATGTTGTCACACTATTTGTAACCCTTTTGAGTCCTAAGTTATCTCTTCAGAACAACTTAAACTTATTTTTTTTATTTTGAGACCAGACAAAGGTATTTCCTCGAAAATATGGTCCGTGTTTCCAAAATGCCCCCTTTACTGTGGAAAGACCCAAATATGGTGAGGAAATTTCAAGTTTCCCTTCGAAAACACTTTTTAAATTTTTGTCATGCTCCATAGACTTAGTGCATTGAGTTTCAACTGGCGAGGGTGTATAGTACTTTTTTTCTTATTTAGTGCTAGCAATTTCAAATCCAAATTGTTGACTGTTTAAAAAGAAAAAAAACGGCACCAGTCCACTAAAATATCTGAGCCCATTTATAAATCATTTTACACTTAAAGGGCCTGTAACATGCTAAACAACTTTGTGCCCAAGTTTTGCTTCATAATGACGGTTTACTTGTTCAGCATGCAAGACATACTTTTGTTCGTTTAGATGTAAAATCAATAAAAGGTGGCCTTTTTCAACTTAGAAGATTTCATTGCAATAAATCACAGACAGAGGGCGTTGTTTAAGACAGAAGGGAAAAGTTAAGAAAAAACATAAAACTTCAAGTTGGACTTGTGGCAAATTGCTGCAGTTTCTACCCCCAGTTTTGTCATGGCTTACAGCAGGCAACATGTAAAACAAACTAAACAGCCATGGATTACAAAAGTTTCAGGAAAATTTAGAAAAAAAGTGGAATCTTTTGTGCACAGTTTGCCTCTTGTGTTCGCCTCTTGTGACATCATGACCTTGGTCATTTATATGCATATTTGCATTAGCATAAAAACTAAAAACCTTTGTTTTCAACCCCAAAGCAAGCTCCAAATAGGATTTTTATGACTAACTGAGAAGAGGGGTTTTAAAGCATAGATTTCATTGATAAAAATCCTAAATAAGGGGCCCTTTAAGCGAAGTTTATTAAGTCAAGCATATATAGACCAAAATTTGTTTGAGAACAAATTGTTTAACATGCCTTTGGGAACTGGTATTAGGCACCTGTGATGCTATTCTAGTACATCTCGACATCTCCTAACATCACATCTTCAATTTATCTTAAGGAATATTAATTGCCGTCTCAAACCAAATGAGAAACACAAATTTGTGGGTTAAGCATAGGATATGACAGACATTTCCTGAAGAATGTTTGAATGCCTCAGGCCACGAGATTGGCCGGATATGGGGGGGGGGGGGGGGGGGGGGGGGGGGAAGTTGTACATACCATTGCTGCAATGTGGTATTTCCTGATCTCCCAGTTGAACATAATGTTCCATATGTTGTACGTTGCCACCTTGAAAGAAACATGGCCTTGGGATGGGGATGCTGCTGGAAGAAACAGTAGCAATGCAAACAATGCTGCACTGTGGCATGGCCTGGGGGACATGGCTGACAATAGAGGGCGCCCTTCATAATCCTGGTGGGTACGGACAAAATAAAATCCAATTGAGTACATTCTACAAGAAGGTACACATATAAGGCCAAGACAACAAAAGTTGTGTTTCTTATTACTCCCAAGAAATATGTCTCCCCAAAAAGAAATGCATTTTTCTTAAAATATCAATCCATGATCAAAACACGTTCCGGTAGTGCGATCGAGGGCATGCCAAGATTCAAACTTATGGCCTGCAGAATAAACCTTGATTTTGATTCGCTAGACCACTGGGCCAGGATACATAAATTATACAATAATAATTGTGTATTTTTTTGGAACAAATAATGCATCGATTCAGAAATAAATACAGTGTACATACAAAGTATGTGGGCGCACGAGCAGGTCCTATGTAAAGGCAATACAATGCATTGCTGTGGAAAAATGCAACTCTAAGCTTGCTTTATATTACAAACTTAAAGGAATTCTAGGCTCGAAATGATTCTGAAAGTCTTTCCGAAATAGACTGAAGAGAACCTGAAAGGAAACCACCAAATTTGGCCGTTGTTGAGCATTTTTAAAAAAATCAAAGTCACGTGATTTATCCGAGCCATCTTTTTTGGTTCGAATAAATCACGTGGTCTTGGAGTTAGTTTTGTTTCCAGCCGTGTGAAAGTTTATTAGAGCACTACTGCACCGAATTCAGCTCTGATTTTTTCAAAATATTTATCAGTATTTGACAAAAGAGACTATTTATTCAGATTAAGAAACTAAGTTAAACATAACTATGAAAAATCAAACATAAAATGTTGACTCAGAGTCCGAGTATAAGTGTAGTTGCGTGGTTCACCGTGGACAGTGTAAGGGCGAATGCGTGACTGAGCCTCGTAGCAGTACACACATGCGACTGGTACGGTCCGTGGTTCCGCCGGTGGTTCGCACCGTTACACCTACTCTTAGCTCCACGTGGAACTCATGCAGTCACAACAGCCGGTTGCTCCAGTAGTCGTACGTTTGTGAAGAAAAACCATAAATATCAGGTCCTCCAAAGAAAACGGAAAAACATGTTCAGTGGCCCGGGCTGTCGAATGAGGTTTTTATATCCAAAGCAAAAGCTGCCAAGAGAAGAGCGAACTGTTTGCGACAAAGTCGCCGTGAGGCTCGCGCGATAGTGAACAGCTGGTAAAGCGTATAACCCGACTATTGACCGTTTTTGTTAATTTTAAGCTTTTTAGTTAATTACAGGACATTTTAATGATCATTTTGATGATCATAAGGGCCATCAAAAGATTATTGTCAAGGATGCTACATCTCTAAATTATGTAAACAGTGAGCCGGTGTGTTCCTTTAACTCCAGCTACCGACTATAGGCTCTAATACTATACTATGCAGTTATCAATCTCGAACTAATCTACAGCCAGTTAGGCATTGGAATGACATACAATGTGCATTCCAACAACATACTTCGTCATTAGCATGGCTTTCGGGAAAATGATTGCTGTCCGGACGACACAGTAATTCATTTAGGAAATGAGGGAATGCCGCATTAAATTCAGGAACCGAAAATAAACTCGGAAGAATTTACAGGTGCGAGTGTGACAGCCACGTAAGCTGTGAACACAGGTATGTCGCGACCGGATTGAAATTCCAACTCCAGATGGCTTTTAATCGCATTTCTTCGTGGCGCTAATTGGACAGGTTCTCGTGCATTGTACTTTATCACCTGCATGCTGTATGATGCATGTTAATGCTAATGCGTATTTTATGAGCGTGGTGAAAAATCGAGTAAAGGCCACGTACATGTACATTTCTAAATGCAGGTACCGGTAAGTTCAGAATTTGTCAATAAATCAAGTGGAACTTCACTATCGATAATTAGAGCACATACCCCGGTATATGTAGTGTGTTCTTTTCAGTTTTCATTCCTGCAGATAAGGCCCCATAAAAAAATATTGTTAGATTATCATCCCCGCGCGCATCACTTTCGGCGAAATTCAACATTTTTTTTAAATTTTTTATTTTAAGTTTTCTGCTTTTTTTTTGATTGAAGCAACATTTTACCGAATTTCATAATGAATCGATCTCTTATTATCTGCCCAGCTGATAAAATGCACGGACGAAGTCCTGTACATGTACCTACCGTGCCAAATCGATCGATAGCGCGATAAGTTTTGCCATGCCTTGCGTATGCAGCGTGCATGCACTATGCACGGACCGTGTACCATGATTGTACGTACACGTGTACACCCAACCCAACATAACATGGGAAATTGATAAAACCCGGAGGTCGGGAGTACCCGGAGGTAGATGTTTTTTTAATAACATGTAGTTGCTGCGTTGACGGTAAACCCGGAGCTAAATAACAAGCCGGAGGTAGGTTGTAGCATGTACTACACGGTCACAAACAATTCTACCTCCAGGTTACTTCCAACCTCCGAGTTTCAACCACACCCCACAAAATGCATGGCTCACTCAGAGCAGCTCAGAGGGGTCTTTTTCGCGCTTTGCGCTGCGTGCACATATAGTTAGCGAATTCTGCCAGAACATAGACGAAGAAAGTGTTTAGAAAACGGCCACACAGTGGCATCGTGCGGAGCTGCTATAATGTTGCTATGCTCCGCGTGGTGGCTGGCCGGCCGGGCTAACGTAGATCTATGCATATGGAGGTAGGAAAAGATATACGGCGGACCCTAAAAATACGTTTGGAAAAAAAGAAAGAAAAAAAAACCTTGCGCCTGCATTACTTTCCCAGACTTGGTAGGACGATAAGATAACTTTTTTTATGGGGCCTAATACCATTATAAATCAAAAGAAGGACATCAACAAACTCATCCAAAGAAATTTCAGCTCTGTCAACCTTTTTTTCTTCCAAAAACCATATGCGTTTAAAACATTCGTTCTCAGTCGGTCGCGTACTCTGTGGCTCACGTCATGCACTGTCATGACTGTGGGGCGCACGTCATACTGCATGTACTGACCTTTTATTTCCATCTCTGAGATAAACTGGTAACCCCAGGCCTTGACGTATATAAAAACCATGCAGTGCGCGCATCGCTGGTAGTCTGCATTTTTGCGCGTGTATTTTATGCGGATATGTTGCATTGTAGCAATTTCCAAAACCGCTTGATTCGGCTTAAGACGGACTTTTCTGCCCTAGCCGTGTGTATACTTTACTCGTTCAGGTTTTTGTTGGTAGTTTTTATGTACTCTCAACAGAAGTGAACGTTCAAGTTGACGTTCAAACCAGATATTTGTTTAGCCACGTTGAGATGCACCAAGCCTGAGCCTGCCATTCGTAAAGGTACTTGCTAACCGGAAACAAAATGTAAATTGTTTGTATTTGTTTGTGACAAACTCTGACATTTTCTTCATTTTATTTATTGAATCAGTACATTTTAAGGTGCCTTTTCCATTTATTGGTCTTTGGGCACTTACAAACACGGTACGGTAAAGTGATAATTCAAAGAAGATCGTCACAACGTTAAAACCCCATTGCCATTCCCTGACTAGTCTCCCGAAGTACAAGTGTGACCCGAAACAAGACTTACTAGTAGACTGTCTATTCATATCGATATCAAATTTTTCATGGAAGTGGCATTTAGCGGCTTTTGCGCCCGAAGCCTTCATACATATCCCCCATAGGTAGAAGCATTACTTAGCAATATGGTTAGTCAGTGAGCTTTCCTTTTATAAAGTGGATTGTTGTCATTTTGCCTCGAAATTACCGGTAGAATCACACCCAAAAATTTCAAGCTGGTTGTGTCCTGTAGTGGTTTTAGATATTCTCGATTAGAAAACAAATAAAAAGCACAACTTACATTGCCGTTTTTCAATTCCGACACTCTTTCACGAAGAAATATCTCCTTACGATGTTGCCATGCTGCTATGAGGTTGGCTTGGGCGCGCTCCAGCATTTTCGGAGTCAACTCCGATTCCAAAAAAGAATCCCAATTCCATTCGAGATTGATTCCATTTTTCGTATGAAAACATACGTGTACATTGCGATTTCTTATTGTGTCAAGGACAACCCATTCTAATCGATTCCAGTGAGGAGTCGCCCAAGCTAGCGTAGAATGGAGCCCAAAGCTCAACGTGGTTTTTTTTGGTGAACGTACAGTTGGTGTGCCTCTACGGAGGCCCAAGGAGAACGTCCGGGAGGCCCATGGTGGCGCTCTCATGTCACGCGCATTTATACAGCGCGGCACGTAACCGTTTAGTTTCGTTTGACGTTCTTTTTGGGCGTCCGTCAATGCACAACTACACGTTAGTAAAAATGTTATCGTGATAAGGAGTTGACAACAGATTTCTTCGTGAAAGAGTGTCGGAAATATACGTTTTTGATTGAAAACTGGCAATGTAAGTTGTGCTTTTTATTTGTTTTCTAATCGAGAATATCTAAAACCACCACAGGACACAACCAGCTTGAAATTTTTGGGTGTGATTCTAATTTCGAGGCAAAATGACAACAATCCACTTTATTTATTTATTTATTTTATTTATTTACCACATCCAACAGCGGAGGGACCGCCAATTACAGGAATTGGAGCAAGTGTGGTTGAGTGCCTTGCTCAAGGGCACAGGTGCCACAACCCGTCGCGGCCCGGAATCGAACCTACATTCTAGTACTAGCACAGGAACTTAAGTTCGACGCACTAGACCGCTCGGCCATAACACCCATTTATAAAAGGGGTACCTTCTGTACCTACGGGAAATCCCGTAGGGACAGAATCATTCTGTCTACAATATGGTATGTTGTGCAGCAACTTTAAGAGCCGGACATTAAGACATGGTTAGCACAATACCTGCTGGTTCTCAAGAACTATCAGACAAAGTTTGGTGAGGAGTGGGCAGCAGGTAGCCATGTTTTAATGTCCGCCCGTTAAGTTGCTGCACAACCATGACAACCATATTCTAAATTACGCTTCTGGAGATAATGTATATTCCCCGTAGTTATAGGGGTACCCTGTGGCCAAACATGGAGCTATAGCTCCATGGGCCAAACAACCAGAACCTGTGGAGGTATTTGGCCACATAATGGGGCTAGCGTGCACATTTCAAGCACACCTACCTGTACTAGACGCATCTTGTAGTATCCGAACTGCACTGGGTAATTCACATCTTATGGCTGCAGATGTAGTACACGTAAGGGCAGCTCCAATAAAGATGGACATCATCTTATCGTTCAGTCAAGTGAAAACAGGCTGCATATCTGACTCACCAAGGCATGCCACAGTAACACGCCACCTGCCAACCGGAACCATGCAGCTTAATGTTGATCACTACATCTTTTCAGGACAGTACTTTATGATACAGGTACCTGGCAATAAAAAATATTCACTATGATTATTCACTGTGATCTTTGCCACTTAAAAGCTGCGAAAAATTCAATTCAAGTTTTCTACACATATAGACCTTATGCACGGCGGCCATGATAGACGCCAGTCACATTGTCACAGTGCGTCATGCACGAGTAGGCACTTTGTGGGTCTATTGTCACATCATTTGAATATGAAAACCTGCCCTCTGTCATGGCCGCCATGCATAAGGTCTATAGCTAGCAATTAATGTGCATGTCAACTTTTTTCCAATGATGCATGGCGAAAGTAAATAACCTTTCCACCAAATTCCATGTGAAACTCTTGGTGGCACTGTATTGTGAATCGTTCCAATTTAAAAAAAAATAATAATTTCTCTCTGATAATTTAGGTTTTTACTTGCTGCAACAAGGTTCTGCATCATGACTTGAGAATGCCCTGCAGCCGATTTCACGAAAGAGTGCGCACCTTGCGCAACTTTTGAAAAATGGCGCAAGCCCCATAGCTTGCGTGTAATCATCGATAAATTGTTGCGCAACGTACGCAATAAAACGTTGCGCAAGTGGGCTTACGCAGCTGCGTAAGTTTCGTGAAATCGGCTGCAGGGGTCAATTTCATAAAGCTGTATTTTTACTTTTAGCAGAAAAAAATTGCTTATTGCAAACTCCGTTTGCTTTGAAAATATGTGTTCGCAGTCAAAACTATGTCAACCTGTGTATTTAGAAACAGTTTTAGCAGATAGTCAGTTGTATTTACACATCACATACAATTTTGACTCCTAACTCTTTTTTTTTCTTCAAATTGTGCATTGAGCAAATTGTTCTGCTAAACCACTTTATGAAATTGGCTGAGGGGCCTATCATCACACACCAGTGTTGTAGGACACGAGTCCAGGACTCAGACTCGGAGCTCGACTTGAGTCACAATTTTCGTGACTCGGACTCGACTCGAGTCGCATTAAAAAATGACTCGGACTCTAAGGCATATATTTCTGCATTTAGCTGTAAAAGCCTAAACCACATATGCTGATGGCGCAGCCAAATCCATCAGCATATGTGGTTTAGGCTTTTACAGCTAAATGCAGAAATATATGCCTTCGAGAAGTGCGCCACGTTAGGGGACATTCGCGCGCTCAACGCAGGATTCTTGGGGGAAAAAATAGCACGACGTGTGAATATGTACACTGCCCGGTCAGGCCGGCAAGAAACGCACGAGCATGTCATTATTTCACATATTGTGTGAAACTAGGCCTATAGCAGATTTAGTTTCATTAATTTGGCAAACAAGTGACTCGTGACTCGTGACTCGAGGCAAGTGACTCGTGACTCGGACTCGAGGCAAGTGACTCGTGACTCGGACTCGAGGCAAGTGACTCGTGACTCGGACTCGAGGCTAATGACTCGTGACTCGGACTCGAGGCTAATGACTCGTGACTCGGACTCAAGGCTAACGACTCCAGACTCAGACTCGGACTCGATATTGGTGATTCGACTACAACACTGTCACACACACACACACAATAAGTACTGAAACATTGGCACAATCAGGATAGCACAAAATTTCTCAAAACATGCAACATCTGACGTGGGGTACCGTGGCAGAGAGGTTTGGGTTGTTGACTTGCAACATTCAGTTGAAAACTTGGTGTGAGCCCTCCCCGCAAGAAAAGAAACTGCAGTGCAGCACTGCAGCTTGACCTTCCTCCTACTAGTACTATGACTATGAGTATGACATCACAATCTTCAAAAAGGCAACTGTCAGCTTGCAAGGGACAGATAAGACGTACAGTCCATCAGGAAGTGATGCCCTTAATGCTTAATTTAATAATAAAACTCTTGAGGGTTTAGATATTGCACTTAAGCTCGTATAGTGGGCTCAAACTGTCATTCAACAATTTGCAACTGATTGGGACTCATGCACAAAAAGAAAAACCTTAGGCCTACTACTGTGTAGGCCTACATTTGGACATATGCATTAAGAAAGTACACTGTATGTCATAGTCAGATATTATTTTTCCTGCGTATTATCATCATGACATCAAGCAGAAAGTTTTTAACATCTGGATAGTAATGTTCAGAACCGGTGGCCCGTGTCAAAATCATTGACCGAACTCCACCACAGACTAGACATAAAGAACCTACCGCCCGACCTCGGCCCCATGGTCTACTGCTAGGAACGAGGATGCTCGACCACCCTGGGGACGAGGTTGCCTACCGCCGTACTTCATTATGAATTGCGCCCCTCTTTGTCCTACTGGTGCTAGCCCATAATTCAACGCGCCAGCCACACCGGCCAGTTCTAAGGTTGGATCCGTCATGTGGTTTTTATTATTTTTAATTTTTTAGTAAGTGCGCAGATTTTGCATTGACATTTGTAACTTGGCCGTGCTTGTCGAACATATCCAATTATGTAAATATGACTGGTTCCCGTCCACATATTCCACACAGGAGAATATAAGGACAGGTAAAGGGCGCTTCATCTTGATCTGTAATTGGTCGTCTTTGCGCGTGCGCATTGTGTTTTTTATATTTAAAAATTGGCCAAGCCCTTTGCTTTAGGCAATGTACTTTATTTACATAATTGGATATGTTCGACACACATGGCCAAGTTACAAATGTCAATGCAAAATCTGCGCACTTACTAAAACAAAAATACTAATAATAACCACGTGACGGGCAGAATTCTGCCTGTCATGGCTGCCCTTTACCGATCCCTATATTTTCGCAATAAGCGAACCAATCTACAGGGATCGGGAACCAATCTATTATGTAAATAAAGTACATTGCCTAAAGCAAAGGGCTTGGCCAATTTTTAAATATAAAAAACACAATGCACACGCGCAAAGACGACCAATTACAGACCAAGATGAAGCGCCCTTTACCTGTCCTTATATTCTCCTGTGTGGAATATGTGGACGGGAACCAGTCTACCCAGTTGCGAGGCCTTATTCAAACAGGGGCCAATTTCATGGCGTTGCTTAGCACAAAAATTTGCTTAGCACAGGATTTGTTTGCTTTATTTTGCAAAAATGGATTGCCAGCCAAAATCGTAAGTGATGTGTATCGAAAGGTATTCTCCTACTCTTGTAGGAAGCAAATAAATCCTGTGCTAAGCAAATTTTTGTGCCAAGCAACGCCATGATTCCATGAAATTTGCCCCAGATCTTAGAATTTGATGATCCGTTGATTCCAGGAGGTAATTTCCTTAAAATCTTTGTTCAATGTATACGAAAAAAATACCCAGACGAGTTGCAACAGATTTCAAAAATACCTCGGCTGCAAAGGTTTATCAATATTAACATGATCAAGCGGTTACCTGAATCATGGAGGAAGAAATGCCTGAATCAAGCTATCACCGGATTCAGCACCGCATTCAATCGTCAAATGAGCACCACATTCAGCACCAGATTCAATCGTCAAGTGAGCACCAGATTCAGCACCAGATTCGACTAATATGCACGTACGCACGTCGTACGAAACTACGGAAGCCTATCAACTTATAAAGCACAAATGGTCAAAGTTGTTTCCGTTCTTTTAAAACGCATCCTGAGATCGCAGGGAATTTCCACTCTGCAAAGCGACCTTCCTCGGTACGCACAATCTGGGAGTGCGTTAAAGGGGCACTGTTTTAAGAGGATGTTAAAAACGGTGCATAGGAATTATTTCATACTTTGACAAATTTCAACCCATATACCCGGGTACATCGATCCCAGAAATTCATGGGGTGGTCCGGGATTTTCTTCTTTATAAATTTTAAACACCAAACTGAGCACCAGATTCAAGGGTACGCCGAGCGGCAAACGGGTCCGTTCTGTCCTTGTTCGCCTACATGGCAGGGCAGCAAGAGCAGAAGCGAGCAAGCGCATGGTCCAGGTTGTTTCCGTTCTTTAAAAAAAAACGGTGCATAGGAATTATTTCATACTTTGACAAATTTCAACCCATATACCCGGGTACATCCCCAGAAATTCCTGGGCTGGTCCTGGATTTTCTTCTTTAGAAATTTTAAACACCAAACTGAGCACCAGATTCAAGCGTACGCCGAGCGGCAAACAGGTCCGTTCTGTCCTTGTTCGCCTACATGGCCGTGCAGGCAGGGCAGCAAGAGCAGAAGCGAGCAAGCGCATGGTCCAGGTTGTTTCCGTTCTTTAAAAAAAAAACGGTGCATAGGAATTATTTGATACTTTCACAAATTTCAACCCATATACCCTGGTACATCTCCAGAAATTCCTGGGGTGGTCCGGGATTTTCTTCTTTATAAATTTTAAACACCAAACTGAGCACCAGATTCAAGCGTACGCCGAGCGGCAAACGGGTCCGTTCTGTCCTTGTTCGCCTACATGGCCATGCAGCATGGTGCAGGCAGGGCAGCAAGAGCAGAAGCGAGCATGAAGCTCATGGTCCAAGTTGTTTCCGTTCTTAAAAACAAAACCGTGCATAGGAATTATTTCATACTTTGACAAATTTCAACCCATATACTCGGGTACATCCCTAGAAATTCCTGGGGTGGTCCGGGATTTTCTTCTTTATAAATTTTAAACACCAAACTGAGCACCAGATTCAAGCGTACGCCGAGCGGCAAACGGGTCCGTTCTGTCCTTGTTCGCCTATATACATGGCCATGCAGCAGGCAGTGCAGCAAGAGCAGAAGCGAGCATGAAGCTCATGGTCCAAGTTGTTTCCGTTCTTTAAAAAAACCGTGCATAGGAATTATTTCATACTTTGACAAATTCCAACCCATATACCCGGGTACATCCCCAGAAATTCCTGGGGTGGTCCGGGATTTTCTTCTTTATAAATTTTAAACACCAAACTTAGCACCAGATTCGAGCGTACGCCGAGCGGCAAACGGTCCGTTCTGTCCTTGTTCGAGTATATACGTGGCCACGCAGCAGGCAGTGCAGCAAGAGCAGAAGCGAGCATGAAGCTCATGGTCCAAGTTGTTTCCGTCCTTTAAAAAAAACCGTGCATAGGAATTATTTCATACTTTGACAAATTTCAACCCATATACCCGGGTACATCCCCAGAAATTCCTGGGGTGGTCCGGGATTTTCTTCTTTATAAATTTTAAACACCAAACTGAGCACCAGATTCAAGCGTACGCCGAGCGGCAAACGGGTCCGTTCTGTCCTTGTTCGCCTACATGGCCGTGCAGGCAGGGCAGCAAGAGCAGAAGCGGTAAGGCTTATAATTTGCATTATACGATCCTTGCAGTATACCCACCTTGCAGCATCCGGAGTTTCGGGAAAGCTCAGATCATGAAATGCGCCTTAATTGCGCAAATCGAAGCTGAAACTGTATGCACTGCTTGACCAAAGACTTGCTGAGAAATGCTAAACAACTCACCCACAACTATCTGGAATGACCCACATGCAAAGAAACGTACAGCGCAAGCTATAATCTTGAACAAAATAGTTTTGGACACCCCAGCTAAACCCCGTGTAACTCCCCCCAAACCCCCCCCCCCCCCCCCCCCCCCCCCCCACACCCACCCACCCCCCCCCCACCCCGACTTTGCGCATCGGCAGCAAGTAGAATCCAGTGAGTCATTCTGATATTTACAGGGCATAATATGAACCTGCAAGCAGCAAGGCTCATGTCCTTGTACCATCTTGTTGCAACTTTCCGGACACCTTTATTCCCATCACTGAGCATTCTTTGATCTTGAAATGTGTTGCATACAAACACCCCACCTTTTGTGCGAGTGCTGTTCTTGATAAGGATCATGTACGGGTTGATGATTTGATCGTCTAACCAGTTGTTTACAGCAAGCCGTTTCCTGGCATTGTCGATGTCAATACTGTCTGCCGTCCTCTTATCTTGTGTTGCCACCCCCTGCAGCAAACTGTTTTCAGCTCGCGTTTCGTAGTCCATCTTCAACTTCTTTTGGGTGCGTTTCCAGGTTTCTTTGAGCAACATGGTGTTCTTTCGTCTTTTCCGGACTGTTCTTGTTCTGTATTGAAGAGCAAACTGTCTTTGCTGGGTTTTTGTGGCCTTGTACATTTTCTCTGCGAGTTCATCCAAACGGAATCTGAAACCTGATAGCTGAATATGCTTGAAAATCTTGTTGTAAGATTCCATGTAGCCTTGCGATGTTGGGTAATGCTGTATAAAATACCGACTTGTGTCGTATCTGAAATCGATGTATTTCGTGTTATGCCTCCGTAGATCCCCCAGTAGCAGTTGTGTCCAGATGGGAAGACTTGGCATGAGAAATTTAACAAATTTATCGAGGAGGAGTTGGCCATGAAACTTATTTGAAGTGTCTGATTGCAATGCTTCGAAGGACCTCCTTTGCTTTGTCCATTAACAACTCACTTTCATTGGCAAACTCAGGTGGCTGTTGCAACAATGCCTCCTCTTCTGTCATACATGCAGTTTGGGGCATTTCGTTGTCTGCCAATAACTCATTCTCGTCTTGCATATCGTGTAACTTAGATGCAGATATGTTTCGACTTCGGATCATGATACAGAGTTTGCGAAAGTGACTTTTACCGACATCGGATTTGTTGCGGGACAGCAAAACAATGCAAAATTAGTAAAACACGCTGCGGAACTCTTTCATTGTGCGGATCAGAGTAAGTACTCTAAATACTCCCATTGGAAACCATTGGACATCCTTATTGCCGTAGTACTTACGACAGAGAGCCTTTACATCTCTGAGAAGATGGTTTGCGTCAGTATGGATAAGCATCATCGTTAAATCGTCTTCCCGTGCCTTTCCACTTACAATTCTCCATGCTCTGGATAGAAACTCTGGTAAGTTCTCTCCTGAAAACACCTTCAAGGAAGAGTTCAGAAGCACTGCGCTCCGATCGCTGACAATCATCACGGAGTTGTGAGATTATTGTGGCCATACATTTTTTTTTCTGCATGCCTGAAAGTCTGTAACCAGTGTAAGATAGACGGCTCGCTCTGGTTATCGGTCACAATCTCGCTGACTGGACAGGGTGAAGATTTAATGCGTTCCCCCTGTAATATTGGGTTGGGCATCACCATAGCGTAATACAAGTAATCGCTCTGGTTAGATTTCCAGGCAACGGAACCAGTTGCATCCCAGTGCACTGGCACTGTGGTGGCGAGATCGTGAAATAAACGTACACCGGCATCGGTAAATGTAATAAGGAAACTGGGAGCTAATCCGATTTGTCGCAGATACGGAGAGAGATGTTCCCTTTTCTTAATTAACAAGCTTTCAAACATTTCATTCGATTCCCTGAGTTGGCGTCTTCCTTCGTTGGCAATTTGTCGAAAGATTCCTGCGTCTTGACCTACTCCGGTTAAGTTACCGCTTTCAAACACGTCAGACTTCATATCGTGCAGGCGGTCATTCCTGAGACGGGATGGGTAGTGACTGGACTTCAGCTCATTCTGCAGTTCTTTCCTCACGTTTGCTCTGATAGGGCGTTGTCCTGTTTTATCACCTGGGTGAGATATCTTTCCTCTGTATGTGACCTCACACTCGGCCTCTCTCCGCATTACAACCGTTGCATTTACAGAACATGTTGGGATTGAGCATTTTGCGTGCGCTCGAAAGATTGGACAGTTAATTTTTCGGCTTCTTTTCCTTGCTACGAAATGTCTTTGAAACATAAGTGGGCAGTACGGATTGCTTTTTGAAATACCATCATAAATTGCGTTTACCCAATCCATTGGCAGTTTATTTCCAGTCTGTTTTTCTCTGAGTTGTTGCCACTTCTTGATGTCAATTGAGAAATGTGCCTTTTCCGGTATGTCAGCTGTGAAAACGTCCACAAGATTTGCATTAGCACACGCTCTTAAACTTTCAAGTGAAATCGGCTTACCAAAAGAATTACTACGCTTATTCATTCCTTTTTCATCTGTCGTTGACTTTATGCTGTGAGTCGGCCATCCCGACTGTAGTGAGCCATCGTCTGAAATATGGTCTGGAGATGTTTGATCAAACATGTGGTTTTCATTGGATCCAGAAGCGGACTCAAATTCTACATCAAACGAATGCTCCTGTTGAGGTTCGTACTCAAAGTCTGGTAGAGGTACATCACTTGCTGGCTCGGACAGCGAATCATGCTCATCTGCTTGATCCCACAAAGGTGGAACATGCGTTCGGTCAGGAGAAGGGTTGTCTTCACCCGCTGTCATGGACTCTAAATCGTCAGGAGATACCGGGGAAAAAAATGTAGCATGTGAATGGGATGGGGGATTTTCTGCATGGCAATCAAGACTACCGAAGCTGGTTTTCTCCGGCGTAATGTGTGTCAACGTAAACCACAGTGCCACGCCGTCTCTTCCGATATCTGCGAGTGCACCTTCCTGTGAAACTTCTTTCACTTCACTGTCGTCGTACAAGACGGCTTTGTCTCTGCCCAGAACGTACGTATAGTAATGGCCAGAGGACGATTGAAGACCGCGGTGTACCACTGCTGACGTGAGTTTGTATTTGTAATGCTTGTGATGTACATCCTCGTTACCCACGATTTCCGACAGTGGCAATTCCTGTATTGCGCTTACTCGTGCTCTGTTCTTTTGGCCGTATAACATTGCCCTACTCATGAAGAGGACGAGGATTGGTGGGAACCGAGTTATCTTTAGCAAGTGGGTCTTGGTGGTGATACATTTACAGGTTTCACACATCGAGTCTTGCTTGCTTTGAAGAGCATTATTAAGTATGGAAGTGAGTCTTGCGTCGCATAATGGGGTGAGGAGCAAACTACTCGGTGGTGGATCTTTCTTCTCTTTTCGGATCCCACAACCGCTACAAACATGGTAGCTTCTGCATTCGGGTACAACTGGGAGATGACCATCATTTGTGATCTCTTCGAGAACTTGTTGTACATACAGGCTGAAAAATTCGTAGGGATCTTGTTGGTGACTTTCATGAAATGTTGTGTCATTCATGGACTTCAGGGCATGCATGAGTTCGTGAAACCGCTCAGTTTGAACGGGCACGGGAGAGCTAAGAGTCAGCTCCTGAAGTATTGCCTTCAATGTGTAAATAACATCCCGGAATCGTGAACCTGACGGGGTTTGGCACTCTCGTATCAAATATCCGATTGGGGTTGGGTAAAGAGCTTGCATTAGCGACGAAAACCAACAGGAGCTTCCAGCATTTTGGATCCCTCTTGTACATTTTGGAGCACAACTGTTACAGGTGAAACTCGTCGATTCTCTTTTCAATTTTGCTGTTCGTTGGGGGGTTGCCGCCAAACCCATACAAGAAAAATGATACCACGTGCCACACGAATCGCACATGACGTAGGGTTTGCCATCATTTGGCATACAGCAAATGCAGAAATTTTCCCTCCTTGACGGACACGAAACGAAGTAGTCCTCCAAGTGACATGGGGGTTTCTTATGCCGTTTCCCGACCCGTTTTGTACTTTCGTATCTCTCAGGCCCGACGTAATTAGTGTACTGCATTGGCATGTCTGTGCAGTCAGTTTCTTCAGTGGCAAGTTGGGCATCTTGGAACGGGCTATCACAGGACGGCGCGTCAGGAAAAGAAACGCCTTCGCCACTGATCTTCGAACCATCTGCAGTTTCTTCAGTGGCAAGTTGGGCATCTTGGAACGGGCTATCACAGGACGGCGCGTCAGGAAAAGAAACGCCCTCGCCATTGGTCCTCGAACCATCTGCAGGTTTAGTCTCATTACTCTTCTCACTGTAAAAGAGCTGTTCTTGAAATTGTGTGTCTGCAAACCTCTTATATAGACTGTGACGCAAATGTTGTTGCGATATGCCCAGCTCAGAAGACACTTGACTCCAGTTTGCTGGCCTCCATGATCTCACGTCTATCCACTCCCAACTGGTTTTGCTGAAAACTACGAGAAAAGTGTGGCAAAAAATTAGATTTATTAATTAATATATCAATTTAAAATGTATTCACAGACCACAAGGCCCCACGCGTTACACTCACCATAGTTATTATAATGGAAAGAGATAATCTGGCGGGTAGGTGAGGTCATAAGTTGTTTCGTTCAGTTCGTTGCATACGTTCAAGACAATTTTTTGACAGTGGGGTCTTTCTATAAATTAGGGGTCCAAAAGTGTGACATTTAGTGTCCCCCGTTACACCTGATATGTGTTATTTTTCGTACAAAAATCATTAAAATGGCTTTTAAACCATTTTGTTTGAATTGTACTTTATGTACTCACTCTTTGAGATGGAAAGTATTTGAAGAATGTGTCCTGAATTTACAAAACCAAGATGTAAAATGTAACGGGGGATACCAACATTGGACCACTAATTTATAGAAAGACCCAGTTGGTAAAAGTAATAGACTTTTGACCTTTGAGACGCTTATAGGGTTCAAGCGTGATGCCCGCGGCTTGCATTAGGAACCAAACGCCTAAACTAATCCATTCCCTTTGTTCAAAACCACATGAAAACAAAAAACCAAACCGTTTCAGGACCTTATTGAGGGGTATAGTTGTAGAAACTCAATTTGTTTGGCGATTAATTTGGTAGCCTTGTAAGAAAGACACAATACACTGTTTGACCAATCAGAGGTCCCTCATCGAATCCTTCCGACCCCTTCATACGTGGCAGATGTCTTATACACTGTTTAAAAAACAAATTGGTAAATTTTGCCCAAATTGTTACCCAACGTTGGTTCAAATATCAATATACCCATCTTTGGGCCGCAAAATACCGAACTGGTGTTGGGTAACAGCCTTATCCAAGCCTTGGGTGATACAGTATGCATTGGTTAAATTTAATCAACCAATCTTTCGGTGAATGTGCATATCCAATAATTATTATTAGTAAAAGTTAAACAGCTAGAATCCCCCCTTCCACATTTATTTAGTTTTTCTGTTTATCATGGAGGTGTATGTGTCTACAACACCATCACAACTTGTTTTTCACAAAAAATCGACAGACTTTTGCTTAAAACGTAAAGCAGTTCCGACCCTCTTCACCCAAATTCTGAAACGCTCGAGGTCACTCGGCTTGTTTATCAACAGGGTGTTGACGTCATCCTGAGAAACATACAAAACGGTCTGTGCAGTATTGAATGGAAAATACACGAAGTGAATGTTTATCATGCCTATTTTGTCCTTTTAATTCAAAATACAAACGTGAAAAACACTTCATGTAATATGACAGCAATCTACTATTACCTGTTTTGTGAAAAAAACGATGAAATTGTGGCCAACAGTGACTCTCTTTTGAATTAAATACTGGTGCATTGCGACGGGTGATTTTGTCACGGAACGACCGGCATTCACAGCGGTCTGTGTACGGTCCACTGCGGCGTAGTTTCCACGTGTTTGGACATCGGCCGTACAAGTTATAGAATGAGCGACTCATTTTTCTCTCTCTTGGTAATAGAAAAGAAAATCGTTCTGCTCTTTTTTTTTCATAGTGTCTAGTAAAACATGCAACCACGCAGCTACTGGGCATATCTCTGGCTTTTTGGAACAACAAAATTCTTCAAAAAACACCATCTAAAAGAGACGGTTTTCTAAGTTTTTTTGCGTGTAAACGTATGGAGCTAACTATCGTGTTGACTTCTCTTTCTCAGGATTGCGTCACGGGGTCACGCGCATATCATGAATACCTAATGAGCGTTTCAGAAATCGCGAAAATCTCATTTTCGAAAAGCGCACTTTTGCTTGCAATTTATCCACTTAAAACCGACAATTAAAAAATAATAAAAATCCACGTCGGCAAGAGGGATGTTTGGACTATCGAAAAAAGCCTAAATGCTGGATTTTCGTCAAGGGGGATTCTTCCTCTTTAATTTCTTAACACTCAATACTCCGAAATACAACAATGGGAGGACTTACCGATAGGCACGCCTACCCCTTTATTCACACACATGAAACATACATGTATAAACTTTAACCATACAATTAAGCATTTGCCTTATTTTTCTTGTACATTTCTCAACTTAAGTGGACTTTATCCGCATATTTGCGGAATGAAACCAAAAACTATAGACCGTATCGAATAGCCGCCATTTTGTGGGGCAGTTTCTTTGTTCTTTGAGGACATGCATGGTTGCACATATTGTGCTTCCATTGTTGGACGGTTTAAGTAACAAAATGTGCCCCACGAAATGGCGGCTATTCGCTACGGTCTATATACAGTGGATAGGGGGAAAACCTTACAAATGTTGCGGACAAGTCACTTTAACGAATAATTAGACAGTTTCGGCATCTCAGTTTAATGGTACGTGTTCGCAGACGTATCCGTGTGCCATACGCCAGTTCAGTCTAGCGCCCTCTGGTGGTCGCCTTTACTTCACTTCCTGTTTTGGTTTTCACTGTTTGGATTGTGTTAATACTTGACCTGTTTGCAGTATTAAAAGCCGTAGTTTCTCATGAAAACGAGTTCTATTTTGATCGTGTATGTTTGGACATCCAACTACTACTCCTATAGTGGCGTGGTGGCAGCGTTTCGAAACAATCCTACGCATCTCGAATCCAGTAAACGGACGCTATTCAACACAACGGATAGCTCCCTGTTTGTGGCCGTCTACGGACTCCAGTCTCTACGTACATATCACGAATAACGGTGAGCGATCAGCCAGCTGAACACGCAGCTGTTTTATTTACTTCTCGTATTTCTCTACGGACTACTCACTCCCTATCTCATTATGGCTTCTTCACATAGGGCTCCGAAACAATGGTCCCTCAGCAAGAATGAGACAGTTAATTCCTTCGAGAATTGGAAGCATAATCTCCAGTACACCCTCTCCCTCGATCCAAACTTCGCCCAATTTCTCACCGAAGACTTCAAGTGGGAGAAGAAGTCCAAGTCTTCCCCACTCCGTGGATTCACGGACGATGGTCCGGACATTGAGGATTCAAAACGCCGCACCGCTCAACAAAAGGTCACCATGTTGGAACTCATGCTCGGGCAAATCGCAAACTACTGCCCAGTCATATCCCGTAACACCATCGTTCGCAACTCCACCTCTATTTCCAACATCTGGCAGGCAGTACGCTTACATTTCGGGTTTCAGTCAACAGGGGGTCACTTCATTGACTTTGCCTCAATTCAGCTAAAACCAGACGAGCGCCCAGAAGATCTGTATCAACGCCTTGTAGCGTTTGTTGAAGACAGCCTTCTCCTTCGCGACTCCGGCATATGCCATCATGGCATACCCATTATAGAAGATGAGGAGCTCACCCCCACACTCGAAAATTTTGTCGTACTCACGTGGCTGAGGCTCATCCACCCCACCCTCCCTAGACTTGTCAAACAACGCTATGGTACCGAACTCCGCTCACGCACATTGGCATCTATCAAACCCGAGATCTCACAAGCCCTCGACTCCCTCATGGATGAACTCCACACATCCGAGGACGCACGATCAATGCGCACTTCCACCTTTCGGCCAACCTCGTCCACGAGACCGAAACCTAGACAGACGACACCGCAACCCCAGAACAGTAAACCGTTCAAGTCGTGTCCACTGTGTAAGCAGGTTGGTCGATCAGACTCTCTCCACTTCCTTAGCGAGTGCCCACACTTACCCGAACGAGACCGCAAATACATAGCGAGAGCTCGCCAAGTTGCCAGCATTTACGAAGAGGTGGATGACTCCAATGAGGAAACCCTTGAGCATACATGTGTACCAGTCGACCAGTTCCCTGAACCATCCGCACTCCGTGTCCAAATTCGTCAATCTCCATACTTTGACGCATTTCTTGGCCATCACGTGACACGCATCATAATCGACAGCGGAGCAACTGGAAATCTGATTCGCAACTCTACAGCCATAAAACTTGGGGTCAAGATCTCAAAGAGTTCCCAATCGGCACACCAGGCAGACGGATCATCCCCCCTGAACGTCGTAGGGGAGACCAAACTAACCCTCACGAGAGATAGCAGAAACTTTCAGTTCGAGGGCCTTGTCGTAGAAAATCTTGACGTCGAAATTTTGGCTGGTACTCCATTCATGGAAATCAATGACATTTCAATTCGGCCAGCCAAACGCCAAGTTATTCTGGGTGACGGTACTACCTACCTGTATGGTTCCGAAGGAAAGCCACCCTCAAACCATACGGTTCGTCGAGCCCATGTACTCCGAGCCCCCTCCCATGGCACTACCGTATGGCCGAGTGAGTTCATCGAAGTTCAACTTCCCAGCGACGTCTTCACAAATGAAAACCTTTTCGCACTCGAGCCCCGCACCGACACAAGTGCCAAATCACAGTCGTCGACTCTATGGCCCCCTCCAAGCCTCATACATAGTGTCGCTGGCAAAGTGCGCATCCCAAATCTCACCACCGAGCCCCGCGTTCTACGACGACAGGAACAATTCTGCCAAGTACGGTCATTGTTCATACCTCAAATGCCCGATGAACAATCAGCCACCCCGACAGTCACCAAACCTGCTCCCCGCCAGCCCCCACGCACACCCAACGCGGCCCCTCGCTTCTCTGTCTCTGTCGCTATCGACCCCGATAACACTTTGACGCCGTCTATTCAGTCAAAGTTCCGCTCTCTACTCGAGGAGTATGACGAGGTGTTTGACCCCGCTTTCCCAGGCTACAATGGCTCTGCAGGCCCCTTTCAAGCAGTCGTAAACATGGGTCCAGTTCAACCCCCTCAGCGCAAAGGCCGACTTCCTCAATACGCTCAGGACAAACTCCAAGAGCTTCAGCACAAGTTTGATGAACTTGAAAAACTGGGAGTATTTGCCCGCCCTGAAGATGTTGGCATCTCTGTAGAATACCTCAACCCCTCCTTCCTCATCAAAAAGCCCAACGGAGGCTTCCGCCTAGTCACAGCCTTCGCTGATGTCGGCCGCTACAGCAAACCTCAACTGTCACTCCCGACAGTCCATGAAATACTGTGGTGTGGCGACCCCATTCAAAGGTGTACGGGTGTATACCAGATCCGCAATGGGCATGCCCGGCTCTGAAACCGCACTTGAGGAACTTATGTGCCGTGTCCTAGGAGACCTACTTGAGAGAGGCATCGTAGCAAAGCTTGCAGACGATCTGTTCTGTGGAGGTGACACAATCGAAGAACTACTTCTCAACTGGAGGCAGGTTTTACATGCCCTGTACACCAACGCCCTCCGTCTCTCATCTCGCAAGACCATCATCTGTCCGAAAAGCACCACTATACTGGGATGGATTTGGTCTAATGGTTCTATCCATGCTAGCCCCCACCGCGTAGCGACACTCTCCACTTGTGCTACACCAGTAAAGGTTGGAGGTCTGCGATCCTTCATTGGGGCCTTCAAAGTCCTCGCCCGTGTTATTCCCAACTGCTCATCTCTCCTCTCCCCCTTAGAGGAGGCAGTAGCCGGTCGTCCGACTCAAGAGAAATTGAATTGGACCGATGATCTTCGCGATACTCTTCAGAAGGCACAAGCTGCTCTGTCTTCAACTCACACCATCACTCTTCCTCGTCCCGATGACCAATTGTGGATTGTGACCGATGGTTCTGTCAAGAAACACAGCATTGGTTCAACTCTGTATATTACTCGCAAAGGCAAACCTTGCCTCGCAGGTTTTTTCAGCACCAAACTACGCGGACGACAGCCAACCTGGATACCCTGCGAAGTAGAGGCTCTCTCCATTGCTGCCTCCACCAAACATTTTGGCCCATTCATCATTCAATCCAAGCATCACGCATGTGTCCTCACCGACAGCAAACCATGCGTCCAAGCATACGAAAAGTTGTGCCGTGGTGAATTCTCAGCAAGCCCGCGAATTTCTACATTCCTCTCCACCGTAAGTCGCTTCCAAGCCACCATTCGCCACCTTGCTGGTTCCGCAAATGTCCCCTCCGATTTCGCTAGCCGCAATGCCCCGGATTGCCATGACCCTACTTGCCAAGTATGTACCTTTGTCAGACACATTGAAGATTCCACTGTCATGCGAGTGTCTGCCCAGGAGGTCCTCTCCGGCGACGCCAAGCTCCCATTTACAAGCAGAGCTGCATGGTTGGCAGTTCAGTCGGAGTGCCCAGATTTGCGCCGCACTCACGCTCACCTGATCCAGGGCACCCGTCCTCCCAAAAAAGCCACAACCATCAAGGATGTCAAGCGGTACCTGCAAGTCGCATCAGTTGCTAAGGATGGACTACTGATAGTTCGCAAAGACGTGCCACTGTTCCCTACACGTGAATGCATCATCGTGCCTCGTCAAGTACTCCATGGCCTCCTTACTGCGCTTCACATCCAACTCGACCATCCAACACGCCACCAACTCAATTCTGTGACTCGTCGCTACTTCTTTGCCCTCGATTTAGACAAGTCTGTTAACGAAGTTAGCTCCAGCTGTCACCATTGCGCATCACTACTGAACACGCCCCACACTACCATTAAGCAGTCTACAGGCGAGCCTCCAGATTCGGTTGGAATCTCTTTTGCATCAGACGTGATCAAGCGCAACCGTCAACTAATCCTGATCTTGCGAGAATGCTCAACCTCCTACACCACGTCATGCATTATTGACGATGAACGCCACGACACACTCCGCACAGCCCTTATACGCCTTTGCATCGAGCTTCGCCCATTAGACGGCCCCCTCTCTGTGATCCGCACAGACCCAGCACCAGGCTTCACTCGGCTAGTCCAGGACAAACTACTCCAACAACATCGAATTTGTATTGAGATTGGCCGTATCAAAAACCCCAACAAGAACCCAATCGCTGAGAAAGCAGTTCGCGAATTGGAAGACGAGCTACTACGCCAAGACCCAACCGGCAGTCCAGCAACACCACTCACGCTTTCGCTTGCCACCGCAGTCTTGAACTCTCGTATTCGTAACCGAGGTTTGTCGGCACGCGAAATGTGGTTCCAACGCGACCAATTCACCAACCAACAGATTCCGTTTGCTGATCTTAACATGATCCAGGCCCAGCACCAACATCGCTCTCGTAACCACCCGCACAGCGAAAAATGCAAAGCCCCTCTGAAGTCTCCTCCACCTGACACACCGGTTGAGGTTGGCGACCTGGTTTACCTATACAGTGACCGCAACAAGTCTTGTGCACGAAGTCGCTATCTTGTCTCGTCTGTCGACGGTCTGTGGTGCAACATCCGCAAATTTGTTGGCTCCCAACTTAGGAGCAGCTCGTACCGTTTCAAGAACTCTGAGTGCTACAAAGTTCCCTGCAATGTGGATCGTACCCTGCCACACTTTTGCAATAACGCCCACGATGATGATGATTACTCCGAACCAGTGCCACAGCCCCCCGAACCGCCGGACATTCCGCATGAACTATCTGCTGCAGCCGATAGTGCATCCGACGCCGTTTCCGACAGTGCCCATCCAGCTCCAGATTCTAGTCCCAATGTAACCATGACTTATGACTCGTTTGCTGATCAGCCTGACACCTCTACAAGTGTTTCACAAGAGATGTCTAACCCATCACATACTCAACCCAGACGCTCCAGTTGTCAGCGCCGCCCCCCGGTCACTTGAAAGACTTTATTGTTGACTTTTGATTAGTCTGTTGGAAACTTTTCTATGTTTGGGGCAGAATAATCCCCAAAGGCTCGAGGGTAGTCCACCCCTATGACAGCCTTCCTGTTTTTTCCCGTGTTATAGTGTTACTTAGGTTCAACAGTGCATTATCATGTTTTTTTTCTATTCGCCTGTTGCCCTTGTTTGATTGCTCGCTGTAATCTCCCGATTTGACTGTTCTATTTTTATGAGGACATTCTACGTTTGGACCTTTTGTCCGTTTGATTGCCATCTTTTCCCCTTTTAAAATAATGGACTAAAGGTAAATAGAAGGAGTCACGCCAGTTCAGTCTAGCGCCCTCTGGTGGTCGCCTTTACTTCACTTCCTGTTTTGGTTTTCACTGTTTGGATTGTGTTAATACTTGACCTGTTTGCAGTATTAAAAGCCGTAGTTTCTCATGAAAACGAGTTCTATTTTGATCGTGTATGTTTGGACATCCAACTACTACTCCTATAGTGGCGATAACACTAAATTGGTGTAAACAAGTCGAGATTAATTTTATACGTACCGCTCCCGTGTCAAACGGCTCCCATACGTTGTCCTACGTGTGGCTGATCCGCATCACGTACGAGGAGACCGCATAAAGTGATGACGTCAAAGCTGAAAATGGTACGGATACGTATTACGCGCGCGGATTTTGAGCTTGCCGAAACTGTCTAGTTTGTATTTGTGTTAACGTGGTGCCTGTCGATACGCAGATGGCACATACTGTTGTTGTTGTTGTTGTTAATTATGGCACATATGACAGGTGATGTCCTTTGTGCCACTACATACAAAAATTAGCACATTCTGCAGAGTTTCCAAACAGTGCATTTGGGAAATGATAGGTGGACTGTAGGTCAGGACGTTGACAAAGTGAAACAGAAAATATATATATTTTTAAAGGCAAAAAGAAGGTGGGGGTAAGGAACAGGAGTTTGTGGTCACCCAGGCACAGCGCCACCAGGGTCCTGCAAGGGCGGCCGTTTCCCAGGCAATTTGAGAGCACAAGGCCCAGCCGGTATTGTCACAGGTCCGCAAGCCTCCAGGTGATGAAGGGCAGCACTGTGCCCAGTCAACCACTCACTCACTCCTCCCTACCAAATACTTTAAAGTTACATATGTATCATAAGACACATAAGAACAATCATAAACACCACCACTTGAAGGCAGTAGATAAATTCAGGGACTTTACATGAATAGTTTAGAAATAAAAAGGAAAAAAAAGACTTTAAAACTATAGACAAATACACCAAAAAGTTATGTTTCCACGTTACAATTTGTGATGAAATAGAGTATTTTGTTAGCGTTTTTGCTTTCTCCAAGTAATTTGTTCAATGTCATGTCAGAATCCAATAAGCCCAGTCAATTTTTGATAGCAAATCTCTGTGTGTTGAATGTTTTGCAATACAAAAGAAAGTGTGTAATATCATCATACTGCTTACACTCATCACACAAACCAGAAGGGTGTTTACCTATTAAGTGAAGGAAACTATTACGATTTTTACATACACCTAATCTAAGTCTATGTAGAATAGTCTCATTTCTCCGGTCAAATCTCCAAGTGGGGAATCTGGCAGGATTACGGGGTTGAATTAACTTAAGATGGGAAGGCTTAGAGTCGTCTCATCATCTTTGCCACTGATGTTTGATTTGTTGTTTCATTAAATGTTTAACTTCACCATTACTAAGCGGGATATTAAAATCTATGCGGTCTTTCTGGGTAGCTAGTTTGGCAAGGCACAATGTCCAGGAATCTATATAAAAAATACTGTATTAATCTGATTATAAATATTAACTAGAACATGGCGAATATCACAAATAAGTTTATTGTCAGGAATCGGTTCAGTAATGGCTTGAATAGCACTAAGACAGTCACATGAATGCATGGGAAATATGTTCAACTAGTGTTTTGATGGCATTTCTCTTTGTGCTTGTTGTGCCTTGTGCTTGATGGACTCAAATATTTGTAGAGCTCCCATCAGCATTTCAACAAGGGCGTGGTCAGCTTGGCTGAAGAAAGAGGTTGGGCTAGTTTGAGTTCCAGTACTTTGTGTTTCAGTCTGTGTGGAGGCATCTGCTTTACGAAGGAGAGGTTTAGGGCGGTTCAGGTAGCGTTGAGTTTATGTTGGTTGATTTTGAAACGGTCGGTTCACTTGATCCTTGTTTACATGAGCTTGCGGGTGATGATAAGTTGGCGGATGATGATGTGCTGTTGGGTTCAAAGATAACGTCGGTTTTGATAGCCTTCGCTGTTTCTGCATAATATATATTATAGGTGACACGGGTGCTTTAAATCTTCTTTTCTTCTCTGATAGTGGAGCAACCACCATAAGGAGCCGAATTATTTCCTCCGCAACGACAGCAGCGGGCATTATCCTTCTGTTCACACTGCTGTTTACATCTAACACATATCATTGCCCCTCTGCATTGGCTTGACACATGACCTAAGCGCTGACACTTGAAGCACCCTACAACAGGCGGGATGTACAATTTGACCGTAGTACTATTTACCGGAAAACACCGGAAAACACCAGAAAACACCGGAAAACATACTAAATACCGGAAAACATACTAAATACCGGAAAACACCGGAAAACAGTATTTTATGGTGTTTTCTGCAGGTAGTGGGGGTGGTGTTTTAAGTGCTTTCTGGTGTTTTCCGGTATTTAGTGTGTTTTCCGGTATTTAGTATGTTTTCCGGTGTTTTCCGGTATTTAGTGTGTTTTCCGGTGTTTTCCGGTATTTAGTGTGTTTTCCGGTATTTAGTGTGTTTTCCGGTATTTAGTATGTTTTCCGGTGTTTTTCGGTGTTTTCCGGTATTTAGTGTTTTCCGGTATTTAGTATGTTTTCCGGTGTTTTCCGTTGAGTTTTCCGGTGTTTTCCGGTATTTTCCGGTGTTTTCCGGTATATAGTTCACCCCAATTTGACATTGACAATTTCCTAACCAACTTGGAAGTAGTCAGGGAGTGTGGGTTTGTTGAAGGTGAGGCACACCGAGAGGCTTTTCTCAAGCAGACCTTCCCTATTTCCCTTTTTTGTGCCTGAGCGTGTGTGTGATAGCGTACTGTTATGCCTCCTTGGCCGTTCTTTTGTGACATTCTTTATGTAGTCTTTGTTGATATCATTTATGGCTTTGCCTATTTTCACGGGATTTACAGCAGCTAGTTTGATGTCCGGTGATGTTATGACAACCATGGTAGGATACAAATTTACATTTCTACGTTTTGTTTGGTGACCTGTGGAAGAACCATAATCCGAGTCACTGTTGTCAGTTTGATTAGAACTTTGCGAGTGATTGAGCGGTCTCTTTTTAGATGATTTAGATGAAGGTTGGCTGGAACTAGAAATATAAGAGCTGTCCTCTTGTGCTTGGCTGATTAGCCGCTACAGAGTAGATTGAGGTTTGTTGCTTTTTCCCTGTTCATCTTGTTTGATGTTTTGTTGGGACAATTCGTTCAACCACATATCGGAATCCGAGTTATTTTCATCGTCATTGTCGGCCATGTTGTTTGTGACCGCGCCCAAGGGCCGACTCTCTGGTATGGAAAATAGTTTAATAGTTTAATAGTTTATTATACAGTCCGAATTTATACTACTGCCTTACCTTTTCGCCAAGACTATGCAAAACCTGCAAGAGCACAGGAAAGCGTACAGGATTAAACTTAAAAGATGGTAGAAAATATCGAATGGCAGGTCCAATTTGACAAAAAACGAAACTCGTCCGACCTTGTCAACGTCCCAACCGAAAGTCCCTGATCAGATGGCACATACGTTGCTGTTGTTAATTTATGGCATATTCGGCAACTAAGGCCCTTTATGCCATCAACTATACGGTTTTAGCTTTAACTATACTATATTATCAACTTGAGATGACGAAGAAGGAGTTGCAGTTTTAGAAGTGGGAGGAAAACCCCCAGAGAAATGCCCCAGGGGAAAACCCACGCGGTCAAGTAGGGACTGCAAACCCAATCCACATACAAGCCCCGGATTCGAACCCGGGACCCCAGAGGTGAAAGGAGAGGAAAGAACCTCTACGCCAACCCGACCGCCCCCCTTGGCACTTGTTGTTGTTGTTGTCGGCACTTGTTGTTGTTGTTGTTGTCGGCACTTGTTGTTGTTGTTGTTGGCGGCACTTGTTGTTGTTGTTGTTGGCGGCACTTGTTGTTGTTGTTGTTGGCGGCACTTGTTGTTGTTGTTGTTGGCGGCACTTGTTGTTGTTGTTGTTGTTGGCGGCACTTGTTGTTGTTGTTGTTGGCACTTGTTGTTGTTGTTGTTGGTTGTTGGCACTTGTTGTTGTTGTTGTTGTTGTTGGCACTTGTTGTTGTTGTTGTTGTTGTTGTTGTTGGCACTTGTTGTTGTTGTTGTTGTTGTTGGCACTTGTTGTTGTTGTTGTTGTTGTTGGCACTTGTTGTTGTTGTTGGCACTTGTTGTTGTTGTTGTTGTTGGCTGTTGTTGTTGTTGTTGTTGGTTGTTGGCACTTGTTGTTGTTGGTTGTTGGCACTTGTTGTTGTTGGTTGTTGGCAGTTGTTGTTGTTGGTTGTTGGCACTTGTTGTTGTTGTTGTTGGTTGTTGGCACTTGTTGTTGTTGTTGTTGGTTGTTGGCACTTGTTGTTGTTGTTGGTTGTTGGCACTTGTTGTTGTTGTTGTTGTTGGTTGTTGGCACTTGTTGTTGTTGTTGTTGTTGGTTGTTGGCACTTGTTGTTGTTGTTGTTGTTGTTGGTTGTTGGCACTTGTTGTTGTTGTTGTTGTTGGTTGTTGGCACTTGTTGTTGTTGTTGTTGTTGGTTGTTGGCACTTGTTGTTGTTGTTGTTGTTGGTTGTTGGCACTTGTTGTTGTTGTTGTTGGCACTTGTTGTTGTTGTTGTTGGCACTTGTTGTTGTTGTTGTTGTTGTTGTTGTTGGTACTTGTTGTTGTTGTTGTTGTTGTTGGCACTTGTTGTTGTTGTTGGCACTTGTTGTTGTTGTTGGCACTTGTTGTTGTTGGCACTTGTTGGCACTTGTTGTTGTTGTTGTTGGCACTTGTTGGCACTTGTTGTTGGCACTTGTTGTTGTTGGCACTTGTTGGCACTTGTTGTTGGCACTTGTTGGCACTTGTTGTTGGCACTTGTTGGCACTTGTTGGCACTTGTTGTTGGCACTTGTTGGCACTTGTTGGCACTTGTTGGCACTTGTTGTTGGCACTTGTTGTTGGCACTTGTTGTTGGCACTTGTTGTTGGCACTTGTTGGCACTTGTTGTTGGCACTTGTTGTTGGCACTTGTTGTTGGCACTTGTTGTTGGCACTTGTTGTTGGCACTTGTTGTTGGCACTTGTTGTTGGCACTTGTTGTTGGCACTTGTTGTTGGCACTTGTTGTTGGCACTTGTTGTTGGCACTTGTTGGCACTTGTTGTTGGCACTTGTTGTTGGCACTTGTTGGCACTTGTTGTTGGCACTTGTTGTTGGCACTTGTTGTTGGCACTTGTTGTTGGCACTTGTTGGCACTTGTTGTTGGCACTTGTTGTTGGCACTTGTTGGCACTTGTTGTTGGCACTTGTTGTTGGCACTTGTTGTTGGCACTTGTTGGCACTTGTTGGCACTTGTTGTTGGCACTTGTTGTTGGCACTTGTTGGCACTTGTTGTTGGCACTTGTTGTTGGCACTTGTTGGCACTTGTTGTTGGCACTTGTTGTTGGCACTTGTTGGCACTTGTTGTTGGCACTTGTTGTTGGCACTTGTTGGCACTTGTTGTTGGCACTTGTTGGCACTTGTTGTTGGCCCTTGTTGTTGGCACTTGTTGGCACTTGTTGTTGGCACTTGTTGTTGGCACTTGTTGGCACTTGTTGTTGGCACTTGTTGTTGGCACTTGTTGTTGGCACTTGTTGTTGGCACTTGTTGGCACTTGTTGTTGGCACTTGTTGGCACTTGTTGTTGGCACTTGTTGTTGGCACTTGTTGTTGGCACTTGTTGTTGGCACTTGTTGGCACTTGTTGTTGGCACTTGTTGTTGGCACTTGTTGGCACTTGTTGTTGGCACTTGTTGTTGGCACTTGTTGGCACTTGTTGTTGGCACTTGTTGTTGGCACTTGTTGGCACTTGTTGTTGGCACTTGTTGGCACTTGTTGTTGGCACTTGTTGGCACTTGTTGTTGGCACTTGTTGTTGGCACTTGTTGGCACTTGTTGTTGGCACTTGTTGTTGGCACTTGTTGTTGGCACTTGTTGGCACTTGTTGTTGGCACTTGTTGTTGGCACTTGTTGTTGGCACTTGTTGTTGGCACTTGTTGGCACTTGTTGTTGGCACTTGTTGTTGGCACTTGTTGGCACTTGTTGTTGGCACTTGTTGTTGGCACTTGTTGTTGGCACTTGTTGTTGGCACTTGTTGGCACTTGTTGTTGGCACTTGTTGTTGGCACTTGTTGTTGGCACTTGTTGTTGGCACTTGTTGTTGGCACTTGTTGTTGGCACTTGTTGTTGGCACTTGTTGTTGGCACTTGTTGTTGGCACTTGTTGGCACTTGTTGTTGGCACTTGTTGTTGGCACTTGTTGGCACTTGTTGTTGGCACTTGTTGTTGGCACTTGTTGTTGGCACTTGTTGTTGGCACTTGTTGTTGGCACTTGTTGGCACTTGTTGTTGGCACTTGTTGTTGGCACTTGTTGTTGGCACTTGTTGGCACTTGTTGGCACTTGTTGGCACTTGTTGTTGGCACTTGTTGGCACTTGTTGTTGGCACTTGTTGTTGGCACTTGTTGGCACTTGTTGTTGGCACTTGTTGTTGGCACTTGTTGGCACTTGTTGTTGGCACTTGTTGGCACTTGTTGTTGGCCCTTGTTGGCACTTGTTGTTGGCACTTGTTGGCACTTGTTGTTGGCCCTTGTTGTTGGCACTTGTTGTTGGCACTTGTTGTTGGCACTTGTTGGCACTTGTTGTTGGCACTTGTTGTTGGCACTTGTTGGCACTTGTTGTTGGCACTTGTTGTTGGCACTTGTTGTTGGCACTTGTTGTTGGCACTTGTTGTTGGCACTTGTTGTTGGCACTTGTTGTTGGCACTTGTTGGCACTTGTTGTTGGCACTTGTTGGCACTTGTTGTTGGCACTTGTTGTTGGCACTTGTTGTTGGCACTTGTTGTTGGCACTTGTTGGCACTTGTTGTTGGCACTTGTTGTTGGCACTTGTTGTTGGCACTTGTTGGCACTTGTTGTTGGCACTTGTTGGCACTTGTTGTTGGCACTTGTTGTTGGCACTTGTTGTTGGCACTTGTTGGCACTTGTTGTTGGCACTTGTTGTTGGCACTTGTTGTTGGCACTTGTTGGCACTTGTTGTTGGCACTTGTTGTTGGCACTTGTTGTTGGCACTTGTTGTTGGCACTTGTTGGCACTTGTTGTTGGCACTTGTTGTTGGCACTTGTTGGCACTTGTTGGCAATTGTTGTTGGCACTTGTTGATGGCACTTGTTGTTGGCACTTGTTGGCACTTGTTGTTGGCACTTGTTGGCACTTGTTGTTGGCACTTGTTGTTGGCACTTGTTGGCACTTGTTGTTGGCACTTGTTGTTGGCACTTGTTGTTGGCACTTGTTGTTGGCACTTGTTGTTGGCACTTGTTGGCACTTGTTGTTGGCACTTGTTGTTGGCACTTGTTGTTGGCACTTGTTGTTGGCACTTGTTGTTGGCACTTGTTGGCACTTGTTGTTGGCACTTGTTGTTGGCACTTGTTGTTGGCACTTGTTGTTGGCACTTGTTGGCACTTGTTGTTGGCACTTGTTGTTGGCACTTGTTGGCACTTGTTGTTGGCACTTGTTGTTGGCACTTGTTGTTGGCACTTGTTGTTGGCACTTGTTGGCACTTGTTGTTGGCACTTGTTGTTGGCACTTGTTGGCACTTGTTGTTGGCACTTGTTGTTGGCACTTGTTGTTGGCACTTGTTGGCACTTGTTGTTGGCACTTGTTGTTGGCACTTGTTGGCACTTGTTGGTGGCACTTGTTGGCACTTGTTGGCACTTGTTGTTGGCACTTGTTGTTGGCACTTGTTGTTGGCACTTGTTGTTGGCACTTGTTGTTGGCACTTGTTGTTGGCACTTGTTGGCACTTGTTGTTGGCACTTGTTGTTGGCACTTGTTGGCACTTGTTGTTGGCACTTGTTGGCACTTGTTGTTGGCACTTGTTGTTGGCACTTGTTGGCACTTGTTGTTGGCACTTGTTGTTGGCACTTGTTGTTGGCACTTGTTGGCACTTGTTGTTGGCACTTGTTGTTGGCACTTGTTGGCACTTGTTGTTGGCACTTGTTGTTGGCACTTGTTGGCACTTGTTGGCACTTGTTGTTGGCACTTGTTGTTGGCACTTGTTGTTGGCACTTGTTGTTGGCACTTGTTGGCACTTGTTGTTGGCACTTGTTGGCACTTGTTGTTGGCACTTGTTGGCACTTGTTGTTGGCACTTGTTGTTGGCACTTGTTGGCACTTGTTGTTGGCACTTGTTGTTGGCACTTGTTGTTGGCACTTGTTGGCACTTGTTGTTGGCACTTGTTGTTGGCACTTGTTGTTGGCACTTGTTGTTGGCACTTGTTGGCACTTGTTGTTGGCACTTGTTGGCACTTGTTGTTGGCACTTGTTGTTGGCACTTGTTGGCACTTGTTGTTGGCACTTGTTGTTGGCACTTGTTGTTGGCACTTGTTGTTGGCACTTGTTGGCACTTGTTGTTGGCACTTGTTGGCACTTGTTGTTGGCACTTGTTGGCACTTGTTGTTGGCACTTGTTGTTGGCACTTGTTGGCACTTGTTGTTGGCACTTGTTGTTGGCACTTGTTGTTGGCACTTGTTGGCACTTGTTGTTGGCACTTGTTGTTGGCACTTGTTGGCACTTGTTGTTGGCACTTGTTGTTGGCACTTGTTGGCACTTGTTGTTGGCACTTGTTGTTGGCACTTGTTGGCACTTGTTGTTGGCACTTGTTGTTGGCACTTGTTGGCACTTGTTGTTGGCACTTGTTGTTGGCACTTGTTGGCACTTGTTGTTGGCACTTGTTGTTGGCACTTGTTGGCACTTGTTGTTGGCACTTGTTGTTGGCACTTGTTGGCACTTGTTGGCACTTGTTGTTGGCACTTGTTGTTGGCACTTGTTGGCACTTGTTGTTGGCACTTGTTGTTGGCACTTGTTGGCACTTGTTGTTGGCACTTGTTGTTGGCACTTGTTGTTGGCACTTGTTGGCACTTGTTGTTGGCACTTGTTGTTGGCACTTGTTGGCACTTGTTGTTGGCACTTGTTGTTGGCACTTGTTGGCACTTGTTGGCACTTGTTGTTGGCACTTGTTGTTGGCACTTGTTGTTGGAACTTGTTGGCACTTGTTGTTGGCACTTGTTGTTGGCACTTGTTGTTGGCACTTGTTGGCACTTGTTGTTGGCACTTGTTGTTGGCACTTGTTGTTGGCACTTGTTGTTGGCACTTGTTGGCACTTGTTGTTGGCACTTGTTGTTGGCACTTGTTGTTGGCACTTGTTGTTGGCACTTGTTGGCACTTGTTGTTGGCACTTGTTGTTGGCACTTGTTGTTGGCACTTGTTGGCACTTGTTGTTGGCACTTGTTGTTGGCACTTGTTGGCACTTGTTGTTGGCACTTGTTGTTGGCACTTGTTGTTGGCACTTGTTGGCACTTGTTGTTGGCACTTGTTGTTGGCACTTGTTGTTGGCACTTGTTGTTGGCACTTGTTGTTGGCACTTGTTGTTGGCACTTGTTGGCACTTGTTGTTGGCACTTGTTGTTGGCACTTGTTGGCACTTGTTGTTGGCACTTGTTGTTGGCACTTGTTGGCACTTGTTGTTGGCACTTGTTGTTGGCACTTGTTGGCACTTGTTGTTGGCACTTGTTGTTGCACTTGTTGGCACTTGTTGTTGGCACTTGTTGTTGGCACTTGTTGGCACTTGTTGTTGGCACTTGTTGGCACTTGTTGTTGGCACTTGTTGGCACTTGTTGTTGGCACTTGTTGTTGGCACTTGTTGTTGGCACTTGTTGTTGGCACTTGTTGTTGGCACTTGTTGGCACTTGTTGTTGGCACTTGTTGTTGGCACTTGTTGGCACTTGTTGTTGGCACTTGTTGTTGGCACTTGTTGTTGGCACTTGTTGGCACTTGTTGTTGGCACTTGTTGTTGGCACTTGTTGTTGGCACTTGTTGTTGGCACTTGTTGGCACTTGTTGTTGGCACTTGTTGTTGGCACTTGTTGTTGGCACTTGTTGGCACTTGTTGTTGGCACTTGTTGTTGGCACTTGTTGGCACTTGTTGTTGGCACTTGTTGTTGGCACTTGTTGTTGGCACTTGTTGGCACTTGTTGTTGGCACTTGTTGTTGGCACTTGTTGTTGGCACTTGTTGTTGGCACTTGTTGTTGGCACTTGTTGTTGGCACTTGTTGTTGGCACTTGTTGTTGGCACTTGTTGGCACTTGTTGTTGGCACTTGTTGTTGGCACTTGTTGGCACTTGTTGTTGGCACTTGTTGTTGGCACTTGTTGGCACTTGTTGTTGGCACTTGTTGTTGGCACTTGTTGGCACTTGTTGTTGGCACTTGTTGTTGGCACTTGTTGGCACTTGTTGTTGGCACTTGTTGTTGGCACTTGTTGGCACTTGTTGTTGGCACTTGTTGGCACTTGTTGTTGGCACTTGTTGGCACTTGTTGTTGGCACTTGTTGTTGGCACTTGTTGTTGGCACTTGTTGTTGGCACTTGTTGTTGGCACTTGTTGGCACTTGTTGTTGGCACTTGTTGTTGGCACTTGTTGGCACTTGTTGTTGGCACTTGTTGTTGGCACTTGTTGGCACTTGTTGTTGGCACTTGTTGGCACTTGTTGTTGGCACTTGTTGTTGGCACTTGTTGGCACTTGTTGTTGGCACTTGTTGTTGGCACTTGTTGTTGGCACTTGTTGGCACTTGTTGTTGGCACTTGTTGTTGGCACTTGTTGGCACTTGTTGTTGGCACTTGTTGTTGGCACTTGTTGGCACTTGTTGTTGGCACTTGTTGTTGGCACTTGTTGGCACTTGTTGTTGGCACTTGTTGTTGGCACTTGTTGTTGGCACTTGTTGTTGGCACTTGTTGGCACTTGTTGTTGGCACTTGTTGTTGGCACTTGTTGTTGGCACTTGTTGTTGGCACTTGTTGGCACTTGTTGTTGGCACTTGTTGTTGGCACTTGTTGGCACTTGTTGTTGGCACTTGTTGTTGGCACTTGTTGTTGGCACTTGTTGGCACTTGTTGTTGGCACTTGTTGTTGGCACTTGTTGGCACTTGTTGTTGGCACTTGTTGTTGGCACTTGTTGTTGGCACTTGTTGTTGGCACTTGTTGGCACTTGTTGTTGGCACTTGTTGTTGGCACTTGTTGGCACTTGTTGTTGGTGGCACTTGTTGGCACTTGTTGTTGGCACTTGTTGTTGGCACTTGTTGGCACTTGTTGTTGGCACTTGTTGTTGGCACTTGTTGGCACTTGTTGTTGGCACTTGTTGTTGGCACTTGTTGGCACTTGTTGTTGGCACTTGTTGTTGGCACTTGTTGGCACTTGTTGTTGGCACTTGTTGTTGGCACTTGTTGGCACTTGTTGTTGGCACTTGTTGTTGGCACTTGTTGTTGGCACTTGTTGGCACTTGTTGTTGGCACTTGTTGTTGGCACTTGTTGGCACTTGTTGTTGGCACTTGTTGTTGGCACTTGTTGGCACTTGTTGGCACTTGTTGTTGGCACTTGTTGTTGGCACTTGTTGGCACTTGTTGTTGGCACTTGTTGTTGGCACTTGTTGGCACTTGTTGTTGGCACTTGTTGTTGGCACTTGTTGTTGGCACTTGTTGGCACTTGTTGTTGGCACTTGTTGTTGGCACTTGTTGGCACTTGTTGTTGGCACTTGTTGTTGGCACTTGTTGGCACTTGTTGGCACTTGTTGTTGGCACTTGTTGTTGGCACTTGTTGTTGGAACTTGTTGGCACTTGTTGTTGGCACTTGTTGTTGGCACTTGTTGTTGGCACTTGTTGGCACTTGTTGTTGGCACTTGTTGTTGGCACTTGTTGGCACTTGTTGTTGGCACTTGTTGTTGGCACTTGTTGGCACTTGTTGTTGGCACTTGTTGTTGGCACTTGTTGTTGGCACTTGTTGTTGGCACTTGTTGGCACTTGTTGTTGGCACTTGTTGTTGGCACTTGTTGGCACTTGTTGTTGGCACTTGTTGTTGGCACTTGTTGTTGGCACTTGTTGGCACTTGTTGTTGGCACTTGTTGTTGGCACTTGTTGTTGGCACTTGTTGTTGGCACTTGTTGTTGGCACTTGTTGTTGGCACTTGTTGTTGGCACTTGTTGTTGGCACTTGTTGGCACTTGTTGTTGGCACTTGTTGTTGGCACTTGTTGGCACTTGTTGTTGGCACTTGTTGTTGGCACTTGTTGGCACTTGTTGTTGGCACTTGTTGTTGGCACTTGTTGGCACTTGTTGTTGGCACTTGTTGTTGGCACTTGTTGGCACTTGTTGTTGGCACTTGTTGTTGGCACTTGTTGGCACTTGTTGTTGGCACTTGTTGGCACTTGTTGTTGGCACTTGTTGGCACTTGTTGTTGGCACTTGTTGTTGGCACTTGTTGTTGGCACTTGTTGTTGGCACTTGTTGTTGGCACTTGTTGGCACTTGTTGTTGGCACTTGTTGTTGGCACTTGTTGGCACTTGTTGTTGGCACTTGTTGTTGGCACTTGTTGGCACTTGTTGTTGGCACTTGTTGGCACTTGTTGTTGGCACTTGTTGTTGGCACTTGTTGGCACTTGTTGTTGGCACTTGTTGTTGGCACTTGTTGTTGGCACTTGTTGTTGGCACTTGTTGGCACTTGTTGTTGGCACTTGTTGTTGGCACTTGTTGGCACTTGTTGTTGGCACTTGTTGTTGGCACTTGTTGGCACTTGTTGTTGGCACTTGTTGTTGGCACTTGTTGGCACTTGTTGTTGGCACTTGTTGTTGGCACTTGTTGGCACTTGTTGTTGGCACTTGTTGTTGGCACTTGTTGTTGGCACTTGTTGGCACTTGTTGTTGGCACTTGTTGTTGGCACTTGTTGTTGGCACTTGTTGTTGGCACTTGTTGGCACTTGTTGTTGGCACTTGTTGGCACTTGTTGTTGGCACTTGTTGTTGGCACTTGTTGTTGGCACTTGTTGTTGGCACTTGTTGGCACTTGTTGTTGGCACTTGTTGTTGGCACTTGTTGGCACTTGTTGTTGGCACTTGTTGTTGGCACTTGTTGGCACTTGTTGTTGGCACTTGTTGTTGGCACTTGTTGTTGGCACTTGTTGTTGGCACTTGTTGTTGGCACTTGTTGTTGGCACTTGTTGTTGGCACTTGTTGTTGGCACTTGTTGGCACTTGTTGTTGGCACTTGTTGTTGGCACTTGTTGGCACTTGTTGTTGGCACTTGTTGTTGGCACTTGTTGGCACTTGTTGTTGGCACTTGTTGTTGGCACTTGTTGGCACTTGTTGTTGGCACTTGTTGTTGGCACTTGTTGGCACTTGTTGTTGGCACTTGTTGTTGGCACTTGTTGGCACTTGTTGTTGGCACTTGTTGGCACTTGTTGTTGGCACTTGTTGGCACTTGTTGTTGGCACTTGTTGTTGGCACTTGTTGTTGGCACTTGTTGTTGGCACTTGTTGTTGGCACTTGTTGGCACTTGTTGTTGGCACTTGTTGTTGGCACTTGTTGGCACTTGTTGTTGGCACTTGTTGTTGGCACTTGTTGGCACTTGTTGTTGGCACTTGTTGGCACTTGTTGTTGGCACTTGTTGTTGGCACTTGTTGGCACTTGTTGTTGGCACTTGTTGTTGGCACTTGTTGTTGGCACTTGTTGTTGGCACTTGTTGGCACTTGTTGTTGGCACTTGTTGTTGGCACTTGTTGGCACTTGTTGTTGGCACTTGTTGTTGGCACTTGTTGGCACTTGTTGTTGGCACTTGTTGTTGGCACTTGTTGGCACTTGTTGTTGGCACTTGTTGTTGGCACTTGTTGTTGGCACTTGTTGTTGGCACTTGTTGGCACTTGTTGTTGGCACTTGTTGTTGGCACTTGTTGTTGGCACTTGTTGTTGGCACTTGTTGGCACTTGTTGTTGGCACTTGTTGGCACTTGTTGTTGGCACTTGTTGTTGGCACTTGTTGTTGGCACTTGTTGTTGGCACTTGTTGGCACTTGTTGTTGGCACTTGTTGTTGGCACTTGTTGGCACTTGTTGTTGGCACTTGTTGTTGGCACTTGTTGGCACTTGTTGTTGGCACTTGTTGTTGGCACTTGTTGTTGGCACTTGTTGGCACTTGTTGTTGGCACTTGTTGTTGGCACTTGTTGTTGGCACTTGTTGTTGGCACTTGTTGTTGGCACTTGTTGTTGGCACTTGTTGTTGGCACTTGTTGGCACTTGTTGTTGGCACTTGTTGTTGGCACTTGTTGGCACTTGTTGTTGGCACTTGTTGTTGGCACTTGTTGGCACTTGTTGTTGGCACTTGTTGTTGGCACTTGTTGTTGGCACTTGTTGGCACTTGTTGTTGGCACTTGTTGTTGGCACTTGTTGGCACTTGTTGTTGGCACTTGTTGGCACTTGTTGTTGGCACTTGTTGGCACTTGTTGTTGGCACTTGTTGTTGGCACTTGTTGTTGGCACTTGTTGTTGGCACTTGTTGTTGGCACTTGTTGTTGGCACTTGTTGTTGGCACTTGTTGTTGGCACTTGTTGGCACTTGTTGTTGGCACTTGTTGTTGGCACTTGTTGGCACTTGTTGTTGGCACTTGTTGGCACTTGTTGTTGGCACTTGTTGTTGGCACTTGTTGGCACTTGTTGTTGGCACTTGTTGTTGGCACTTGTTGTTGGCACTTGTTGGCACTTGTTGTTGGCACTTGTTGTTGGCACTTGTTGGCACTTGTTGTTGGCACTTGTTGTTGGCACTTGTTGGCACTTGTTGTTGGCACTTGTTGTTGGCACTTGTTGGCACTTGTTGTTGGCACTTGTTGTTGGCACTTGTTGGCACTTGTTGTTGGCACTTGTTGTTGGCACTTGTTGTTGGCACTTGTTGTTGGCACTTGTTGTTGGCACTTGTTGGCACTTGTTGTTGGCACTTGTTGTTGGCACTTGTTGTTGGCACTTGTTGGCACTTGTTGTTGGCACTTGTTGTTGGCACTTGTTGGCACTTGTTGTTGGCACTTGTTGTTGGCACTTGTTGTTGGCACTTGTTGGCACTTGTTGTTGGCACTTGTTGTTGGCACTTGTTGTTGGCACTTGTTGGCACTTGTTGTTGGCACTTGTTGGCACTTGTTGTTGGCACTTGTTGTTGGCACTTGTTGGCACTTGTTGTTGGCACTTGTTGGCACTTGTTGTTGGCACTTGTTGTTGGCACTTGTTCTTGGCACTTGTTCTTGGCACTTGTTGGCACTTGTTGGCACTTGTTGTTGGCACTTGTTGTTGGCACTTGTTGGCACTTGTTGTTGGCACTTGTTGGCACTTGTTGTTGGCACTTGTTGTTGGCACTTGTTGGCACTTGTTGTTGGCACTTGTTGGCACTTGTTGTTGGCACTTGTTCTTGGCACTTGTTGGCACTTGTTCTTGGCACTTGTTGGCACTTGTTGGCACTTGTTGTTGGCACTTGTTGTTGGCACTTGTTGGCACTTGTTGTTGGCACTTGTTGGCACTTGTTGTTGGCACTTGTTGTTGGCACTTGTTGGCACTTGTTGTTGGCACTTGTTGTTGGCACTTGTTGGCACTTGTTGTTGGCACTTGTTGTTGGCACTTGTTGGCACTTGTTGGCACTTGTTGTTGGCACTTGTTGGCACTTGTTGTTGGCACTTGTTGTTGGCACTTGTTGGCACTTGTTGTTGGCACTTGTTGTTGGCACTTGTTGTTGGCACTTGTTGTTGGCACTTGTTGTTGGCACTTGTTGTTGGCACTTGTTGTTGGCACTTGTTGGCACTTGTTGTTGGCACTTGTTGGCACTTGTTGGCACTTGTTGTTGGCACTTGTTGGCACTTGTTGGCACTTGTTTGTTGGCACTTGTTGTTGGCACTTGTTGTTGGCACTTGTTGTTGGCACTTGTTGGCACTTGTTGTTGGCACTTGTTGTTGGCACTTGTTGTTGGCACTTGTTGTTGGCACTGTTGGCACTTGTTGTTGGCACTTGTTGTTGGCACTTGTTGGCACTTGTTGTTGGCACTTGTTGTTGGCACTTGTTGGCACTTGTTGTTGGCACTTGTTGTTGGCACTTTGCTTGGCACTTGTTGTTGGCAACTTGTTGGCACTTGTTGTTGGCACTTGTTGTTGGCACTTGTTGTTGGCACTTGTTGGCACTTGTTGTTGGCACTTGTTGTTGGCACTTGTTGGCACTTGTGTTGGCACTTGTTGTTGGCACTTGTTGTTGGCACTTGTTGGCACTTGTTGTTGGCACTTGTTGTTGGCACTTGTGGCACTTGTTGTTGCACTTGTTGTTGGCACTTGTTGGCACTTGTTGTTGGCACTTGTTGTTGGCACTTGTTGTTGGCACTTGTTGGCACTTGTTGTTGGCACTTGTTGTTGGCACTTGTGTTGGCACTTGTTGTTGGCACTTGTTGTTGGCACTTGTTGCCTTGTTGGCACTTGTTGTTGGCACTTGTTGGCACTTGTTGTTGGCACTTGTTGTTGGCACTTGTTGGCACTTGTTGTTGGCACTTGTTGTTGCACTTGTTGGCACTTGTTGTTGGCACTTGTTGTTGGCACTTGTTGGCACTTGTTGTTGGCACTTGTTGGCACTTGTTGTTGGCACTTGTTGGCACTTGTTGTTGGCACTTGTTGTTGGCACTTGTTGTGGCACTTGTTGTTGGCACTTGTTGTTGCACTTGTTGGCACTTGTTGTTGGCACTTGTTGTTGGCACTTGTTGGCACTTGTTGTTGGCACTTGTTGTTGGCACTTGTTGGCACTTGTTGTGGCACTTGTTGGCACTTGTTGTTGGCACTTGTTGTTGGCACTTGTTGGCACTTGTTGTTGGCACTTGTGTTGGCACTTGTTGTTGGCACTTGTTGGCACTTGTTGTTGGCACTTGTTGTTGGCACTTGTTGGCACTTGTTGTTGGCACTTGTTGTTGGCACGTTGTTGGCACTTGTTGTTGGCACTTGTTGTTGGCACTTGTTGGCACTTGTTGTTGGCACTTGTTGTTGGCACTTGTTGGCACTTGTTGTTGGCACTTGTTGTTGGCACTTGTTGTTGGCACTTGTTGTTGGCACTTGTTGTTGGCACTTGTTGGCACTTGTTGTTGGCACTTGTTGTTGGCACTTGTTGTTGGCACTTGTTGGCACTTGTTGTTGGCACTTGTTGTTGGCACTTGTTGGCACTTGTTGTTGGCACTTGTTGTTGGCACTTGTTGTTGGCACTTGTTGGCACTTGTTGTGGCACTTGTTGTTGGCACTTGTTGGCACTTGTTGTTGGCACTTGTTGTTGGCACTTGTTGTTGGCACTTGTTGGCACTTTGTTGTTGGCACTTGTTGTTGGCACTTGTTGGCACTTGCTGGCACTTGTTGTTGGCACTTGCTGGCACTTGTTGTTGGCACTTGTTGTTGGCACTTGTTGGCACTTGTTGTTGGCACTTGTTGGCACTTGTTGTTGGCACTTGTTGTTGGCACTTGTTGTTGGCACTTGTTGTTGGCACTTGTTGGCACTTGTTGGCACTTGTTGTTGGCACTTGTTGTTGGCACTTGTTGGCACTTGTTGTTGGCACTTGTTGGCACTTGTTGTTGGCACTTGTTGTTGGCACTTGTTGGCACTTGTTGTTGGCACTTGTTGGCACTTGTTGTTGGCACTTGTTCTTGGCACTTGTTGGCACTTGTTCTTGGCACTTGGTTGGCACTTGTTGGCACTTGTTGTTGGCACTTGTTGTTGGCACTTGTTGGCACTTGTTGTTGGCACTTGTTGGCACTTGTTGTTGGCACTTGTTGTTGGCACTTGTTGGCACTTGTTGTTGGCACTTGTTGTTGGCACTTGTTGCACTTGTTGTTGGCACTTGTTGTTGGCACTTGTTGGCACTTGTTGGCAATTGTTGTTGGCACTTGTTGGCACTTGTTGTTGGCACTTGTTGTTGGCACTTGTTGGCACTTGTTGTTGGCACTTGTTGTTGGCACTTGTTGTTGGCACTTGTTGTTGGCACTTGTTGGCACTTGTTGTTGGCACTTGTTGGCACTTGTTGTTGGCACTTGTTGTTGGCACTTGTTGTTGGCACTTGTTGTTGGGCACTTGTTGGCACTTGTTGGCACTTGTTGTTGGCACTTGTTGGCACTTGTTGGCACTTGTTGTTGGCACTTGTTGTTTGGCACTTGTTGTTGGCACTTGTTGTTGGCACTTTGTTTGGCACTTGTTGGCACTTGTTGTTGGCACTTGTTGTTGGCACTTGTTGTTGGCACTTGTTGTTGGCACTTGTTGGCACTTGTTGTTGGCACTTGTTGTTGGCACTTGTTGGCACTTGTTGTTGGCACTTGTTGTTGGCACTTGTTGGCACTTGTTGTTGGCACTTGTTGTTGGGCACTTGTTGGCACTTGTTGTTGGAACTTGTGCACTTGTTGTTGGCACTTGTTGTTGGCACTGTTGTTGGCACTTGTTGGCACTTGTTGTTGGCACTTGTTGTTGGCACTTGTTGGCACTTGTTGTTGGCACTTGTTGTTGGCACTTGTTGTTGGCACTTGTTGGCACTTGTTGTTGGCACTTGTTGTTGGCACTTGTTGGCACTTGTTGTTGGCACTTGTTGTTGGCACTTGTTGGCACTTGTTGTTGGCACTTGTTGTTGGCACTTGTTGTTGGCACTTGTTGGCACTTGTTGTTGGCACTTGTTGTTGGCACTTGTTGTTGGCACTTGTTGTTGGCACTGTTGTTGGCACTTGTTGTTGGCACTTGTTGTTGGCACTTGTTGTTGGCACTTGTTGGCACTTGTTGTTGGCACTTGTTGTTGGCACTTGTTGGCACTTGTTGTTGGCACTTGTTGTTGGCACTTGTTGGCACTTGTTGTTGGCACTTGTTGTTGGCACTTGTTGGCACTTGTTGTTGGCACTTGTTGGCACTTGTTGTTGGCACTTGTTGGCACTTGTTGTGGCACTTGTTGTTGGCACTTGTTGTTGGCACTTGTTGTTGGCACTTGTTGTTGGCACTTGTTGTGCACTTGTTGTTGGCACTTGTTGTTGGCACTTGTTGGCACTTGTTGTTGGCACTTGTTGTTGGCACTTGTTGGCACTTGTTGTTGGCACTTGTTGGCACTTGTTGTTGGCACTTGTTGTTGGCACTTGTTGCACTTGTTGTTGGCACTTGTTGTTGGCACTTGTTGTTGGCACTTGTTGGCACTTGTTGTTGGCACTTGTTGTTGGCACTTGTTGGCACTTGTTGTTGGCACTTGTTGTTGGCACTTGTTGGCACTTGTTGTGGCACTTGTTGTTGGCACTTGTTGGCACTTGTTGTTGGCACTTGTGTGGCCTTGTGGCACTTGTTGTTGGCACTTGTTGTTGGCACTTGTTGTTGGCACTTGTTGTTGGCACTTGTTGTTGGCACTTGTTGGCACTTGTTGTTGGCACTTGTTGTTGGCACTTGTTGTTGCACTTGTTGGCACTTGTTGTTGGCACTTGTTGTTGGCACTTGTTGGCACTTGTTGTTGGCACTTGTTGTTGGCACTTGTTGTTGGCACTTGTTGGCACTTGTTGTTGGCACTTGTTGTTGGCACTTGTTGTTGCACTTGCTGGCACTTGTTGTTGGCACTTGCTGGCACTTGTTGTTGGCACTTGTTGTTGGCACTTGTTGGCACTTGTTGTTGGCAACTTGTTGGCACTTGTTGTTGGCACTTGTTGTTGGCACTTGTTGTTGGCACTTGTTGTTGGCACTTGTTGGCACTTGTTGGCACTTGTTGTTGGCACTTGTTGTGGCACTTGTTGGCACTTGTTGTTGGCACTTTGTTGGCACTTGTTGTTGGCACTTGTTGTTGGCACTTGTTTGGCACTTGTTGTTGGCACTTGTTGTTGGCACTTGTTGTTGGCACTTGTTGTTGGCACTTGTTGTTGCACTTGTTGGCACTTGTTGTTGGCACTTGTTGTTGGCACTTGTTGGCACTTGTTGTTGGCACTTGTTGTTGGCACTTGTTGGCACTTGTTGTTGGCAACTTGTTGTTGGCACTTGTTGGCACTTGTTGTTGGCACTTGTTGTTGGCACTTGTTGTTGGCACTTGTTGGCACTTGTTGTTGGCACTTGTTGGCACTTGTTGTTGGCACTTTGTTGTTGGCACTTGTTGGCACTTGTTGTTGGCACTTGTTGTTGGCACTTGTTGGCACTTGTTGTTGGCACTTGTTGTTGGCACTTGTTGGCACTTGTTGTTGGCACTTGTTGTTGGCACTTGTTGGCACTTGTTGTTGGCACTTGTTGTTGGCACTTGTTGGCACTTGTTGTTGGCACTTGTTGTTGGCACTTGTTGTTGGCACTTGTTTTGGCACTTGTTGGCACTTGTTGTTGGCACTTGTTGTTGGCACTTGTTGTTGGCACTTGTTGGCACTTGTTGTTGGCACTTGTTGGCACTTGTTGTTGGCACTTGTTGTTGGCACTTGGTTGTTGGCACTTGTTGTTGGCACTTGTTGGCACTTGTTGTTGGCACTTGTTGTTGGCACTTGTTGGCACTTGTTGTTGGCACTTGTTGGCACTTGTTGTTGGCACTTGTTGTTGGCACTTGTTGGCACTTGTTGTTGGCACTTGTTGTTGGCACTTGTTGTTGGCACTTGTTGGCACTTGTTGTTGGCACTTGTTGTTGGCACTTGTTGGCACTTGTTGTTGGCACTTGTTGTTGGGCACTGTGTTGGCACTTGTTGTTGGCACTTGTTGTTGGCACTTGTTGGCACTTGTTGTTGGCACTTGTTGTTGGCACTTGTTGGCACTTGTTGTTGGCACTTGTTGTTGGCACTTGTTGTTGGCACTTGTTGGCACTTGTTGTTGGCACTTGTTGTTGGCACTTGTTGGCACTTGTTGTTGGCACTTGTTGTTGGCACTTGTTGGCACTTGTTGGCACTTGTTGTTGGCACTTGTTGTTGGCACTTGTTGGCACTTGTTGTTGGCACTTGTTGTTGGCACTTGTTGGCACTTGTTGTTGGCACTTCGTTGTTGGCACTTGTTGGCACTTGTTGTTGGCACTTGTTGTTGGCACTTGTTGTTGGCACTTGTTGTTGGCACTTGTTGGCACTTGTTGTTGGCACTTGTTGTTGGCAACTTGTTGGCACTTGTTGTTGGCACTTGTTGTTGGCACTTGTTGGCACTTGTTGTTGGCACTTGTTGTTGGCACTTGTTGGCACTTGTTGTTGGCACTTGTTGTTGGCACTTGTTGGCACTTGTTGTTGGCACTTGTTGTTGGCACTTGTTGTTGGAACTTGTTGGCAACTTGTTGTTGGCACTTGTTGTTGGCACTTGTTGTTGGCACTTGTTGGCACTTGTTGTTGGCACTTGTTGTTGGCACTTGTTGGCACTTGTTGTTGGCACTTGTTGTTGGCACTTGTTGGCACTTGTTGTTGGCACTTGTTGTGGCACTTGTTGGCACTTGTTGTTGGCACTTGTTGTTGGCACTTGTTGGCACTTGTTGTTGGCACTTGTTGGCACTTGTTGTTGGCACTTGTTGTTGGCACTTGTTGTGGCACTTGTTGTGCACTTGTTGTTGGCACTTGTTGGCACTTGTTGTTGGCACTTGTTGTTGGCACTTGTTGTTGGCACTTGTTGTTGGCACTTGTTGGCACTTGTTGTTGGCACTTGTTGTTGGCACTTGTTGGCACTTGTTGTTGGCACTTGTTGGCACTTGTTGTTGGCACTTGTTGTTGGCACTTGTTGGCACTTGGTTGTTGGCACTTGTTGTTGGCACTTGTTGTTGGCACTTGTTGGCACTTGTTGTTGGCACTTGTTGTTGGCACTTGTTGGCACTTGTTGTTGGCACTTGTTGTTGGCACTTGTTGGCACTTGTTGTTGGCACTTGTTGTTGGCACTTGTTGGCACTTGTTGTTGGCACTTGTTGTTGGCACTTGTTGGCACTTGTTGTTGGCACTTGTTGTTGGCACTTGTGTTGGCACTTGTTGGCACTTGTGTTGGCACTTGTTGTTGGCACTTGTTGGCACTTGTTGTTGGCACTTGTTGTTGGCACTTGTTGGCACTTGTTGTTGGCACTTGTTGTTGGCACTTGTTGGCACTTGTTGTTGGCACTTGTTGTTGGCACTTGTTGGCACTTGTTGTTGGCACTTGTTGTTGGCACTTGTTGTTGGCACTTGTTGGCACTTGTTGTTGGCACTTGTTGTTGGCACTTGTTGTTGGACACTTGTTGGCACTTGTTGTTGGCACTTGTTGTTGGCACTTGTTGGCACTTGTTGTTGGCACTTGTTGTTGGCACTTGTTGGCACTTGTTGTTGGCACTTGTTGTTGGCACTTGTTGGCACTTGTTGTTGGCACTTGTTGTTGGCACTTGTTGGCACTTGTTGTTGGCACTTGTTGTTGGCACTTGTTGTTGGCACTTGTTGTTGGCACTTGTTGGCACTTGTTGTTGGCACTTGTTGTTGGCACTTGTTGGCACTTGTTGTTGGCACTTGTTGTTGGCACTTTGTTGGCACTTGTTGTTGGCACTTGTTGTGGCACTTGTTGGCACTTGTTGTTGGCACTTGTTGTTGGCACTTGTTGGCACTTGTTGTTGGCACTTGTTGTTGGCACTTGTTGTTGGAACTGTTGGCACTTGTTTGTTGGCACTTGTTGTTGGCACTTGTTGGTTGGCACTTGTTGTTGGCACTTGTTGTTGCACTTGTTGTTTTTGTTGGCACTTGTTGTTGGCACTTGTTGTTGGCACTTGTTGGCACTTGTTGTTGGCACTTGTTGTTGGCACTTGTTGTTGGCACTTGGTGTTGGCACTTGTTGTTGGCACTTGTTGTTGGCACTTGTTGGCACTTGTTGTTGGCACTGTTGTTGGCACTTGGTGTTGGCACTTGTTGGCACATGTTTGTTGCTTTTGTTGTCACTGTGTTGGCACTTGTTGGCACTTGTTGTTGGCACTTGTTGGCACTTGTTGTTGGCACTTGTTGTTGGCACTTGTTGTTGGCACTTGTTGGCACTTGTTGTTGGCACTTGTTGGCACTTGTGTTGGCACTTGTTGTTGGCACTTGTTGTTGGCACTTGTTGTTGGCACTTTGTTGGCACTGTTGTTGGCACTTGTTGTTGGCACTTGTTGGCACTTGTTGTTGGCACTTGTTGGCACTTGTTGTTGGCACTTGTTGTTGGCACTTGTTGGCACTTGTTGTTGCACTTGTTGTGGCACTTGTTGTTGGCACTTGTTGGCACTTGTTGTTGGCACTTGTTGTTGGCACTTGTTGGCACTTGTTGTTGGCACTTGTTGTTGGCACTTGTTGGCACTTGTTGTTGGCACTTGTTGTTGGCACTTGTTGGCACTTGTTGTTGGCACTTGTTGTTGGCACTTGTGGCACTTGTTGTTGGCACTTGTTGTTGGCACTTGTTGTTGGCACTTGTTGGCACTTGTTGTTGGCACTTGTTGTTGGCACTTGTTGGCACTTGTTGTTGGCACTTGTTGTTGGCACTGTTGGCCTGTTGGCACTTGTTGTTGGCACTTGTTGTTGGCACTTGTTGGCACTTGTTGTTGGCACTTGTTGTTGGCACTTGTTGGCACTTGTTGTTGGCACTTGTTGTTGGCACTTGTTGTTGGCACTTGTTGTTGGCACTTGTTGTTGGCACTTGTTGTTGGCACTTGTTGTTGGCACTTGTTGGCACTTGTTGTTGGCACTTGTTGTTGGCACTTGTTGGCACTTGTTGTTGGCACTTGTTGTTGGCACTTGTTGTGGCACTTGTTGGCACTTGTTGTTGGCACTTGTTGTGGCACTTGTTGGCACTTGTTGTTGGCACTTGTTGTTGGCACTTGTTGTTGGCACTTGTTGGCACTTGGCACTTGTTGTTGGCACTTGTTGTTGGCACTTGTTGGCACTTGTTGTTGGCACTTGTTGTTGGCACTTGTTGGCACTTGTTGTTGGCACTTGTTGTTGGCACTTGTTGGCACTTGTTGTTGGCACTTGTTGTTGGCACTTGTTGTTGGCACTTGTTGGCACTTGTTGTTTTGTTGGCACTTGTTGTTGGACTTGTTGGCACTTGTTGTTGGCACTTGTTGTTGGCACTTGTTGTTGGCACTTGTTGTTGGCACTTGTGGCACTTGTTGTTGGGCACTTGTTGGCACTTGTTGTTGGCACTTGTTGTTGGCACTTGTTGGCACTTGTTGTTGGCACTTGTTGGTTGGCACTTGTTGTTGGCACTTGTTGGCACTTGTTGCACTTGTTGTTGGCACTTGTTGTTGGCACTTGTTGGCACTTGTTGTTGGCACTTGTGCACTTGTTGTGGCACTTGTTGTTGGCACTTGTTGTGGCACTTGTTGTTGGCACTTGTTGCACTTGTTGTTGGCACTTGTTGTTGGCACTTGTTGTTGGCACTTGTTGGCACTTGTTGTTGGCACTTGTTGTTGGCACTTGTGTGGCACTTGTTGTTGGCACTTGTTGTTGGCACTTGTTGGCACTTGTTGTTGGCACTTGTTGTTGGCACTTGTTGGCACTTGTTGTTGGCACTGTTGGCACTTGTTGTTGGCACTTGTTGTTGGCACTTGTTGGCACTTGTTGTTGGCACTTGTTGTTGGCACTTGTTGTTGGCACTTGTTGGCACTTGTTGTTGGCACTTGTTGTTGGCACTTGTTGGCACTTGTTGTTGGCACTTGTTGTTGGCACTTGTTGCACTTGTTGTTGGCACTTGTTGTTGGCACTTGTTGTTGGCACTTTGTTGTTGGCACTTGTTGTTGGCACTTGTTGGCACTTGTTGTTGGCACTTGTTGTTGCACTTGTTGTTGGCACTTGTTGGCACTTGTTGTTGGCACTTGTTGTTGGCACTTGTTGCCTTGTTGTTGGCACTTGTTGTTGGCACTTGTTGGCACTTGTTGTTGGCACTTGTTGTTGGCACTTGTTTGGCACTTGTTGGCACTTGTTGTTGGCACTTGTTGTTGGCACTTGTTGGCACTTGTTGTTGGCACTTGTTGTTGGCACTTGTTGGCACTTGTTGTTGGCACTTGTTGTTGGCACTTGTTGTTGGCACTTGGTTGTTGGGCACTTGTTGTTGGCACTTGTTGGCACTTGTTGTTGGCACTTGTTGTTGGCACTTGTTGTTGGCACTTGTTGTTGCACTTGTTGTTGGCACTTGTTGTTGGCACTGTTGTTGGCACTTGTTGTTGGCACTTGTTGTTGCACTTGTTGTTGGCACTTGTTGTGGCACTTGTTGGCACTTGTTGTTGGCACTTGTTGTTGGCACTTGTGTTGGCACTTGTTGCTGTGGCACTTGTGTTGGCACTTGTTGTTGGCACTTGTTGTGGCACTTGTTGGCACTTGTTGTTGGCACTTGTTGTTGCACTTGTTGTTGGCACTTGTTGGCACTTTGTTTGGCACTTGTTGTTGGCACTTGTTGTTGCCTTGTTGGCACTTGTTGTTGGCACTTGTTGGCACTTGTTGTTGGCACTGTGTTGGCACTTGTTGTTGGCACTTGTTGTTGGCACTTGTTGTTGGCACTTGTTGTTGGCCACTTGTTGGCACTTGTTGTTGGCACTTGTTGTTGGCACTTGTTGGCACTTGTTGTTGGCACTTGTGGCACTTGTTGTTGGCACTTGTTGTTGGCACTTGTTGGCACTTGTTGTGGCACTTGTTGGCACTTGTTGTTGGCACTTGCTTGTTGTTGGCACTTGTTGTTGGCACTTGTTGTTGGCACTTGTTGGCACTTGTTGGCACTTTGTTGTTGGCACTTGTTGTTGCACTTGTTGGCACTTGTTGTTGGCACTTGTTGTTGGCACTTGTTGTTGGCACTTGTTGGCACTTGTTGTTGGCACTTGTTGGCACTTGTTGTTGGCACTTGTTGTTGGCACTTGTTGGCACTTGTGTGGCACTTGTTGGTTGGCACTTGTTGTTGGCACTTGTGTTGGCACTTGTTGCTTGGCACTTGTTGTTGGCACTTGATGTTGGCACTTGTTGTTGGCACTTGTTGTTGGCACTTGTTGTTGGCACTTGTTGGCACTTGTTGTTGGCACTTGTTGTTGGCACTGTGTTGGCACTTGTGTTGGCACTTGTTGTTGGCACTTGTTGTTGCACTTGTTGTTGGCACTTGTTGTGGCACTTGTTGTTGGCACTTGTTGTTGGCACTTGTTGGCACTTGTTGTTGGCACTTGTTGGCACTTGTTGGCACTTGTTGTTGGCCTTGTTGGCACTTGTTGTTGGCACTTGTTGTGGCACTTGTTTGTTGGCACTTGTTGTTGGCACTTGTTGATTTGGCACTTGTTGTTGGCACTTGTTTTGGCACTTGTTGTTGGCACTTGTTGTTGGCACTTGTTGGCACTTGTTGTTGGCACTTGTTGTTGGCACTTGTTGGCACTTGTTGTTGGCACTTGTTGTTGGCACTTGTTGTTGGCACTTGTTGTTGGCACTTGTTGTTGGCACTTGTTGTTGGCACTTGTTGGCACTTGTTGTTGGCACTTGTTCTTGGCACTTGTTGGGCACTTGTTGTTGGCACTTGTTGGCACTTGTTGGCACTTGTTGTTGGCACTTGTTGTTGGCACTTGTTGGCACTTGTTGTTGGCACTTGTTGTTGGCACTTGTTGGCACTTGTTGTTGGCACTTGTTGTTGGCACTTGTTGGCACTTGTTGTTGGCACTTGTTGTTGGCACTTGTTGGCACTTGTTGTTGGCACTTGTTGTTGGCACTTGTTGGCACTTGTTGGCACTTGTTGTTGGCACTTGTGTTGGCACTTGTTTGTTGGCACTTGTTGTTGGCACTTGTTGTTGGCACTTGTTG